>JAFMOC010000102.1:30000-112500 GCA_019802505.1 Corydoras sp. C115 | reverse complement strand
TATGAAGTGCAAAAACACACAGCTATTGACAATGTATACCTTTCAATAAGCATGGCTTGGCGATCTGGTGGAATTTGAAAAAGAAGTTGGTTAGCCAATTTGGCTGGATTTTGGAGAAGTCGCTCACACATCTGGAAAGTACGAAACTGGTCCATGGTGTCGCTTAGCAGAACATCAGCACTGGTCTCACATTCCTCCATCACTCCTCCATCTATTCGGATCTTTACAGCATCGTGGACTAAGGAAAAACACGTTACAATACATGGATAAGGAAAAGAATCAGTAAAAATAAAAACACTCGTTTAATAAAGTGTTCTGCGAGCAGGTGTGTGTGTGTGTGTGTGTGTGTGTGTGTGTAAATAAACACCTGTATATCCATTCAGCCATAACTGGTACACCTCCTTGTCCATGATTGTGGTGTTTCCAACAAATACATCGAGCTCTACTGACATGTCTATAACAAAAACGATACAGATTTATTACCAGAGAAGAAATAAATATTTTATAATAAAGTTTATTACGGTGGCTTAGTGGTTAGCACGTTCGCCTCTCAGCGCTAGGGATTCCCGGTTCGAATCCCCATCTGGGTGGAGTTTCCATGTTCTCCCCGTGTCCGCGTGGGTTTCCTCCAGGTTCTCCGGTTTCCTCCCACAGTCCAAAAACATGGATCAAGGTCAATTGAATTCTCAAAATTGCCCCATATAGAGTGTGTCTGTGTGAGTGAGTGTGTGCCCAGCGATGGATTGGCGTCCTGTCCTGGGTGTATCTGCCCAGCGCCCGAAACGTTCTCCCCTGGATGGGCATTGGGAACCCCACCGCGACGCTAATAGAGGATAAAGCGGGAGATAATGGATGAACGAAAAAGTTTATTACTAGGGGTGTCTTCAACTAAGGATTTTCATAGTTCGTCATGATTCGTCAGATTTTCCCTACAGTCGACTGATAGTCGAATCAGTTAAAATTTCACCACAAGATGGCGCTATAAGCGTGGTTTTTAAAAAACATTTTTTTTATGTTTTACTTGTTTTTCTAGAGCACCGTAAATGGGTTAAAGCACACACATCATTTAAAAAAAATATTAACAGAAATTAGGATGATTTTATTTGACAAAAGGCTATATATATAACGAAAACAAAGACATTTCATGTAAAAACTAATGCTTAGCAGCAGCCATGGGCACCCCCATGTGGTCAAAATGGTACATTCGACTATGAGGTTCATAGTCGACTACGGTTCTCCGAATCGAATCGTCGAATCAGCGAATACTGCAGCTCACCCCTATTTATTACTAATATATTTTTGTACAGTTTAATACAAATCTTGCTTAATCAACCAACAAAACACCATGTTTATGTACACTATTGATCTTACTGTTTCTTCAAGATTTTGGAGATTGTCGGTTATAATTTTGTCCATTTATCCAGAACAACCTTTGTGGTTATTGAGATCATACACACATGGTGGACAAGAAAACCTGGGACTTGGTTTTATTTTGGTTCACCATAAAGGAGACCAGGGCGGCACAGTGGCTTAGTGGTTTGCATGTTCTCCTCTCAGCACTAGGGATTCCCGGTTCAAATCCCAATCTGGGTGGAGTTTCTATGTTCTTCACGTGTCCGCGTGGGTTTCCTCCAGGTTTTCCGGTTTCCTCCCACAGTCCAAAAACATGGATTAAGGTCAATTGAATTCTCCAAATTGCCCCATGTAGAGTGTGTCTGTGTGTGTGTGTGTGTGTGTGTGTGTGTGTGTGTCCAGCGATAGATTGGCGCCCTGTCCTGGGGGTATCTGCCCAGCGTCCAAAACGTTCTCCCCTGGATGGGCATGATGAACACCACCGTGACCCCAGTAGAGGATGAAGCGTAAGATAATGGATGTATGGGTGGGTAT
The DNA here is from genome assembly GCA_019802505.1 of Corydoras sp. C115. Classification (NCBI taxonomy): domain Eukaryota; kingdom Metazoa; phylum Chordata; class Actinopteri; order Siluriformes; family Callichthyidae; genus Corydoras; species Corydoras sp. C115. The sequence goes on along the minus strand of JAFMOC010000102.1, from coordinate 110,613 downwards.
ATAAAGGGTGGTAAGGTGGCTTAGTGGTTGGCATGTTCTCCTCTCAGCACTAGGGATTCCCGGTTCGAATCGCAATCTGGGTGGAGTTTCCATGTTCTCCCCGTGTCCGCGTGGGTTTCCTCCGGGTTCTCCGGTTTCCTCCCACAGTCCAACAACATGGATCAAGGTCAAGTGAATTCTTCAAATTGCCCCATATAGAGTGTGTCTGTGTGAGTGAGTGTGTGTCCAGCGACAGATTGGCGTCCGGTCCTGGGTGTATCTGCCCAGCGCCCGAAACTTCCACCCCTGGATGGGATATAAAATATTAAATATATACACCTTGACAAGACCTCAACAGTTCTGTAACAATCTTTGAACAAGGAAACCCTGAAAAATGCTGATAAGACAAAAATTGGGTGGTAAGGTGCTATAATTACCAGAGTGAGGGAAAAATATTCGGTTTTGTATTAAATCGTTGAAACCTATGGTTTTTAATAATAATAATAATAATAATAATAATAGCAAAAAGAGAAGGAAAGGAATACTGTACTCACCTGTTTTACAGTAAAAACCAAAACAAATGTGTTGAATGAGCTGTAACCGTTAGCTAGCGAGTTCTGTCATTAGCCGCCAAGCTACAGAAAGCTCCCGCGAAATCCCATAAACCCTAAAAGTTCCAACAATCTCATAACTAACAAACCTCTAAATTTAAAATCAGGGTTAAACGCGACATCCCATCGCTGCCATGTTACAAATAACACCGTCCTTAACAACGCTAACAGCAGATGTCGTGACGTCACCAGCAACACTTCCAGGTCCAGGTCAGAGTACAAACCGCTGATCTCCAAATCATACCGCCATTACAGTGCGAGTCAACATGACATATAGATCATTAAAAAAAATTAATGTCCCGATTTTAACATTTAAGAATATTCATTCATTCATTATCTTCCGCTTTATCCTCTATTAGGGTCGCGGCGGGGGTGGGGTTCCCCATGCCCATCCAGGGGAGAAGGTTTCGGGCGCTGGGCAGATACACCCAGGACAGGATGCCAACCTATCACTGGACACACACTCACTCACACAGACTCTATATGGGGCAATTTGGAGAACTCACCTGACTTGATCCATGTTTTTGGACTGTGGGAGGAAACCAGAGAACCCGGAGGAAACCCACGTGGACACGGGGAGAAATATATAGTCAAGTCAAGTTATTTATTTATATAGCGCTTTTTACAACAGTACATTGTCACAAAGCAGCTTTACAGAACGAAAAGCCTTTAAACCCCCAAAGAGCAAGCCGAAGCGACAGTGGCAAGAAAAAACTCCCTTTTATGTTGTTATTCAAGGAAGAAACCTTGTGAGGACCAAGACTCAGTGAGGGTCTCGTCCTCCTTGAGCGGCCAGGCAGCAACAACAATGTAGGACAGCTATGAAATTAAATTAAATAAAATAAATTAAATTGGGTCATTTATTGGACGCTTTCATCCAAAGCGACTTACAAGGTGAGCACAGGGTTCATCACAACATCCCTGGAGCGATGAGGGTTAAGGGTCTTGCTCAAGGACCCACACTGGTAACTTCAGTGGACCTGGGATTTGAACCCCCAACCTTCAGATTGATAGCCCAACACCCTGACCACTGAGCTATGATATATATATATATATATATTCATTCATCGTTTCGGAGAACGTTTCAGGTGCTGGGCAGACACACCCAGGACAGGACTCCAATCTATCTCTGGGCACACACTCACACAGACACACTCTATATGGGGCAATTTGGAGAACTCAATTGACTTGATCCATGTTTTTGGACTGTGGGAGGAAACTGGAGAACCCAGAGGAAACCCACGCAGACACGGGGAGAACATGGAAACTCCACCCAGATGGGGATTTGAACCGGGAATCCCTAGCGCTGAGAGGCGAATGTGCTAACCACTAAGCCACCGTGCCGTCATATATACATAAAAACATGGATCAAGTCAACTGAGTTCTCCAAATTGCCCCATATAGAGTGTGTCTGTGTGAGTGTGTGCCCAGAGATAGATTGGCATCTGCCCAGCGCTTGAAACGTTCTCCCCTGGATGGACATGGGGAACCCCACCGCGACCCTATTAGAGGATAAAGCGGGAGATAATGAATGTATATATATATACATATATATATATATATATATATATATATATATATATATATATATATATATATGTATATATATATATATATGTATATATATATATATATATAGTGGTGTATATAGAATCCCATATATGGTGTGTTTGTGTGTGTGTGTGTGTGTGTGTGTCCAGTGATAGATTGGCGCCCTGTCCTGGGTCTATCTGCCCAGCGCCCGAAACGTTCTCCCCCCTGGATGAACATGGGGAACCCACTGTGACCCTAATAGAGGATAAAGCGGAAGATAATGGATGGATGGATGGATGCAATATATATATATATATATATATATATATATATATATATATATATATATATATATATATATATTCACACGCACACTATATAGTGGTAATTTACCTAGTGGTCGGGCTTTGCCTCCAAACAACCAGCAGAGGGCAGCAGCGATGTTTGAGACGAGGTCATACATTCAATCATTCATTATCTTCTGCTCAATCCTTCATTAGAGTCACCCCGCACGCTATGTGGGGCAATTCATAACATTCAATTTACCTTGAATTGGCAATGGACTGTGAAGAAAACCAGCACTGTACTCCATCTGTTTTTCTTGTATTATAAGTATACTTCATATATTATGAGTATACTTTACTCTTATTACTTTACTTTAAACGCCATCCACTCCCTGTGCTCTCTATTACACACATCCACCACATTGCTCCATCTTATAAATGTCAAATCAGAGTCACTTATTTGATGTTGCAGTGTTAGTCATCCTCTAATCCCTCATCAGCAACAGGAGGTTTCTGCCTACAGAATGCTCATAGCTGGGCATTGTAGTTCTGTGGATTATTCTCAGTCTAGAACAGGGTTTTTAAATTCCAACCACACTTATAAGGACATCATATAAGGACAACACACACATACACGCCACCAGCACATCAGTGTTACTGCAGGGCAATGAGTAACCCACCACCTAAATAATAAATAGTCATATGATGAAAATGAGGGCGGCACGGTGGCTTAGTGGTTAACATGTTCTCCTCTCAGCACTAGGGATTCCCGGTTCGAATCCCAATCTGGGTGGAGTTTCCATGTTCTCCCCGTGTCCACATGGGTTTCCTCTGGGTTCTCCAGTTTCCTCCCACAGTCCAAAAACATGGATCAAGTCAACTGAATGCTCCAAATTGCCCCATATAGAGTGTGTTTGTGTGAGTGAGTGTGTGCCCAGCGATGGATTGGCGTCCTGTCCTGGCGTCCTGCCCAGCGCCCGAGACGTTCTTTCCTGGATGGGCATGGGGAACCCCAACCCCCAATATAGGATAAAGCGGAAAACACACACACACACACTATATAGTGGTAATTTACCTAGTGGTCGGGCTTTGCCTACAAACAACCAGCAGAGGGCAGCAGCGATGCAGTTTGAGGCAAAGGTCATTCATTCATTCATTCATTCATTATCTTCTGCCCTACTAGAGGATAAAGCGGAAGATAATGAATGAATGATGAAAATGTACAATGAGTGTTGAAACTAGAAGTTCCACCTAAAAAAGTTTAATGTATATGTATCTTTTTGACCTGACATATAAATGTCATGGGTGGCACGGTGGCTTAGTGGTTAGCATGTTCTCCTCTCAGCGCTAGGGGTTCCCGGTTCGAATCCCCATCTGGATGGAGTTTCCATGTTCTCCCCGTGTCCGCGTGGGTTTTCTCCGGGTTCTCCGGTTTCCTCCCACAGTCCAAAAACATAGATCAAGTCAATTGAATTCTCCAAATTGCCCCATATAGAGTGTGTCTGTGTGAGTGAGTGTGTGCCCAGCGATGGATTGGCTCCCTGTCCTGGGTCTATCTGCCCAGCGCCCGAAACGTTCTCCCCTGGATGGGCATGGGGAACCCCACCGCGACCCTAATAGAGGATAAAAGCGGGAGATAATGAATGAATGAGTATAAATGTCATGTACATAAGTGAGATATACAATAATATACTATATACATGGTATATTATTGTATATCTCACTTATGTACATGACATTTATATCTATGTATATATTTATATACAAATTATTCAACTCAGTATTTACTTTACTGTATGTAAATAACATTATACTGTATATTGCACGTATGGTTAGATGCTAACTACATTCATTGGCCCTGTACCTGTACTCTGCACAATGACAACAAAGTTGAATCTAATCTAATCTAATCTTAAGGTTCAGTCATTTTAATAGCAAATCTTCAAATCCTGGTTTCAATTTGTTATCACAACCGGGACTGCTTTCCCTCCTTTTTCCAGTCTATTCTGCCGAGCACGTGACCTCCCCTGCACCCAACTTATTCGCTTCACTTCCCAAACGTTCCAGTGCATTGTTGTGGAATCAAAAGAACAATGGGGCCCAAAAAAGAAGGAAGGATATGGACAAATACCCTGGATTTACAGTCCGGCATGCTTTGGGCCTGGTCTTTCCGGCATTGTGTGTGCGTGCTGTGTCCAGGCTGATGTTTGTACAACGCACGGATGGGAAAGTGTGAGGGAGCAGAGGATTTCCCATTTTCATTTGTAATTGTCAGGTTGGTTGGAAATGAAGAAGACTTCTGTGGATGTTATTTGTCCTGAGGAAAGCCTGCGATATACATTCTTACTGGAGGTGTAGATGTCTGTGGTGTTGGGCGTCTGTGTCTGTGGTGTTGGGAAACAGGGCCTCCTGCATCATGAAGGACCCCACTCACCCAGCACACCCACTTTTTGTTCCGCTCCCCTCAGGCAGGAGACTGCGGAGCATTAAGTGTAGAACAAACAGACTGAGGAACAGCTTCATTGCAGAAGCTGTGAGACTCCCAAACTCCATATAACAAGACGTTCACACATGTTATCATCACTCCACCAGAATACCTCATCTCATCTCACATGTACCGTTTATATACATTTTATATGCTGCTATATTTATATTCTATATTTATATCTATTGTATAATACTTTTTATGTATAGGTATATATATAGGTGGCACGGTGGCTTAGGTGTTGGCACGTTCGCCACTCAGCGCTGGGGATTCCAGGTTCGAATCCCAATCTGGGTGTTCTCCCCGTGTCCGCGTGGGTTTCCTCCGGGTTCTCTGGTTTCCTCCTACAGTCCAAAAACATGGATCAAGTCAATTGAATTCTCCAAATTGCCCCATATAGAGTGTGTCTGTGTGAGTGAATGAGTGCCCAGCGATGGATTGGCATCCTGTCCTGAATGTATCCCATAATTTCGCATAACAAGATATCACAGAGCAATTGATATTAAGTGTACTGAACAAACCCTCAAGATACAACATGGAAAAATATTTAACAGGGATGAGGAGAGAAAGGCGGAGAGAGACGAAGATAATGAGAAACAAAAGTCAACCGATAACTAAAACGAGGAAACAATGACGAAGCTTATGTAGCGCTTGGTTTCTCTGTAACTAAGGTGGGAGACGAAGAAAGACAGGTGTGTCTTCTGTGTCTTAAAATGTTGGAAGCGGACAGCGTGAAGCCAAATAAATAAAGGCGTCACTTAAAGACATTACACCCCAATCACGCTAATTAAGCCACTTGAGTTTTTAATCAAAAACGTGACGCATAGAGCCCTCGACCATCCCGCTTTATGAAAGCTACTCAGAAAAGCTGTTCCTCAAAACGGGCGCGTTGGAGCCATCAGTTCTGTCTTCATTATTTTGATAAAAAAATGTTGCTGATGAATTTGAATGTATTATTATTTATTGATTTTATTTCATTTCATTCTAGTTTAAATAAGGATTTCATTCGTTTCTGTTATAAACTAAAAAACAAAGTTAATAAAATGATTCTTTGTTTTAAGTTGATCTATATTTCTTTCTTTTTTGTTTTCTTTATTGTTATAAAAGAGGTGTACTTATAACAAATTTATAGACAAATCATACTACAGTGGTCGTAGTGGATGGGGGGTGTGAGGTGAGTGTGTGTGCGTGCGTGCGTGCGTGTGTGTGGGGGGGGAGCAAAATGTTTTCTTTTTCCTAGGGGGGGGGGCTTAACAGAAAATAATTGAGAATCACTGCTCTAATCTCATGTATCACATGTGATATTAATGATAAAATTTTCTTGAATCTTGAATCTTCAAAGGAAGAGTGGGAGAGGGAAGAAGGGGAAAGGGGGAGAGAGGGAGAGAGGGAGTGAGAGAGAGAGAGAGAGAGAGAGAGAGTGTGTGTGAGAGAGTGAGAGAGAGAGAGAGGGAGAGAGAGAGGGAGAGAGAGAGAGAGAGAGAGATAGAGAGTGAGTGTGTGAGAGAGGGAGTAAGTGAGAGAGAGAGCGAGAGAGATAGAGAGTGAGTGTGTGAGAGAGTGAGTGAGAGAGAGAGCGAGAGAGTGATATTGTCATATTTGAGTGAGTGTGTGAGAGAGTGAGTGAGTGAGTTTATTTATTCCTGTGATTTTATCTGTATATAATATGCTTTGACAATATGGATGGAAACATTTGTCATGTCAATAAAGCAAATTGAATTGAATTGAGAGAGAGAGAGAAAGAGAGAAAGAGAGAGAGAATGAGTGAGAGAGATAGAAAGTGAGTGTGTGAGAGAGTGAGTGAGTGAGAGAGCGAGATACACACACACACCTCTAATTTTATTTCAATATTTATATATATGTACATATTATACTATTTCATTGTATTTGTATACTATGTCCATTTTTTGTAATTTTGTAAATTTGTAATTGTTTTTGTTTTATTTTGGAAATAAATCCAGCTTTGTGCAATACGAATGTATAATTTGTCATGCAAATAATAGTTTTTAAATTGAAAAAAAAAATTGATAGAGAGTGAGTGTGTGAGAGAGTGAGTGAGTGAGTGAGTGAGAGAGTGAGTGAGTGAGTGAGAGAGTGAGTGTGTGAGAGAGTGAGAGAGTGCGTGAGTGAGAGAGTGAGTGAGTGAGAGAGTGAGTGTGAGTGAGTGAGGAGTGAGTGAGAGACGTGAGTGTGAGTGAGTTTGAGTGAGTGAGAGAGTGAGAGATTGTGAGTGAGTGAGTGAGAGAGTGAGTGAGTGATAGCGTGAGTGAGTGAGTGTGTGAGAGCGTGAGTGAGGAGAGTGAGTGAGAGAGTGAGTGTGTGAGAGAGTGAGTGTGTGAGTGAGTAGAGAGTGAGTGAGAGAGAGTGCGTGAGTGAGAGAGTGAGAGAGAGAGTGAGTGAGTGAGTGAGTGAGTGCGAGAGTGAGAGAGTGAGTGAGTGAGTAGTAGTGAGTGAGTGAGAGTGAGTGAGTGAGTGCGACGAGTGAGAGGAGTGAAGAGAGTGAGAGAGTGAGTGAGGTGGTGGGGAGAAGAGAGAGAGAGCAGATGGTGGGGGAGAGAATGGAAGGGTGAGGAGAAAGGAGGGGGGGGGGTCAGAGAAAGGGGGGGGGGGGAGAGAAAAGGAGGGGGGGGAGGCGGGAGCGGGGAGGAGAGAGAGAAAGGGGGGGAGAGAGAGAGAGAGAGAGAGAGAGAGAGAGAGAGAGGTGGAGGAGGAGGAGTGACATCAACAGCCTCCACAATCATGCTTGCTAAAGGGAGAACGGAAAGCTATTTTTTTAAAAAGGGTGTTTTGTATTGAACCTGTAGACCCGACTTGGACTTTCCATCTTCGACGGGCGCTCTTTCACGCGGATTATACGACATTTTTGCGGGTAAAAGCCAAACAAACGAGGCTGGCCTACATTTACTGAATATTTAAAGCTGTGTTCATGTTTACGGTTGAATCACGCGGCTGAATCATCTGCGCATCCATCCCGCTGACGGGCGGATGGTGATTCCCTGCCTGAACGGACGAAACGAGCATTATTTGCGTTTGAAGCTCCTTCGAAAAGAGGTAAGGAGCGGCCAAAAGGGCGGAGTGGAGGGTACACGGAGTTCTACATCACCCCAGGATGGAGAATTAATCCAAACATCTGGCTTCTCGCCACTCAGGACGGAATCGACTCACCCGGTTAGGTGCCGTTGTTTTTCTCAGCGCGGCGGGTCATCGTTTACAAAAAACAACGGCCGACGATGCAGCGGTGACAGCGTGCGCCTCATCGATTTGTAATACGGTTTCTTCAGGCCTTTTTTTCTAACTGGACCGGCTAAATATAATATTTATTATGATATATGATATCCAGCGTTTCTTCCACATTTGTTTTTAGGCCTGTGAAGCATTTCCACGCTGAAGGAGCCTGTTTTAGATTAGGTTCCATGTGCCTCTTGGAGATCCACTCAGTGGCATTCAGTTACCCAGCTGCCTTGTGTCTGCCATAATATGCAAACCAGCCCCCGGCTGGATTAATCCCATCCTATTCAGTCAGGACGGTCCTATTGGTGTTCTCCGTACCCTGTGTTTACCAAAGCCAAAGGTGCGATGGGAAGCGAGGGCGAACCCTCGAGCCACGATCTGGCCAAGGTGTCGGACGAGGACCTGCTGGCGCGCTCGAAAGAAGAGTTGGTGAATCTGCTGAGGAGGGAGGAGGCGGAGAAGATGTCGGCCCTGGTCCAGCGAGGGCGCCTGATCAAGGAGGTGAACAAACAACTTCAGGGACATCTGCTGGAAATCAGGGAGCTCAAAGCCATCAACCAACGGCTGCAGGAGGAGAACCAGGAGCTGCGGGACTTGTGCTGCTTCTTGGACGACGACCGGTTGAAAGTCAAGAAGCTGGCAAGGGAATGGCAGCTGTTCGGCCACCACGCTGCCAAAGTGATGCGCGACGACCTGGGCGGCTACCTGAAGAAGTTGAACGACCTGGAGCACTTGCAGGATGGTCTGGTCAAAGAGAATCTGGACCTCAAGGAGCTGTGTCTGGTGTTGGAGGAGGAGTGCGTGAGCAGGAACGACTCCAGTCCGGGCGGCTCCACCGAGCTCAATATGCCGTGCATGGTGACCCGGGACCTTGGCGATGGCAGCTCGAGCACCGGGAGCGTGGGAAGCCCAGATCAGCTCCATCTGGTGTGCTCGCCGGATGACTAAACGCGCCAGGATGAAAGCGCAAACGCCGTTGTTCCTTTATACCTCTCGAAACTAGCGGAGGGTGACGCGAAATCAATTTCCAAGTCAAACAACACGAAGTTTACAAATAGTTGTCGTACATCTCAACTATTTATTAGATTTTTTTGGTTAAATCTTTGGTTTAATCGAGATTTTTTTGGTTTAAGTGGCCATGCAGCAACACCGCCGTTTTCCTTTATACCTCTCGAAACTAGTGGAGGGTGACGCCGAAATCAATTTCCATCTCAAACAACACGAAGTTTACAAATAGTTGTCGTACATCTCAACTATTTCTTCAAGATTTTTTTGGTTTAATCTGACTAGTGGCCGTGCGCCAACACCACCGTTTTTCTGTATACCTCTCGAAACTAGTGGAGGGTGACACCGAAATCAATTTCCAAGTCAAACAACACGAAGTTTACAAATAGTTGTCGTACATCTCAACTATTTATTAGATTTTTTTGGTTTAATCTGACTAGTGGCCGTGCGCCAACACCGCCATTTTCCTGTATACCTCTCGAAACTAGCGGAGGGTGACACCGAAATCAATTTCCAAGTCAAACAACAAGAAGTTTACAAATAGTTGTCGTACATCTCAACTATTTATTAGATTTTTTTGGTTTAATCTGACTAGTGGCCGTGCGGCAGCACCGCTGTTTTCCTTTATACCTCTCGAAACTAGTGGAGGGTGACTCGAAATCAATTTACAATTCAAACAACAAGAAGTTTACAAATAGTTGTTATACATCGCAACTATGTCTTCGATTTTTTTTTTTTTTTTTTTTTAATCTGACTAGTGGCCGTGGTTTAATCTGACTAGTGGCCGAAATCATTTTACACGAAGTTTACAAATAGTTGTCGTACACTCAACTATTTCGCCGTTTTCCTTTTTCTTTATACCTCTCGAAACTAGCGGAGGGAGACTCGAAATCAATTTACACGAAGTTTACAAATAGTTGTCGTACATCTCAACTATTTCTTCGATTTTTTTGCTTTAACATGACTAGTGGCCGTACAGCCACTCCGCCGTTTTCCTTTTACTGTTCTTGATTGGTTTCTTTTAGTGTCGATGGACTTTTTTAATCGTGAATGATGTTACGTTGCTGTGGGAACTGAGCATGAGAGAAATTGTTCGAAGCTTTACCTTTTTTTTTTTTTTTTTTTTTACCCTGGTGTTATATCTTTTGTTTAAATTAATGCATTAAGAACACTGGAATGTTTTCATTTCTTATACCAGTTGTATATAAAGGGGGGTAACAAGCAGATAATGTGAATAACCACTCCGACTAAGGAACCACATCTGTTCTAACTGCACTGAAATGCTTTTCAGGGGGGAATCGGTCTTTTTTAATAATGCACTAGACAGGGCTGATCACACGATTCACGTTTTTCTAACCTGCCGAGAGCCATAAACTGATCGAAGATCATGCACAAACAGCACTGGGGACGTTTAAGGGTGTCTCGAGACCTCGGGATTTTCAATGTACCTACATCAAATGTATAACGAACTACGCACCCTTAATGAGTAATGCTTTTCCAAACATTTTGTTTTACTAGCTGATTTACTAGTAAAATAGATGCGTGAAAGTGCTGCACTGGATATTTACACTGGCACCAGGTTAATAAATCACTCTTTGGAAACAAAGCTGACAAAAAAAAAGTCTTTACATTCATTCATCTTAATTTTAACACAAGTACGGCATAACGTATGGGGACACTAATGCAACAGAATATTAAGACTTTGTAGGGGACGTATACTTTTCTTTATGAGTGACGTTTTGGGAAGGGCGCCGTCTTGTTGCAACATGAATGTGTCTCCGCGAAAAGCGAGTTTGAGAAGTACAGATGCCTTCGTCAGGTGCATATACTGTACATACAGCATGCCTCCATAATCGCAACGTGTTTATAATTGGATTAAATGATCCAGTGGGGCGGCACGGTGGCTTAGTGGTTAGCATGTTCTCCTCTCAGCGCTGGGGATTCCCGGTTCGAATCCCCATCTGGGTGGAGTTTCCATATCCTCCCCGTGTCCGCATGGGTTTCCTCAGGGTTATCCAGTTTCCACCCACAGTCCAAAAACATGGACTTAAGCTAAATCGAATGCTCTAAATTGCCCCATATAGAGTGTGTCTGTGTGAGTGTGTGCCCAGTGATAGATTGGTGTCCTGTCCTGGGTGTATCTGCCCAGCACCTGAAACGTTCTCCCCTGAATGGGCATGGGGAACCCCCCCCGCGACCCTAATAGAGGATAAAGTGGAAGATAATGGATGGATGGATAAATGATCTAGTGCCCCTTGGGCAGAGATGGTTAGGTACTTTGTCCAAGAGCCCATAATGCCAATTTATTATATTATGTTCTATTATATCAAATTCATATATATATAGGCGGCACGGTGGCTTAGTGGTTAGCACGTTCGACTCTCAGCACTAGGGATTCGCAGTTTCGAAATCCCCATCAGTTTCCATGTTCTCCCCGTGTCCGCGTGGGTTTTGCCTCAGGGTTCTGCGGTTTCCTCCCAACAGTCCAAAAACATGGATCAAGTCAATTGAATTCCTCCAAATGCTCCATATAGAGTGTGTCTGTGTGAGTGAGTGTGTGTCCAGTGATTGATCGGCGTCCTGTCCTGGTGTATCTGCCCCAGCGCCCGAGAACGTTCTCCCTGGATGGGCATGGGGAAACCCCACCGCGACCCTAATAGAGGATAAAGCGGGAGATAATGAATGAATGAAAAAAAAAAAAAAAAAAGTATATATATATATATATACACACACAACAACGCACACAAATTTGTTACTGGAGTCTGCTGTTTGGGGGCGGCACAGTGGCTTAGTGGTTAGCATGTTCTCCTCTCAGTGCTAGGGATTCCCGGTTCGAATGTTCTCCCCGTGTCCGCGTGGGTTTCCTCCGGGTTCTCCGGTTTCTTCCCACAGTCCAAAAACATGGATCAAGTCAATTGAGTTCTCCAAATTGCCCCATATAGAGTGTGTCTGTGTGAGTGAGTGTGTGTCCAGTGATAGATTGGCGCCCTGTCCTGGGTGTATCTGCCCAGCGCCCGAGACGTTCTCCCCTGGATGGGCATGGGGAACACCCCCCCCCCCCCCCCGCGACCCTAATAAAGGATACAGCGGGAGATAATGAATGGATGGAGTCCATGATTTATTTATAAAGGAATATATTCAGCAGCTGCTTAAGTGATGCTGTTCCAGTTTGCCCTCCTCTTAATATTCAATTAAATATTCAGTCACCTGATGACTTTTAGCTGGCAGCAGATGGCTTTAAACTGTTTAACAGGAAATCTTCCTGAACCGAAAGCTGCCGTAATGCAGCATGGCTTATTAATATGATGCCTTTACATCTTATATAATGTTATATAACGACAAGGGAAAAAATGTAATAACTTCTCAGAATGTGGGTCTTTAAAATCATGTACTGTGAGTGAACTGGTCATAATGATGCTTTGATGTTCACAAGATGAGACTCATTTTGAACAGCCTGAGAGCTTGCTCATCATGTCATTAGGATAATGTTAAATACAAAAACACGTCCAAAATCTTCCATTTAAAAGCCATCCATCCATCCATTATCTTCCGCTTTATCCTCTATTAGGGTCCCGGGGGGGTTCCCCATGCCCATCCAGGGGAGAACGTTTCGGGCGCTGGGCAGATACATGCAGGACAGGACACCAATCTATCACTGGGTACACACTCTATATGGGGCATTTTGGAGAATTCAGTTGACTTGATCCATGTTTTTGGCTTAGTGGCTTAGTGGTTAGCATGTTCTCCTCTCGGCACTAGGGATTCCTGGTTTGAATCCCCATCTGGGTGGAATTTCCATGTTCTCCCAGTGTCAGCATGGGTTTCCTCCGGTCCAATCCATCCATCCAAAAACATGGATCAAGTCAATTGAGTTCTCCATATTGCCCCATATAGAGTGTGTGCCCAGCGATAGATTGGCGTCCTGTCCTGGGTAGGGTGCGGTAACTCAGTGGTTATGGTGTTGAGCTATCAATCTGAAGGCTGTGGGTTCAAATCCCAGCTCTACTGAAGTTACCAAGACCCTTAACCCTCATTGCTCCAGGGATGCTGTACCAACCCTGTGTTCTGACTCCAACCAAGTTGTAAATGTAAATGGTTTTTTTTTAAGTTATTAAAAAACTTGGGTGGCTTAGTGGTTGGCATGTTCTCCTCTCAGCGCTAGGGATTCCCGGTTCGAATCCCAATCTGGGTGGAGTTTCCATGTTCTCCCCGTGTCCTCGTGGGTTTCCTCTGGGTTCTCCAGTTTCCTCCCACAGTCCAAAAACATGGATCAAGGTCAATTGAATTCTCCAAATTGCCCCATATAGAGGGTGTCTGTGTGAGTGAGTGTGTGCCCAGTGATAGATTGGCGTCCTGTTCTGGGTGTATCTGCCCAGCGCCCGAGACGTTCTCCCCTGGATGGACATGGGGAACCCCCCCTGCGACCATATTATAGGTTAAGCAGAAGAATCCGATGCATCTGACTGTCTCCCTGCTTTTTGCTTTTATCTCATTATAAACAAAATTGAAAACCTGGCTGTTCATTTAATTATATTTATTAAAATGTATTTTGAGAAACCGATACTGGCTCTAACGTGACATCGAGGTAAAGGACAGATTTTGTCAGCTTCGTTTTCAAGAGTGTACAAAAGACGTTTGTGAATTAATGATTTGATAAACGCTAGTGCTCTGATTATTTTTCTTATTGTATTTTTTTAAGTATTATATTCTCCAGCCTGAACCTTTTGTTGTTGTTTTTTTTTACCTACTAATCAGTATTACCTTAATGACTGGATTTGTTTTTCTTAATCTCTTAATAGCATCAGACGTGTGGCTTTGTTTTTCGCTTGTACCATTTGGTCCGTGCCCATTTTCAGTGGGCGGAGCTTTAAATACACTTGATTGAGACACCAAATCCTTGTCTTTCCTGTAGATTGAATACAGCATGGACGTTTTGATCAGCCTTTCATTCATTAAATACAGTGTATGAGGTTTAAAAGCACGAACGCTCCACTTTAGTGCTTGTATTATTAGGCTTTATGATTACAGAAGGAGGGTGGCTTAGTGGTTAGCATGTTCTCCTCTCAGCACTAGGGATTCCCGGTTCGAATCCCCATCTGGTTGGAGTTTCCATGTTCTCCCCGTGTCTGCGTGGGTTTCCTCCAGGTTCTCCGGTTTCCTCCCACAGTCCAAAAACATGGATCAAGTCAATTCATTCATTCATTCATTATCTCCCGCTTTATCCTCTATTAGGGTCGCGGTGGGGTTCCCCATGCCCATCCAGGGGAGAAGCGTCTCGGGCGCTGGGCAGATAGACCCAGGACCCAGGGCGGCCAATCCATCGCTGGGCACACACTCACTCACACAGACACACTCTATATGGGGCAATTTTGGAGAATTCAATTGACTTGATCCATGTTTTTGGACTGTGGGAGGAAAAAACCGGAGAAACCCGGAGGAAAACCCACGCAGACACGGGGAGAGGAACATGGGAACTCCAACCAGATGGGGATTCGAACGGGAATTCCCTAGCGCTGTGCCGCCTCAAGTCAATTGAGTTCTCCAAATTGCCCCATATAGAGTGTGTCTGTGTGAGTGAGCGTGTGTCCAGTTATAGATTGGTCCTGGGCGTCCTGTCCTGGGTGTATCTGCCCAGTGCCCGAAACGTTCTCCCCCGGATGGACATGGAGAACCCCCCCCTTTCCCCCCCCCGGCCCTAATAGAGGATAAAGCGGAAGATAATGGATGGATGGATTTGGGGATTGGCTGCATGGTGGCTTAGTGGTTGGCATGTTCTCCTCTCAGCACTAGGGATTCCAGGTTCGAATCCCAATCTGGGTGGAGTTTCCATGTTCTCCCCGTGTCCCCCGGGTTTTCTCCGGGTTCTCCGGTTTCCTCCTACAGTCCAAAAACATGGATCAAGGTCAATTGAGTTCTCCAAATTGCCCCATATAGAGTGTGTCTGTGTGATGAGTGTGTCCAGTTATATATTGGTGTCCTGTCCTGGGTGTATCTGCCCAGCGCCTGAGACGTTCTCCCCTGTATGGGCATGGGGAACCCCCCCACGACCCTAATAGAGGATAAAGCGGGAGATAATGGATGGATGACAGAGGGGCTTTGTGAGTATGCAATTGCTGGCTCCCAAGGCACATATTTTCTTTTCATTATCGCACTCAGATGTTTGCCAAGTTTTGACAGAGTTCTACTTTAGATTTGAGCACAAACAGAAGAATGGATGTGGAATCTGAGGGCAGCGGGTTCGTTAGGTTTGCTTATGAATCTCACTCGTGTTCTCTACATTTATCTTAATCAGTTAGGGGTGAGGGCGGAACGGTGGCTTAGTGTTTAGCATGTTCTCCTCTCAGCGCTGGGGATTCCCCGGTTCGAATCCCAATCTGGGTGGAGATTCCATGTTCTCCCCGTGTCCCCATGGGTTTCCTCTGGGTTCTCCGGTTTCCTCCCACAGTCCAAAAACATGGATCAAGGTCAACTGAATTCTCCAAATTGCCCCATATAGAGTGTGTCTGTGTGTGTGAGTGAGTGTGTCCAAAAACATGGATCAAGGTCAATTGTGTTCTCCAAATTGCCCCATATAGAGTGTGTCTGTGTGAGTGAGTGTGTGTCCAGCGATGGATTGGCATCCTGTCCTGGGTGTATCTGCCCAGCGCCTGAAATGTTCTCCCATGGATGGGCATGGTGACCCCCCCCCCCTTCGAAGCCCCATCTGGCGGGGCCGCGACCCCCCCCCCCCCCCGCAGCATTTTTGTAATGCTGGTATTTTTAAGTAATCAAAGGGACATTTAAACAGATTATAAAGTATCCAGGGCGGCACGGTGGCTTAGTGGTTAGCACGTTCGCCTCTCAGCACTAGGGATTCCCGGTTCGAATCCCCATCTGGGTGGAGTTTCCATGTTCTCCCCGTGTCCCTGTGGGTTTCCTCCGGGTTCTCCAGTTTCCTCCCACAGTCTAAAAACATGGACTTAAGCTAAATCGAATGCTCTAAATTGCCCCATATAGAGTATGTCTGAGTGAGTAAGTGTGCCCAGCGATAGATTGGTGCCCTGTCAAGGGTGCGTCCGCCCATGGGATGGGCATAGGGACCCCTTCCCCCTAAGTAGATGATTAAGCAGAAGAAAATGCAAGCAAACAGTGTTAAAATAAATGTTTATTACTAAAACAATGCACCGTATTATTACAAAGGTGTACAATGCTTCAAAAGCAAATATAAAAATCTAAAAAATATAGTGTACTCTCAAAAATAAATACCAACTCTTGCTCCCTGTGGCCCACACTGGCTCAATCATGCGCTGAAGATGCTTAAAATCTCCATATAAACCAGTTGGCGATGCGCACAGGGGAGGAGCTTTAATAATGACAATAGATACTTGGTAGAGGTCAGTATATTGTTTCATCTTTTTTTTTTTTGAAATCCAGATTTGAATAAAAAGGTAGCAGCACAATAAACCACCCGACGTGCAAGTTGGTGTCCGTGGCCAGCGAAATGCTGACCCACTAGTCGGGAAAACGTTTCCTCGGCCGTGAGTAGGGTGACCAGCAAATTGAGACGTTGTCCCGCATTGTTATTGGAAAACAGACTTTGTGTGTGTTATAATCTGGCATTAGATGGCTGTGTCGTCTGTTATCAGGGCAGAGGCGGGCTGTTTGAATGTCAACCAATCAGGAACGTGGACGCATATATTCATTCATCATCTCCCACTTTATCCTCTATTAGGGTCGCGGTGGGGTTCCCCATGCCCATCCAGGGGAGAACGTCTCGGGCGCTGGGCAGATAGACCCAGGACAGGGTGCCAATCCATCGCTGGGTACACACTCACACACACAAACACACTCTATATGGGGCAATTTAGAGAACTCAATTAACTTGATCCATGTTTTTGGACTGTGGGAGGAAACCGGAGAACCCGGAGGAAACCCACGCAGACACGGGGAGAACATGGAAAATCCACCCAGATGGGGATTCGAACCGGGAATCCCTAGTGCTGAGAGGCGAACGTGCTAACCACTAAGCCACCGTGCCGCCCTGGACGCATATATATATATATATATTTCATTCATTCTCTTCCGCTTTATCCTCTATTAGGGTCGTGGTGGGGTTCCCCATGCCCATCCAGGGGAGAACGTTTCATGCGCTGGGCAGATACAGCCAGGACAGGGCGCCAACCTATCGCTGGGCACACACTCACATTTCTACATGGGGCAATTTGGAGAACTCAATTGACCTTGATCCATGTTTTTGGACTGTGGGAGGAAACCGGAGAACCCGGAGGAAACCCACACGGACACGGGGAGAACATGGAAACTCCATCCAGATGGGGATTCGAACCGGGAATCTCTAGCGCTGAGAGGCGAACGTGCTAACCACTAAGCCACCGTGCCGCCTATCATACATATATATATATATATATATATATATATATATATATATATATAAATAATATGATATATATATACATACACACTCTTTCATTTGCAGTGCATCGGCATCGCACACACACATAGTCTTTGTCCCACATCTGGTGAATTGGTATCTGGTCACCCTAGCCGTGAGGAGACGCACAGTATTAGTATTTCCACACGTCAACGTGTGAAGTATAGTGTTGGTCGTTCATTCACATCCACGATAAATGCAGCTTAAAACAGGATTCCAACGAGCAGCCGGATACACGGCTGGTTCATAGCTTCAGGTTTGTAAATCTTAGCAGGAGCTTTACAAATTACCAACCGATACCCACGACATCTCCAAACACCAACATGTCTCCATACAATAACACACGATATGGTTCGTAACACGGAAAGTAATCGAGCAGAGTATTTAACAATTACTAGGTTTCTAAATAACTTAATAAATGAAATGTGAGTAACGCAAACATCATTTAAATAAACTCAAGAAATTCCGTTTTTGTAGATATAGCTTGTTTCAGTTTAGCATTTGGGTTTAAAGTTCAGTGAAGGCTGAAATCACGTGGGTTTCCTCCAGGTTCTCCGGTTTCCACCCACAGTCCAAAAACATGGAGCAAGCTAAATGAAATGCTCCAAATTGCCCCATATAGAGTGTCTGTGTGAGTAAGTGTGCCCCCCCCCGCAATCAGTAGAGGATAAAGCGGAAGATGATGGATGGATGGATTCTTTCTCATTAGGAAGCAAAATAATACCATCCATCCATTATCTTCCGTTTTATCCTCTACTAGGGTCGCGGGGGGGTTCTCCATGTCCATCCAGGGGAGAACGTCTCGGGCACTGGGCAGATACACCCAGGATAGGACGCCAATCTATCGCTGGACACACACTCACTCACACAGACACACTCTATATGGGGCAATTTGGAGAACTCAATTGACTTGATCCATGTTTTTGGACTGTGGGAGAAAACCGGAGAACCCGGAGGAAACCCACACGGACACGGGGAGAACATGGAAACTCCACCCAGATTGGGATTCGAACCGGGAATCTGAGTGGAGAACATGCCAACCACTAAGCCACCGTGCCGCCCGCAAAATAATACAATTTCCAAAAATGACTTTCCTCCCCGAAGTCACTTGACCTGAGCTCTCAGAGGGCACTCGAGGACAGAGAAAGTGGAGCAATCAGTCGGATCACGAGATTCCCTGGAATGTTCCGGCACCGTGCTGGAGAACATGAATAATCAGATTTTGCACAAACTTGTAAGAAACATGCAGAGCATGCTGTCAGCACAACGAAATAATATATTTTTATAACCTACATCGTACAAAGTAGTAGCATTTTCAGTGATACCTCACTGTATATTCAAAATATAGAGATTTTAATTAAATCGATCATATAAATCTTTTCCCTTTAAGAAATGCATATCTCGCCCGCAAAAATATCCGCATCCCGTCTACTTTGTGCAGAGGTTTCCTTTCCCCCGGCAGTTTTAACCATTGTGAATTCACAGAAAGAAAACAAAATGGAGAAATGCTCAGAATGTCCTAAGAAACAGTTCGTTTGGTGGTTTTGATATCCATCCATCCATCCATCATCTTCAGCTTTATCCTCTATTAGGGTCGTGGGGGGGTTCCCCATGCCCATCCAGGGGAGAACGTTTCGGGCGCTGGGCAGATACACCCAGGACAGGACGCCAATCTATCACTGGGTACACACTCACTCACACACACAGACACACTCTATATGGGGCAATTTGGAGAACTCAACTGACTTGATCCATGTTTTTGGACTGTGGGAGGAACCCGGAGGAAACCCGCGGGGAGAACATGGAAACTCCACCCAGATTGGGATTGAACCAGGAATCCCTAGTGCTGAGAGGAGAACATGAATCCATCAATTATCTTCCGATTTATCCTCTATTAGGGTCGCCGGGGTGGGGGTTCCCCATGCCCATCCAGGGGAGAACGTTTCGGGCGCTGGGCAGATACACCCAGGACAGGATGCCAATCCATCGCTGGACACGCACTCACTCACAGACACACTATATGGGGCAATTTGGAGAACTCAATTGATTTGATCCATGTTTTTGGACTGTGGGAGGAAACCGGAGAACCCGGAGGAAACCCAGGCGGACACGGGGAGAACATGGAAACTCCACCCAGATTGGGATTGAACCGGGAATCCCTAGTGCTGAGAGGAGAACATGCTAACCGCAAAGCCACCGTGCCACCCCCAATCCATCCATTATCTTCCGCTTTATCCTCTATTAGGGTCGCCTGGGGGGGGGGTTCCCGATGCCCATCCAGGGGAGAACGTTTCGGGCGCTGGGCAGATACACCCAGGACAGGACGCCAATCTATCACTGGCCACACACTCACAGACACACTCTATATGGGGCAATTTGGAGAACTCAATTGACTTGATCCATGTTTTTGGACTGTGGGAGGAAACCCATGTGTATACGGGGAGAACATGGAAACTCCACCCAGGTTGGGATTCGAACCGGGAATCCCTAGCGTTGAGAGGAGAACTCAGTGATGCTAACCACTAAGCCACCGTGCCGCCTGCTAAATGACCGTGTAATGTAAATTAGTGGACAGGACAGGACAGGACAGGATAGCTTGTCCTTATTTATCAACAATGGTATAGTAATACCTAATTATTATACTTATGAGGATTGACAAATATGGTGTAGGCTGGAAGCTGAAATAAGGGAGTGTCCACATACTTCTTTAAGGTGTGGAGTACTGCATTAATGTAACAATGGTCTAATCAAGAAATAAAGTCATACCGTTACCCTAGTGGTACCTCAGTGTTACAGACCGTCACTGTTAACGTCCCAAAACGGGGATGGTTGAAGTTAAAGGGTGAGAATTGTGGGAGAATTGAGGGACTGATCTGACTGGTCGCCGCTGCTGCTGCTCCGCCGGTGGGCAATGCCGCACGGCTCGGGGTTCCGCGAGGGCTGGAACGCACCATGATGAGAGGCGGAGGGCGCAGTGAGACTCGGCGGCTGAGATAAGACGGGAGACGTGGTGGGATAAGTGAAGACCAGGCTGGCTGTGAACGGCGTCAGGGAGGGGGTGGAGATGAGGATCGGCGTGTGCAGAGCGTCGGATTCCAGATTGAGGTTGCCGGCGGCTGAGGTCGTAGGTGGAGGCGGAATTGTGATCTTGGGTTTCGGTTTCTCCGGCTTGCCCAGGAGCTTTCTTCCTCTAGAGGGCCCCGGCAGCTCGCAGTCCACCGGCTCAATTTTGATCCCACCCAGGACCGGCAGCACGGCGTGCGAATCCGAGTCTGAATCCGAGTCCCCCACCTTGCAGATGGGTCGGTGGGCCTCCAGGACCAGCTCAAGCTTCTCCTTTTCTTTTTGGAGGTCGGCGATCTCCTTCTGCAGACGAGACTTTTTGTCTTCCAGGTTGTCCGTTTCCTAAAACAGAATTTGGGGGACGGTTGGTTTCATAAGAAGCGTGTAAGTGAAGCTATGACCACGTGGCTATACTTAAATCTGATAACGCATGCAGCTACGGCAATCACCTTACAAGTAGGTAGCTGTAAATACAGCAGGGAGTGTCCTTCTGAACCATGTGATTGCTCCAAACACATTTAATGATGGTCAGTAATAGGGGTGAGCTGCAATATTCGCTGATTCGACGATTCGATTCGGAGAACCGTAGTCGACTATGAACCTCATAGTCGAATGTACCATTTTGACCACATGGGGGTGTCCATGGCTGCTGCTAAGCATTAGTTTTTACATGAAATGTCTTTGTTTTCGTTATATATATATATATATATATATATATATAGCCTTTTGTCAAATAAAATCATCCTAATTTCTAGAAAAAAAATAGAAAAAGCAAAAACAAAAAAAAAGGTTTTCTTTTGTTAGAAAAACAAGTAAAATATAAAAAATATTTTTTTTTTTAAAAAACTACACTTATAGCGCCATCTTGTGGTGAAATTTTAACTGAGTCGACTATCAGTCGACTATAGGGAAAATCTGACGAATCAGATTCGACTACGAAAATATGTAGTTGAATACAGCCCTAGTCAGTAGATCATATGGCTAGTTACTTAGCAGTGCATACTACACTGGACAACATTGTCTTCTGTGCCAGTCATTTGTGCATCACTATCATTATTCATCCATTATCTCCCGCTTTAGCCTCTATTAGGGTCGTGGTGGGGGGGGTTCCCCATGCCCATCCAGGGGGAGAACGTTTCAGGCGCTAGGCAGATACACCCAGGACAGGACACAATCTATCACTGGACACACACTCACTCAGACACTCTATATGGGGCAATTTGAAGAACTCCATTGACTTGATCCATGTTTTTGGACTGAGGGAGGAAACCGGAGAACCCGGAGGAAACCCACACGGACACGGGGAGAACATGGAAACTCTACCCAGATGGGGATTCGAACCGGGAATCCCTAGTGCTGAGAGGAGAACATGCCAACCACTAAGCCACCGTGCCGTCCCGCTGTCATTATAATTTTAATAATACATAATTTTTTTTATTATTTATTCTCATCCATTCACTAAGCCAACGCCTCTATTATTCATTCATTCATTATGTTCCGCTTTATCCTCTATTAGGGTCGTGGGGGGGGGGGGTCCCCATGTCCATCCAGGGGAGAATGTTTCGGGCGCTGGGCAGATACACCCAGGACAGGACACCAATATATAACTGGACACACTCACTTAAAGAGACACACTCTATATGGGGCAATTTGAAGAACTCAATTGACTTGATCCATGTTTTTGGACTGTGGGAGGAAACCGGAGAACCCGGAGGAAACCCACACGGACACGGGAAGAACATGGAAACTCTACCCAGATGGGGATTCGAACCGAGAATCCCTAGCGCTGAGAGGAGAACATGCCAACCACTAAGCCACCGTGTCACCCACTGTCATTATAATTTTAATAATATATATATTTTTTTATTATTTATTCTCATCCATTCACTAAGCCAACGTACCGCCTCTATTATTCATTCATTCATTATCTTCCGCTTTATCCTCTATTAGGGTCATTCCCCATGTCCATTAGGGGAGAACGTTTCGGGCGCTGGGCAGATACACCCAGGACAGGACGCCAATCTATCACTGGACACACACTCACTCACACAAACACATTCTATATGGGGCAATTTGGAGAACTCAATTGCTTTATCCTCTATTAGGACTTTGGGGGAAACCCCCGGAGGCCCATGCAGGGGAGAAACTCCACCCTGTTTTGAACGGGGAATCCACTGCGCCGAGATAGAACAACCCAGGACAGTGCCGCCCTACCCATTATTATAATATTATTATTATTATCCATCCATCTATTCATTATCTTCTGCTTTATCCTCTATTAGGGTGGGGGGGGTTCCCCATGCTCATCCAGGGGAGAACGTTTCGGGCACTGGGCTCACACAGGACAGGACGCCACTATCACTGGACTCACTCACACAGACACACTCTATATGGGGCAATTTGGAGAACTCCATTGACTTGATCCATGTTTTTGGACTGTGGGAGGAAACCGGAGAACCCGGACATTATTATTATTATTATTATTATTATTATTCAGTTTACTACAGAAAAAAATACCATTAGTTTAGGTTTTTCTTTAATATTTTTTTATCCCAAAATATAAGGGATTTCTAATTTTAATAAAGCTATTTTTTAAATAAAGCCATATGTATTTCTTGTTAAGGTCTGGATCATATTTCTGTACAGGGGCGGCACGGCACGGCACTTTAGTGGTTAGCATGTTCTCCTCTCAGCGCTAGGGATTCCCGGTTCGAATCCCAATGTTCTCCCCGTAGGTTTCCTCCGGGTTCTCCGATTTCCTCCCACAGTCCAAAAACATGGATCAAGGTCAATTGAATTCTCCAAATTGCCCCATATAGAGTCTGTCTGTGTGAGTGAGTGTGTGTCCAGTTATATATTGGTGCCCTGTCCTGGGTGTATCTGCCCAGCGGCCGAGACGTTCTCCCCTGGATGGGCATGGGGAACCCCCCCGCGACCCTAATATAGGATGAAAGCGGAAGATAATGGATGGATGTATATTTCTGTACATATTCTATGCAAAGCATTGTGAACTGTTGCTTGTATAAAATGTGTATTAAATTTCCCTCTCTTTGTTGTCATTAGGGGCTCCACATTGAGAGGATTTGATTTGGCACAATTAAAATACACCCAGGACAGGGCGTGGGAGGAAACCGGAAAACCCAGAGAACTGAGTACTGAGAACCCCAGTACTGAGAGGTGGACGTGCTAACCACCACGCAACTGTGCTGGTATATGCCATGGTATTATATTATAACTGTTGTTATTATTGTTATTATATTGCACTTTGGCGGCACGGTGGCTTAGTGGTTAGCACGTTCGCCTCTCAGCGCTAGGGATTCCCGGTTCGAATCCCCATCTGGGTGGAGTTTCCATGTTCCCCCCGTGTCTGCGTGGGTTTCCTCCGGGTTCTCCGGTTTCCCCCCACAGTCCAAAAACATGTATCAAGTCAATTGAATTCTCAAAATTGCCCCATATAGAGTGTGTATGTGTGAGTGAGTGTGTGCCCAGCTATGGATTGGCGCCCTGTCCTGGGTCTATCTGCCCAGCGCCTGAGATGTTCTCCCCTGGATGGGCATGGGGAACCCCACCGCGACCCTAATAGAGGATAAAGCGGGAGATAATGAATGAATGAATATTGCACTTTATATAGTCAATGTATCCAGCTTGTGACATTTGTTTTTACGGCATCGAGTTTTTTTTTTTTTTTTCCCTTCAATTTCATAGTAACGTTGGAAAAACATGACCTCGTTTGCAAAAGCGTGTAAGTTGCCCTGCATGAACCTATCTCAGGTAAACCAGTTCAGATAAAATACACAAAAGAGAATGACGTCTTACATTCTGCAGAGAGTCAGTCAGTTCACGGCGACGATTTCGACATTTGGCAGCAGCTCGTTTGTTCCGTTCCCTTCGAATCCTCCGTCTTTCCTGCTCCTCGGGAGATAACTGCAATGTTAACATAAGAGTCATGTGAGAAACATTAGATATAAGATATATCACTGCACACACTCACTCACACAGGCACACACTATATGGGGCAATTTGGAGAACTCAATTGACTTGATCCATGTTTTTTGGACTGTGGGAGGAAACCCACACAGACACGGGAAGAACAAACTCCACCCAGATGGGGATTCGAACCGGGAATCCATATGTAAAATATGTCTGTAAGCTGTAGCATATGAAGCTTGTTTGCTTTATGTTTTATACATTTTCTAACTAATGAAAATTAGCCACTAAAACTGAGGGTTACAATGCTGCCATCTAGTGGTCGCGTCTATATTTCCAAGCGGAGGAGCTCTTAACGTCGGTGTTCAGCATCACGGTTGTTGATGCTGCTGCTGTATTTCCCCTCCTTTTGAAACTATCCCTTTAATGCTCCGTACTCTCGCAATATACATCACTTATTGTATCGAGTGCCCCATTCTGATGATTCACATTCAGACCCCTCATGACTCAGGTGTGAGTCATTTGCTTTTGCCCCTGTGAGTCACATGATTTCCTGCCTTATTATTTCTTCTGCCTCACACCCCAACACCAAAACCTTAGGACAGAAACCAGATTGCGTCAAAAATAATAAGAATATGGATCGTCCACGCTTCGTAAGATGATTAGTGTACTAAGACTGAGGACACGACATCCGCTGGCCAATTTCGGAAGACGTTGAATCACCTTTTCAGTTTTTTGTTTTTTTTCACACCTTATGTGTAACACTGGTACAGTAGCAAGAGTCCACACACACACACACACACACACACCTATCAGAGTCATCACAGGATATTGCACATCGTCTCATTAGACATAATTCCACCCCAACCTTCTACTTCACCAGTTCAGGGAGACATGAATGAGTAAATGTGTCCCTCTTCTTCAATTCAAGACATTAAAAAAAAGGGAATGGATTCTCCTCACGTGTTCATCAGGCTTGCGACTTGTTGTGCTTCCTAATCCGGAAGCTGGATGAAGGAGGTGAGCTTGCGTTGACTGAAGGCTCACAGATCCGAGTCGTGGTGGAAGATTATAAGGGGGGTGAGGAGGAGCACGGGAGGGTCCCGGCATGGAGAAGACCGAGGGCTGGACCAGCCATTGTAGGTTTTGGTTGGATGTGATTGCGGTGAGACTGGGCACAAACTGACCGGATCCAGATGCTGAATACTTTGGCTAAATAATCACAAGACAGAAGGTTTATTAATAAAATAAAATAAAAAATATATATATATTGCGCGGGTGGCTTAGTGGTTGGCACGTTCTCCTCTCAGCACTAGGGATTCTCGGATCGAATCTCCATCTGGGTGGAGTTTCCATGTTCTCCCCGTGTCCGCGTGGGTTTCCTCCGGGTTCTCCGGTTTCCTCCCACAGTCCAAAAACATGGATCAAGTCAATTGAGTTCTCCAAATTGTCCCATATAAAGTGTGTTTGTGTGAGTGAGTGTGTGCCCAGCGATATATTGGTGTCCTGTCCTGGGTTTATCTGCCCAGCGCCCGAAATGTTCTCCCCTGGATGGGCATGGGGAACCCCCCCCCCCCGACCCTAATATAGAATAAAGCGGAAGATAATGAATGAATGAATGAATGAATGAATGAATGAATGAACATATTGCGCTGATTGACATGTAGACATAAATCATCCATTCATTATCTTCCGCTTTATCCTCTATTAGGGTCACGAGGGGGTTCCCCATGCCCATCCAGGGGAGAACATTTCGGGCGCTGGGCAGATACACCTAGGACAGGGCACCAATCTATCACAGGACACACACTCACTCACACAGACACACTCTATATGGGGCAATCTGGAGAACTCAATTGACTTGATCCATGTTTTTGGACTGTGGGAGGAAACCGGAGAACCCTGAGGAAACCCACGCGGACACGGAGAGAACATGGAAACTCCACCCAGATTGGGATTCGAACCGGGAATCCCTAGCGCTGAGAGGAGAACATGCCAACCACTAAGCCACCGTGCAGACGTAAATCAAATAAACATAAAAACACTTTTAGTACATGAATTATGATTTAAAAACCTAAAGACAATTATTTAGGAGCCAGATCTTTATTACATACATGAGGTCATGGAGCACATGTTCTTTTATGTTGGTTGTCAGAATATAGGGCCATTATACCCCTGTAGCGATGAAGATTAAAGGTCTTGCTCAAAGACCCACATTGGTTACTTGAGTGGACCTAAGATTCGAACCCACAACCTTTAGATTGACGTTCCAACAACCGAAACACTAAGCTACCATGACCACAAGTATCCATCCATCCATCCATTATCTTCTGCTTTATCCTCTATTAGGGTCGGGGGGTTCCTCATGCCCATCCAGGGGAGAACGTCTCGGGCGCTGGGCAGATACACCCAGGACAGGACGCCAATCTATCGCTGGGCAAACACTCACACATACACTCTATATGGGGCAATCTGGAGAACTCAATTGACTTGATCCATGTTTTGCATTGTTTTAGTAATAAACATTTATTTTAACACTGTTTGCATTTTCTTCTGCTTAATCATCTACTTAGGGGGGAAGGGGTCCCTATGCCCATCCCATGGGCGGACACACCCTTGACAGGGCACCAATCTATCGCTGGGCACACTTACTCACTCAGACATACTCTATATGGGGCAATTTAGAGCATTCGATTTAGCTTAAGTCCATGTTTTTGGACTGTGGGAGGAAACCGGAGAACCCGGAGGAAACCCACGCGGACACGGGGAGAACATGGAACTCCACCCAGATGGGGATTCGAACCAGGGAATCCCTTGTGCGCTGAGAGGAGAACATGCTAACCACTAAGACACCATGCCGCCCTCTCATTATTACCCATTAAAAATATTGAAATGTTATTCTCAGGAACAACATTTGATGTTTTTGGAGCCATAATAAGGAGCTGGGTCTTGGATACATTATTATATCATCGTATTATAAATAAATTTAATCTTCTTAATCCGCTTTAATCTCCCCATCACCAAATACGTCACTAATTTGCTGTCTGAGGACATATGTACATTTTTGCCCCTTAGAAAACATTACATCTGCTTATTTTTAGGATCCAGTATTTTAGTTCAGGGGGTCGATATGTTCTAGGCTGGTACATTTATTGTTGTTTATTCTTTGTTTATATATCCTACGCTTACTTTTTTAAAAGTATAGATGTTGGATGGAACATCAGCACCAAGAAAAATCTAGAAACTTCTCTAATCCAGTTAATCCATCACCCTGAAGAATTCCCCACCGAAACCATTCATTCATTCATTCATTCAATATCTTCCACTTAATCCTCTATTATTGTTCTCCATGCCCGTCCAGGGCAGAATGTTTCAGGTGGGCAGATACACCCAGGACAGGGCACTGTTGATCGCCGGGCACACTTACTCAGTGTCACACACACACACACACACACACACACACACACACACACACTATAAGGGGCCATTTCGAGCATTCAATTAACTGATTCTCTTAACTGATTAACTTAAATCCATGTTTCTGGACTGTGGAAGGAAACCGGAGAACCCGGAGGAAACCCACGCGGACACGGGAAGAACATGGACACTCAACCAAGATTGGGATTCGCACCTGAATCCCCAGCCCTGAGAGGAGAACATGCCAACCACTAAGTCACGTGCTGCCCTTATTATGTAGTTGTATCGTATAAATACTTAACAACTTGCTTTTAAAACTGCTTTTTAGCCAATTTGCTGTCAGAGAACATATACAAATTCAGATTCAGGTTCGAATCCCCATCTGGGTGGAGTCTCCATGTTCTCCCCGTGTCCGCGTGGGTTTCCTCCGGTAAACCCACGACAGGACTCCGGTTATCCTGGACCACAGTCCAACAACATCTATATGGGGCAATTTGGAACTCAATTCATCCATCCATCCATTATCTCCCGCTTTATCCTCTATTAGGGTCGTGGGGGGTTCTCCATGCCCATCCAGGGGAGAACGTTTCGGGCGCTGGGCAGATACACCCAGGACAGGACTCCAATCAATCACTTGGCACACACTCACTCACACAAATACACTCTATATGGGGCAATTTGAAGAACTCAAAATTAGACTTTGATCATGTTTTTGGACTGTGGCTAGGGAAACCGGAGAACCCGGAGGAAACCCCCGTGTCCCCCCCCCACGACAATAGGGATAAAGCAGAAGAGAATGGATGGAAACTCCACCCAGATGGGGATTTGCACCTGAATCCCTAGAGCTGAGAGGAGAACATGCCAACCACTAAGCCACCGTGCTGCCCTGGATCAAGTCAATTGAGTTCTCCAAATTGCCCCATATAGAGTGTGTCTGTGTGAGTGAGTGTGTCCAGTGATAGATTGGAGTCCTGTCCTGGGTGTATCTGCCCAGCGCCTGAAACGTTCCCCCTGGATGGGCATGGGGAACCCCCAACTCTAGTTGAAGATAAAGCAGAAGATAATGGATGGATGGATTCAAGGTGAATTGACTGCTCTAATTTGTCACTAAATAGATCTTATCATCACTTTAAGATCATTTAACAACACAAATCTTTCCGCACTAGGGATTCCCGGTTCGAATCCCAATCTGGGTGGAGTGTCCATGTTCTCCCCGTGTCCGCGTGGGTTTCCTCCGGGTTCTCCGGTTTCCTCCCACAGTCCAAAAACATGGATCAAGTTGCCCCATATAGAGTGTGTTTCTGTGAGTGAGTGTGTGCCCAGTGATAGATTGGCGTCCTGTCCTGGTTGTATCTGCCCAGCGCCCGAAACGTTCTCCCCTGAATGGACATGGGGAACCCCCCCCCCCGAGCCTAATAGAGGATAAAGCAGAATGAACTCGTACCTCCTGTTGCTGAGTGCTTCCACTGCTGGATGTCACGCTGCTCGACTCTCCACTTCCAGATCTGCTATCGGAGGGGTTCTGCTCCGTTCCCCTCCCGAAATAATGGCGATACATGTATGCCGCTTCTTCTCACGTCACGTCCCAGTAAACCCACGCGTGGTAATCCACTGCCACTCTGCCACCAGCCCCGCTTCACACCTATATATACAAGCGCGCTTTAAAAGTTAAACATCTACCGCGTTGCCTGACAACGGCCCTAACCATGCGATATGTTTTCAGGGGTGCTCGACTCCCAGCGAGTGCCTCTCAAATCCCACCCTGCCTCCAAAACACGACGACGAACGCAAGAAACTACTAGAAAGCCCGAGATAGTCACCAATAAAGCGCTGCGTCAGAATGAAAGCGCAGTTCTGTTACTCGAACTTGATATTAAAACGGTTACGCCCCTCGCTGTTTACGAGAAATGGTGCGGCTACAGAAACGGCGCTGACGAATAGGCACGTGCCCGGTGACGTACATGCCCATATTTAGATGTTTTCCGGGAATCCTGTGTGTGTGTGTGTGTGTGTGTGTGTGTGTGTGTGTGTGTGTGTGTGTGTGTGTGTGTGTTTTTACAAGCCTCCTATTGTAGGGTTCTCCTCTTTAGAAAAAAACAAGCTTTATTGTGACTTACCGTCAACATTCAGCCCATACACACAACACGTTGCCCCATGTAAACACACACTATTACTATAACAAAGCAGGTTTAATCCATCCATTATCTTCCACTGCTTTATCCTCTATTAGGGTCGTGGGGGGTTCCCCATGCCCATCCAGGGGAGAACGTTTCGGGCGCTGGGCAGGTACACCCAGGACAGGACACCAATCTATCACTGGACACACATTCACTCACTCACACAGACACACTCTATATGGGGCAATTGGAGAACTCAATTGACTTCATCAATGTTTTTGGACTGTGGGAGGAAACCGGAGAACCCGGAGGAAACCCACGCAGACACGGGGAGAACATGGAAACTCCACCCAGATTGGGATTCGAACCGGGAATCCCTAGAGCTGAGAGGAGAACATGCTAACCACTAAGCCACCGTGCCTCCTGAGCCAATCCTAATATCCATTCCCCATGCCCATCCAGAAGAGAACGTTTCGGGCGCTGGGCAGATACACCCAGGACAGGACACCAATCTATCACTGGACACACACTCACTCACTCAGACACACTCTATATGGGGCAATTTGGTGAATTCAATTGATTTGATCCATGTTTTGGACTGTGGGAGGAAACCGGAGAACCCGGAGGAAACCCACACGGACACGGGGAGAACATGGAAAACTCCACCCAGATTGGGATTCGAACCGGGAATCCCTAGCGCTGAGAGGAGAACATGCCAACCACTAAGCCAGCGCTGCCCCTAGCAGGTTAAATATTCTTTTTTTTTTAACTTTAGTGCAATTTTTTGTTTTTTCATATCGTCTTCCCCTGTGTATTATATGCCATGTGCATAATTGAGTAGTTTTTTATTCTATTTTATCCATCCATCCATTATCTTCCGCTTTATCCTCTATTAGGGTCGCGGTGGGGTTCCCCATGCCCATCCAGGGGAGAACGTTTCGGGCGCTGGGCAGATACACCCAGAACAGGGCGCCAATCTATCACTGGACACACACTCACTCACACAAACACACTCTATATGGGGCAATTTGGAGAATTCAATTGACTTGATCCATGTTTTTGGACTGTGGGAGGAAACCGGAGAACCCAGAGGAGACCCACGCAGACGCGGGGAGAACATGGAAACTCCACCCAGATGGGGATTTGAACCGGGAATCCCTAGTGCTTACAGCAGAACGTGCTAAACACTAAACCACCGTGCTGCCACTATTCTATTTTATTTTATTTTTATTTTTGTATATTCTGATCTCTATTTTTATGATGTTTTTTCTTACATTAGATGGATCTATAACTTTCACAATTACTGTCACTTCTGTTGATGGGAAATGTGAATTTTTCCCTACTGTGGGACCAATAAAGCACTATCTCATCTTATCTTATCTTATCTTATCTTATCTTATCTTATCGTATCGTATCGTATCGTATCGTATCGTATCGTATCTTATCTTATCTTATCTTATCTTATCTTATCTTATCTTATCTTATCGTATCGTATCGTATCGTATCGTATCGTATCGTATCGTATCGTATCGTATCGTATCGTATCGTATCGTATCTTATCTTATCTTATCTTATCTTATCTTATCTTATCTTATCTTATCTTATCTTATCTTATCTTATCTTATCTTATCTTATCGGCATGTGATCGTATTTATTAATATACCAGCAAATTAAACTAACATACAAAACATCTCTTATTCATCCATCATGCCATGTGCATAATTGAGTAGTTTTTTATTCTCTATTAGGGTCGGGGGGGGTTCCCCATGCCCATCCAGGGGAGAACGTCTCGGGCGCTGGGCAGATACACCCAGGACAGGACGCCAATCATTCACACAGACACAAACACACTCTATATGGGGCAATTTGGAGAACTCAATTGACCTCGATCCATATTTTTGGACTGTGGGAGGAAACCGGAGAACCCGGAGGAAACCCACGCGGACACGGGGAGAACATGGAAACTCCACCCAGATTGAGATTCAAACCGGGAATCCCCAGTGCTGAGAGGAGAACATGCTAACCAGTAAGCCACCAAGATTATGGACTAATCTGCAGGGGTCCCAATCCTTTTGTCCAAGTATTGTGGTTGATATCTCTTCCTTTCTATGTTTCTCACAATTAAAAAAATCAGTAGGGTAGTGACGTCATAATACTGTGAACGTAAACATCCTGTTGTTGTAGCCAGAACCTTGCTGGATATAAAAACGAGAGTAATTGGATGAATTGAAGGGGAAGTGGTGAGGCCACATTGCAACAGGGAAACAGAAAGTAGAAGCGGTGATTCACTCGACAGGTGGTGCAAAGCCTCAGCTTATTGGTTCCATACTTCAGAGCTGACTGAGATGAATGGGGTGAATATACAGTCACTTAATTATAACCCAGAACAGAAACATCGATGTACACTTGATTTAAAAGAAAGAAGCCTTTTTTATTTAATCTTTTTAATAGAGGGGATTAGGGATTTACAAATATTTTAGGGTAAACAGGCTTTAATTCTTTTATTGAGAGAATAATTCGACCCATAACCTCAGTGTAGACAACCTGCAAAGCCCTTAGTGTTAATTCACTGAAAACAAAGGTATTATAACATCATTATTTTGTATTATGGAGGTATTATAAAGGTATTATTTTGTATTGTCAAGGTATTATGAAGTCATTAGGTCCATCTAAAGGAATCACAGTACAGAACTGATTATGTGGATCTTAGTTAACAGTATGCATGTGTCAGGAGCAAAATATGTAAATCAGCAGCTGCATCGTTGTGACCCTAGTTCCCGACATTATGACTCATTGGTGTTTTGAGATTAAACTGCTTCTTCTGTTTAATGAACTGAACACTCTTTATATATATAGTATATATATATATATATATATAATATATATATATATATATATATATATATATATATATATATAGATTATATATAGAGTGAAACATACATTTTATTATAATATATAATTTTTAATAATACAATTATTATTATTATTTATTGATTATTATTAGAAGCAGTAGTAGTATTAATATTAGTGTTATTAGTATAGTACTGTATAAACACAACGTGAACTACCATTAATTTGAAAAAAAAAAACACTTTGAGAAGGTTTACATTATTATTATTAGTTATAGTAGTAGTAGTAGTAGTAGTAGTAGTAGTAGTAGTAGTAGTATGTATTAGTAGTAGTAGTATTATTTGTATTATTATTAATAATACAATGTGAAATACCTTTAACTTGAAAAAAATACTTAAAAGTTTACATCATAATTATTATTAGTAGTAATAGTAGTTGTAGTATTCATATTAGTATTAGTATCATTAGTTATATTATTAGTATTCGAATTAGTATAATTAGCTGTAGTATTATTAGTATTAGTAACATTAGTTGTTGTATTAGCATTAGTACAAGTATAATTAGCTATAGTATTATTAGTAGTAGTAGTATTAGTATCATTAGTTGCCCAGCCCTGGGTCTATCTGCCCAGCGCCGAGTTCTCCCCTGGATGGGCATGGGGAACCCCACCCCGACCTTAATAGAGGATAAAGCGGGAGATAATGAATGAATGAATAAATGAGTATCATTAGTTGCAGTATTAGTATTAGTATAAGTATACTTAGCTGTAGTATTATTATTAGTAGTATTAGTATCATTAGTATTAGTATTAGTATAAGTATAATTAGATGTAGTATTATTATTAGTAGTATTAGTATCATTCGCTGTAGTATTAGTATAAGTATCATTAGTTGTAGTATTAGTATTAGTATAAGTATACTTAGCTGTAGTTTTATTAGTATTAGTATAAGTATACTTAGCTGTAGTATTATTATTAGTAGTATTAGTATCATTAGTTTTAGTATTAGTATAAGTATACTTAGCTGTAGTATTATTATTAGTAGTATTAGTATCATTAGTATTAGTATTAGGGTAAGTATAATTAGATGTAGTATTATTATTAGTAGTATTAGTATCATTCGTTGTAGTATTAGAATTAGTATAAGTATAATTCGATGTAGTATTTTTAGTACTATTAGTATCATTCGTTTTAGTATTAGTATTAGTATAAGTATACTTAGCTGTAGTATTATTAGTAGTAGTATTAGTATCATTAGTTGTAGTATTAGTATTAGTATAAGTATACTTAGCTGTAGTATTATTAGTATTAGTATTAGTATTAGTATAAGTATACTTAGCTGTAGTATTATTATTAGTAGTATTAGTATCATTAGTTTAGTATTAGTATAAGTATACTTAGCTGTAGTATTATTATTAGTAGTATTAGTATCATTAGTTTTAGTATTAGTATAAGTATACTTAGCTGTAGTATTATTAGTTTTAGTATTAGTATAAGTATACTTTGCTGTAGTATTATTAGTAGTAGTGGTATTAGTAACATTAGTTGTAATATTAGTATTAGTAAAACACAATGTGAAATACATTTAAATTTGAGAAAGTAAAATGAGAATAACTGTAAATTTATAAAGTTGTAAAGTTGTAAAGTTATTGTAAAGTTATTAAAACTATTTTTTAAATGTTTATGAACTAAAGGAACATTTGGGGCATGCCCGCCTAGCCAAAATAAACACATGAGCTGTAACAAAACTGGACATGAGGCACATGTCCACAGTTCCACAGTTCCAGAACATTCCGGCAATGCATCAGAGGGATTCCACAGAGGAATAGGATCAGGAATAAGCTAGAGCTCCTAAATGACACTGTTCCAGTGAACCTTATTTTGCTTATTTATTTACTGATTAAACTTGAGCTTAAACTTTAACCTAATGTAAACACTTAGGAAGAGTAAATAGAGACTGAAATTAAAGTTTAGAACCCACTGTGACTTTGGTGACTCAAACCTATTAAGTAATGCGATTGACATTAAGTAATGCAAGTGAAATTCTGCCCGAGACAAGAACGAGGCGGATCGGTCTGGAAAAAAAGGGAAAGATCTGGTCTGGAAACACGCCCAGGCCTGCCTCTGTGCAGCGTGCTGTTGTTGTCCTGATACCCCACGGCTGCGTCCTGAGAAAAAGAAACCTGCTGATGCTACATGCACACGTCACGGCCTGGCACTCCCTGTTAAACACACCCCAATGAGGAAATATCGATTATTAAACATGTCCTTCTATTGGAAGTGCTATGATTAAATCACGCAGAGACTTGGGAGGAACATGCTTCAGAATGCTTGGAATGTAAACACTTAAATACACACCACTGATTTCAGAACATGTAAAGGTGTATGTAAAGATTATAAGAACGAAGGAATTTAATTATAATATTAAACATTAATATTAATATTAATGTTTAATCCATCCATTATCTTCTGCTTTATCCTCTATTAGTGTCGCGGGGGGAGGGTTCCCCATGCCCATCCAGGGTAGAACGTTAATATTAAACATTTACATGAATTAATTTTTATCGTCATTGTGTTAGAAACACAGTGCTCATTGGGCATAATAGGGAAATACATTCACATCAAAAAAGGGCATGTACATATAGCAGCACATACTAGGTTAGCAGCAAATAGTTCGGTTGGCCAGGGTTCTCCGGTTTCCTCCCACAGTCCAAAAACATGGATCAAGTCAATTGAGTTCTACAAATTGCCCCATATAGTGTGTGTACGTGTCTTTGTGAGTGTGTGCCCAGCAATAGATTGGGTGTGTCTGCCCAGTGCCCGAGGCGTTCTCCCCTGGATGGGCATGGGGAACCCCCCTATGACCCTAATATAGGACAAAGCAGAAGATTATGAATGAATGAATGAATGAATGCATAGTTCGGTTGGTGTCACGGCTTAGTGGTTAGCACGTTCGCCTCTCAGCGCTAGGGATTCCCTGTTTGAATCACAATCTGGGTTGAGTTTCCATGTTCTCCCCGTGTCCACGTGGGTTTCCTCCCATGGAACATGGAAACTCCACCCAGATTGGGATTCGAACAGAGAATCCCTAGCGCTGAGAGGCAAACATGCTAACCACTAAGCCGTGACGCCAACCGAACTATCCATCCATCTATCCATCCATTATCTCCCTCTTTATCCTCTATTAGGGTCGCGGGGGGGGGGGGGGGGTCCCCATGCCCATCCAGGGGAGAACGTTTCGGGCGCTGGGCAGATACACCCAGGACAGGACACAAATCTATCACTGGACGCACACTCACTCACACAGACACACTCTATATGGGGCAATTTGGAGAATTCAGTTGACTTGATCCATGTTTTTGGACTGTGGGAGGAAACCGGAGAACCCGGAGGAAACCCACGTGGACACGGGGAGAACATGGAAACTCCACCCAGAACTGGGAATCCCTAGTGCTGAGAGGAGAACATGCTAACCACTAAGCCACCGTGCCACCCTATTTATACAGCAATCTTTTTCCTTATTTCAAATGTCACCGTTAGGGGTCGCCCTAAATAGTTCATTCATTCATTATCTCCCGCTTTATCCTCTATTAGGGTCACGGTGGGGTTCCCCATGCCCATCCAGGGGAGAACATCTCGGGCGCTGGGCAGATAGACCCAGGACAGGGCGCCCCTCTATCACTGGACACACACTCACACACACAGACACACTCTATATGGGGCAATTTGGAGAACTCAATTGACTTGATCCATGTTTTTGGACTGTGGGAGGAAACCGGAGAACCCGGAGGAAACCCACGCAGACACGGGGAGAACATGGAAACTCCACCCAGATGGGGATTCGAACCGGGAATGCCCTAAATAGTCATTTAACTATTCCATTAACAGAACAGACGTCAAATGAAGCAAGTAACTGATAAAAGTTGTAATTCGATTTATTTATATAGTAATAATTATGGTTCTCGTTTGGCAACAATACAATCATATAAAAATGTTTATAATAAATAATCGCTCACATGTTGATGTAAATAAAATACACTGTATCTATCTAATTTAATTTATTCTTTATTAATTAGAAATAATTATTAATTGTTAATTATCCACATTACATATTTATTTAAACACGCAAGCAACAGTGCTGCGTGTAAAGTCTCTTTCAAGTGACACTCGAACTGGCCTATGGTTATTTAGGATTTCTTGCCATGAAGTCAAAGATTAACCAATAACATGAGAGGCTTTGTCGCGGTGCCACGCAGGCATTTTTTTCATCAGCCAATCATAAAGGACTGAGGCGGGACTACGCGTGTCAACGTAGCTGTGAGTACTAGTTTACAGGCGAACTTGGTACTGTTTATGGTTTTACTTTTACTCGGTTGTTTGGTTTAAAGTGTCAGTTAGATATAAAGTTAACTTCGAAAAAACGTAAAGACATATATTTTGCGGCGTATTCATTTACAAGGTTTGAGTTAAAAAAAAGTTAAATGTCAGCTAGCCGTGTAGTTAGCTTGTGAGCTAACAGGAACACTGATATGAGAACAGTGAATTAAACTAGAGTTCTCTATTTATCTAAATGTGTTAGTCTATGTAAAGATATTAACCCAATTCTGTTCTCTGCTTTCTCACAGGAGGAAATACAATGGCTCAGCCACATGGTTACCGGGCTAGTAAGTATAAGAACTTTGATCCAGCTGCTGGAGCATTGGATCATAATATAATTAATAAATCACAATAATAATTTGATGTGTTCATTACTAGGATTGTTGACGGCAAATAGTGGCTTGTTGTCCTATAGAGACAAAACATTAGGTTTGCATCATAGATGTAATCACTTATTCATTCGATTCATCCATCCATCCGGGGGGGGGTTCCCCATGCCCATCCAGGGGAGAACGTTTCAAGCGCTGGGCAGATACACCCAGGACAGGGCGCCAATCTATCACTGGACACACACTCACTCACACAAACACACTCTATATGGGGCAATTTGGAGAATTCATTTCACCTTGATCCATGTTTTTTAACTGTGGGAGGAAACCGGAGAACCTGGAGGAAACCCACGCGGACACGGGGAGAACATGGAAACTCCACCCGGATGGGGATTCGAACCGGGAATCCCTAATGCTGAGAGGAGAACATGCTAAATACTAAGCCACCGTGCTGCCCGTAGTTATCTATTGGGGGGGGTGGCGCCAATCTATCGCTGGACACACTCACTCACACAGACACACTCTATATGGGGCAATTTGGAGAACTCAATTGACCTGATCCATGTTTTTGGACTGTGGGAGGAAACCGGAGGAAACCCACGCAGACACGGGGAGAACATGGAAACTCCACCCAGATTGGGATTCGAACTGGGAATCCCTAGCGCTGAGAGGAGAACATGCAAAACACTAATCCACCGTGCCTCCCTCGATCATATTATTGTGATTTAATAATTAGATTATTATGAATGTTGAGGGCAAATAGTAGCTTGTTGCATTGTTGTCCTATAGAGACAAAACGTATTCAGTCACTTTCTTCCACTTAAATCTCTAATAGGGTTCTCCATGCCCATCCAGGGGAGAATGGTTTGGGCACTGGGCAGATACACCCAGGGCAGGGTGCCAATTATTTTCTTTTTCATAAGCATCCTGCAACAATTATCTTTTTTACATTTTATATTTTCCATCCATCCATTATCTTCCGCTTTATCCTCTATTAGGGTCACGGTGGGGTTCCCCATGCCCATCCAGGGGAGAACGTTTCGGGCGCTGGGGAGATAGACCCAGGACAGGACGCCAATCTATCACTGGACACACACTCACTCACACAGACACACTCTATATGGGGCAATTTGGAGAACTCAATTGACCTGATCCATGTTTTTGGACTGTGGGAGGAAACCGGAGAACCCGGAGGAAACCCACGCAGACATGGGGAGAACATGGAAACTCCACCCAGATTGGTATTCGAACCGGGAATCCCCAGTGCTGAGAGGAGAACATGTTGACCACTAAGCCACCATGCCGTCCCAGCTACTGGAGTCCTCGATCATAATATAATTATTAAATCACAATAATATTATGATGTGTTCATTACTAGGATTGTTGAGAGCAAATAGTAGCTTGTTGCATTGTTGTGCTATAGAGACAAAACATTAGGTTTTCAAAGATGTAATCATTCATTAATTTGATTCAGTCATCATCTTGCTTAATTCTCTAATAGGGTTCCCCATGAACATCTAGGGGAGAACGTTTCGGGCACTGGGCAGATTCACCCAGGACAGGGTGCCAATTATTTTCTTTTTCATAAGCATCCTGCAACACTTAACTTTTTTACAGTTTATATTTTATTTCTAAAAAGTTACTGAGCTTGAAGTTATTGTGGTAGCTCAGTGGTCAGGGTGTTGGACTATCAATCTGTAGGTTGGGGGTTCAAATCCCAGGTCCACTGAAGTTACCAATGTGGGTCCTTCAGCAAGACCCTTAACCCTCATTTCTCCAGGGATGTTGTGATGAACCCTGTGCTCACCTTGTAAGTCGCTTTGGATAAAAGCGTCTGCTAATTGATCCAATGTAAATGTAATTTTTAAGATATGAAATGTATTCAGTTGCGGAAAAGGTGGTACTATGGGGCAGAGGCCCAATGGTCAGAGGTCAGGATGTGGGGCGGTGGCAGGAGATCAGGCAGCGGCAAAACTCAAGTCAGTGGCAGAATGTGGGGCAGTAAAACTATGGAACAGTGGCTGGACATGGCATTTGGTAGTGGCAGGATGTGGCTCCAACATTTAAGCAATTTAAAGGGACAAAGTTGCAATTAATATATTTTTGCAATGTTTTGAAAAACAAAACATTGGAGCAAATGTAATCTTAATATTTCTATCGCTGATTAATGTTGTAATTTCTATAAATGTCTTTAGCAAAACCAAGAGCTCGTGCAGCCCCCCCACCAGGAGATCCCCTACTTTTTGAGGACACCAGTTCTGGAATGCCACCCACGAACAATCAGAACTACTATGAATCTGGTTATAATATGGTCGGTGGAATACCAGGAGGCCAGGGATCTAGTGGCGTGAACAACCTCTTTGCAGATCCCATGGCCAGTGCAGCCATGATGTACGGCTCGTCACTTGCAAACCAAGGCAAAGACATGGTAAACAAAGAGGTGGGTTATACCTGATCTTAGTGATTTAGTGCTTAGTTTGTTATTTCTATTATTAATATCAGTTTTTGCCTTCTTTATGCTCCACAGATCAGTCGTTTTATGTCTGTGAACAAGTTAAAACATTTCTTCTCCGTCGACACCAAGTATGTTGTGAAGAAGTTAATGCTGCTTATGTTCCCATATACACACCAGGTACGTTTTTATTATGAAAATATGATTATTAACAGTCTCTGCTGTAATCGTGATGTCAAAAATACATGGCTTAATGGCACATTGGTCCTTTTTGAGGATTTTTTTGAGATTTTCCCAAAATGCATTGTATTTATTTGCTGATTTATTGGGTAGTTAAGTGTCTGGACAGCCCATAGTCCATTCTGTTACCAATGTAGACAATTTAGAATCTCTGATTTACCTACAACCATGTCTTTGGGTTGGGAAAAGAAATGTGCTTTCACATTTTCTGCCTATTTCTAATGATGGCGCCTGCTATGTCGGCTGCCGTCACGACTTCTCCTCGGGTCGTGCAAGATTTTTCACTGTGTATAACTATGCATGTGATGAATAAACTTGAACTTGCCATTTTACAAAGCTGTATTATACTGTGAAGCTCTTGTATACAGATACAGCATCTATACAGTATACAGTATCTATTACTGTATTTAATTAACTGTATTGTACTAAAATGCTTCTCCTCTAATGTGTTCTAATCTGTTCAGGATTGGGAAGTTCGGTACCACCGAGACACACCTCTTCCTCCTCGGCATGATCTCAATGCGCCAGATCTCTACATCCCCAGTAAATACTGATTATTGTTTCCAATAGTCTATAAATTGGTTTAATTAATATCATAGTGTTAAAATCCATCCATCCATTATCTTCCGCTTTATCCTCTATTAGGGTCGTTGGGGGGGGGTTCCCCATGCCCATCCAGGGGAGAACGTTTCGGGCGCTGGGCAGATACACCCAGGACAGGATGCCAATCTATCACTGGGCACACACTCAGGCACACACAGACACATTCTATATGGGGCAATTTGGAGAATTCAATCGACTTGATCCATGTTTTTGGACTGTGGGAGGAAACTGGAGAACCCAGTGGAAACCCACGCATTCGCAGGGAATCCCTAGCACTGAGAGGAGAACATGCTAACCACTAAGCCACCGTGCCGCCCGACAGTATGAAAATCAGTGCATTATGTTGTAACTGAAGCTGCTGCTTGGTTGGCATCTTTAGTAGATTCAGATCCACATTTCCTCTATAAAATACAGTTCTAGATTCCATCTATCCATTATCTTCCGCTTTATCCTCTATTAGAGTTGCAGGGGGGGGGGGTTCCCCATGCCCATCCAGGGGAGAACGTCTTGGGCGCTGGCCAGATACACCCAGGACAGGACGACAATCTATCACTGGACACTCACACACTCACTCACACAGACACACTCTATATGGGGCAATTTGGAGAACTCAATTGACTTGATCCGTGTTTTTGGACTGTGGGAGGAAACTGGAGAACCCGGAGGAAACTCACGCGAGTACGGTGAGAACATGGAAACTCCACCCAGATGGGGATTCAAACCGGGAATCCCTAGCGCTGAGAGGAGAACATGCCAACCACTAAGCCAATCAGTGCATTAGGTTGTAACGGAAGCTGTTGCTTGGTCTTTAGTAGATTCAAATCCTACCACATTTCCTCTAGAAAATACAGTTCTAGATTATTATTATTAATTAATAAGCAGCCTAGATAAATTACCGGACATTGAATAATGTTTACACTGAATGGCCTGTCTATTTAGAGAGATGCATATTTAGAAGTGGGCCCATTTAGGCCCAAACGGACACGACCGCTCCTTTAATTTACCACAAATTAAGCAAAATCTACTGACATCCTTACCTCATAGCACTTTATATGAACGAGGGTGTAAGAAAACATGTCTTTAAGTCTTGACTATTGACATCACACAAGAGTTCACAGATTTATGTTGTGTAAACCAAATTCTAAACATCCTAACCCAACATTCTGCAATAAAAATGTGGGTTCATTTCTGATTAGCAGTCTTTTTACGGC
The DNA here is from genome assembly GCA_019802505.1 of Corydoras sp. C115. NCBI lineage: Eukaryota > Metazoa > Chordata > Actinopteri > Siluriformes > Callichthyidae > Corydoras > Corydoras sp. C115. The sequence goes on along the minus strand of JAFMOC010000102.1, from coordinate 68,470 downwards.
TTAATAAACCTTTTCCTGTTGCCGTTTCTGCTGTTTCAGCAAAAAAAAACGTACTCAAATTGGACATGTTCAAGCTCGTTGTTAAAAACAATTAACTGAAGTGCACATACCTTTGCATTTACTACAGTACTTTATACTACTACAGTGTACTGTTTATGGTCTGTATTGAATGAACTGTGCTGTTAATTAATATAATTATTTGGTGGTGATGTAGTTGAAGCTTTATGGATGTATTTTACTGGAATAATTACTGATTTAAGGCGGCATGGTGGCTTAGTGGTTAGCACGTTCTCCTCTCAGCGCTAGGGATTCCCGGTTCGAATCCCCATCTGGGTGGAGTTTCCATGTTCTCCCCGTGTCTGCGTGGGTTTCCTCCGGGTTCTCCGGTTTCCTCCCACAGTCCAAAACCATGGATCAAGACAATTATTCATTCATTATCTCCCGCTTTATCCTCTATTAGGGTCGCGGTGGGGTTCCCCATGCCCATCCAGGGGAGAACGTCTGAATGGATGAGAATAAATAATAAAAAAAATAATGTATGATTAAAATTACAATGACAGTGGGTGACATGGTGACTTAGTGATTTAGCATGTTCGCCTCTCAGTGCTAGGGATTCCCGGTTCGAATCCCAATCTGGGTGGAGTTTCCATGTTCTCCCCGTGTCCGCGTGGGTTTCCTCTGGGTTCTCCAGTTTCCTCCCACAGTCCAAAAACATGGATCAAGTCAATTGAATTCTCAAAAATTGCTCCATATAGAGTGTGTCTGTGTGAGTGAGTGTGTGCCCAGTGATGGATTGGCGCCCTGTCCTGGGTCTATCTGCCCAGGGCCCGAGACGTTCTTCCCTGGATGGGCATGGGGAACCCCACCGCGACCCTAATAGAGGATAAAGCGGGAGATGATGAATGAATAATTACTGATTTAATATTAATATTGTTTTTTTGTTTTTTTCTCACAGCAATGGCTTTCATCACTTATATTTTGCTTGCTGGCATGGCGTTAGGAATTCAGAAAAGGTAAGCTACCAAATCTAACTGACAAAATCAAGTGTTCTAAATGATGACAATCAGGGGCGTTTTTAGGGTTTTAAAACATCAGGGGCTTTAGCCCAGATCCCATATTCCCCCCCCTGTCCTCTTTAAAAAGTGCAATTTATGAGTGTATTAATCCATTTTTCAAAATGTTGTTACATTCATTTTGTTTTATCATTTATTAGTTCCATCCATCCATTATCTCCCGCTTTAAGTTCAAGTTCAAGTTCAAGTTTATTTATATAGCGCTTTTTACAACAGTACATTGTCACAAAGCAGCTTTACAGAATGAAAAGCCTTTAAATCCCCAAAGAGCAAGCTGAAGCGACAGTGGCAAGAAAAAACTCCCTTTTATGTTGTTATTTAAGGAAGAAACCTTGTGAGGACCAAGACTCAGTGAGGGACTCATCCTCCTTGAGCGGCCGGGCAGCAACAACAATGTAGGACAGCCATGTACAGATATTAAACAAATGGAAAAACTCTAACAACTGGAAAACTATATGTGAGTCCATTAGGGGGCGTCCTGCAGGACCGCCTTGTCTTTATCCTCATTTGATCCAGCTTTATCCTCTATTAGGGTCGGGGGGGGTCCCCATGCCCATTCAGGGGAATGCCCAGGGGGGGGGGGGTCCCATGCCCATTCAGGGGAATGCCCAGCGCCCGAGACGTTCTCCCCTGGATGGGCATGGGGAACACCCCGCGACCCTAATAGAGGATAAAGCGGGAGATAATGGATGAATGAATGTTTTACGAGATGGTTGCAGATGAGAGTTTTAATTTTTTATTATTTTTTATTTGCTTTGAAATACCGAAAATTTGTGTCTTTTGAGAAAAATTGAGAAGCCGCTCTTTACAGCCAACATACAGTTATTACGGTAACTTTACTCCCGATACTGGCGAAACAAATCTGTCTCCCTCACACACACACACACACACACAGAGTTTAGAAGCACAAACAGCTGACGGTGACTCCATCGTTCAGTCCCGCTGCTGGAGGAGAGGCTGCAGAGAAAGCTGCCCTCATTTCATCCAGGGCTATAGCCCCGAAAGCCCAGGTCTAACGACGCCCCTGATGACAATTATGTAGACATGTGGTTAATGGTCCAATTAACTTACTAGATTTATTTTGTTATAATAATATTGTCTATTTTGGATAGTCTCTAACTCAGGATTTTGTGTGTGGCATGTCTTCAGGTTCAGTCCGGAGGTCCTCGGTCTGTGTGCGAGCACGGCGCTGGTGTGGGTCGTCATTGAGGTTCTTGCGATGTTGTTAAGTCTTTACCTCCTCACAGTGCACACAGATCTGTCAACATTCGACCTCGTGGCCTATAGTGGATATAAATACGTTGGGTATGTGTTTTTGCGTCTGCCGTTGTCAGCTTAATGGAGTCTCTTAAAACCTTTACTTTTGAATATTATAAACGTTCTCCATTTCTTTCTTTGGCAGAATGATCTTCACTGTCCTCGCCGGGATGCTCTTCGGCAGCGATGGGTACTTTGTTGCTCTCGCCTGGTGCTCTTGTGCCCTCATGTTTTTCATTGTAAGTATTAAAAGCATTTTTCTGTTAATGTCTAAGGTAACCGATTGTACACTTTTGAGCAGTTCCATCCATCCATTATCTTCTGCTTTATCCTCTATTAGGGTCGCGGGGGGGTGGTTCCCCATGCCCATCCAGGGGAGAACGTTTTGGGCGCTGGGCAGATACACCCAGAACAGGACACCAATCTATCACTGGGAACACACTCACTCACACAGACACACTCTATATGGGGCAATTGGGAGCATTTAATTCACTTTTAATCCATGTTTCTAGACTGTTTTGTTTTTGGAGGACACCCACGCGGACACGGAAAGGACATGGAAACTCCACCCAGATTGGGATTTGAACCGGGAATCCCTAGTGCTGAGAGGAGAACATGCTAACCACTAAGCCACCGTGCCGCCCTTAGTTATGCATTTTATTATTTATTTCTTAGGGCAGCACAGTGGCCTAGTGGTTTAGCATGTTCTCCTCTTAGCACTAGGGATTCCCGGTTCAAATCCCAATCTGGGTGGAGTTTCCATGTTCTCCCCGTGTCCGCGTGGGTTTCCTCCGGGTTCTCCGGTTTCCTCCCACAGTCCAAAAACATGGATCAAGTCAATTGAATTCTCCAAATTGCCCCATATAGAGTGTGTTCGTGTGCGTGAGCGGCGTCCTGTCCTGGGTGTATCTGCCCAGTGCCCGAAACATTCTCCTCTGGATGGGCATGGGGAACCCTAATATAGGATAAGCCGGAAGATAATGGATGGATAATATAAAGGGTGGCACGGTGGCTTAGTGGTTGGCATTTTCTCCTCTCAGCACTAGGGATTTCCGGTTCGAATCCCAATCTGGGAGGTTTCCATGTTCTCCCTGTGTCCGTGTGGGTTTCCTCCGTGGGCATGAGGAACCCCCTCATGACCCTAATATAGGATAAAGTGGAAGATAATGAATGAATTGATTATTTATTTCTTACGTTCATCCCCCTTAAGGAAGTGCTCATGGTTACGGTTGCCATGACTAATTTCATAATTCCGTTTTATAATTGATTAAATATTGTTCCAATTTAAATGATAGCTTTGTTTGATTAATTATTGAAAGGTTTTATGTGTATTGGTGGCAGATCACAACCCCAAGCATGTTGGTGGCCATGTTAAAATATTGCTCCAATTAACTCCAGCCAGTGCAGCTTCCATAGCAACATGAAGGCTGCTGAAAGGTTTGTGTGAGAGAACTTAAGGGACCTGCACTAAGCCCTGACCTTAAGCACATCAAACACCTTGGGGATGAACTAAAACTGAGATTGTGAGCCAGACTCCTTGTCAAAAATGTGGGTGAAAATGTCCACAGCTCTCCAAAATCTTTTAAAATGCCTTCTTGGAAGCGTGAAATGCAAAATGGGGACCAACATAGGGAATAAGTGTTCCTCTGTTATTTCTCTATAGTGTATAAATGTATTTATTTTATAACTATTAAAATGACATTCCATTCATCCGTTATCTTCCACTTTATCCTCTATTAGGGTGGCGGGGGGGTTCCCCATGCCCATCCAGGGGAGAACGTCTCGGGCGCTGGGCAGATACACCCAGGACAGGACACCAATCTATCCCTGGACACACACTCACTCACACAGACACACTCTATATGGGGCAATTTAGAGCATTTGATTTAGTTTAAGTCCATATTTTTGGACTGTGGAGGAAACCGGAGAACCCGGAGGAAACCCACGTGGACACGGGGAGAAAATGGAGACTTCACCCAGATTGGGATTGGGATTCGAATCGGGAATCCCTAGTGCTGAGAGGAGAACATGCCAACCACTAAGCCACCATCCTAAAATGAAATTCCATCCATCCATCCATTATCTTCTGCTTTATCCTCTATTAGGGTTGCGGGAGGTTCCCATGCCCATCCAGGGGAGAACGTTTTGAGCTCTGGGCAGATACACCCAGGACAGGACGCCAATCTATCACTGGACACACTCTATATGGGGCAATTTGGAGAATTCAATTGACCTTGATCCATGTTTTTGGACTGCGCATATATATATATACATACATCCATTATCTTCTGCTTCATCCTCTACTAGGGTTGGGGTTTGGGAGGGGGGACGTTTCGGGCACTGGGCAGATACCCCCAGGACAGGGCAGCAATCTATCACCGGACACACACTCACTCACACACACACACATACTCACTTATGGGGCAATTTGGAGAACTCAATTAACCTCGAACCATGTTTTTGGACTGTGGGAGGAAACCGGAGAACCCGGAGGAAACTCACGCGGATGCGGGGAGGACATGGAAACTCCACCCAGATGGGGATTCGAACCGGGAATCCCTAGCGCTGAGAGGAGAACATGCTAACCACTAAGCCACGGTTGTTTTGTCGTTGGTTTTCAGGTTCGCTCGCTCAAAATGAAGATCCTCTCCTCGCTGTCTTCCGACTCGATGTGTCCCGGCTCAAGCGCAAAGCCCCGCCTCCGCTTGTACATCACTGTGGCCTCCGCTATCTTTCAGCCAATCATCATCTATTGGCTGACCGCCCACTTGATTAGATGACAAGATGAGAAGACGAACGGAAAGAACTTTGAAACAGTATAGAAAGTGTTTTGTACAAATGTATCCGGTCATGATCAATATGTTTTGCTTGACTGTGAGAACGTTGGATTTCTTCATTCACGTCAACAGATGATGATGATGATGATGATAAATGGGCGAATTTACCGTCTTTTGAATACAAAATTGTCCAAGCCTTACATTTAAATTGAATATTTTACTATTGCTGAAAAATTCTTACCATCACAAGCAAAATTCTTAATGTCCAAATATAATATGGCATATATTATATGGCATATATATATGTATATATAAAATTATATATATAATATGGCATATATAGCATAATATTTTTATTCATTATTCCCAGGTTCAGAAATGCGTATTCGTATTCGTCCATAAAGAACAGTCCATCAAGACATGCTGTCTTTGCCTTTAACCTCAAGCCTAGTGATCATTTGACCAATAAATAGGAACAGTGAGTGCCGTCCAGGATTCCTGGCCATTGAAATGGGCTCAATTTGTTTACACTCCACACCCCCCCCCCCCCCCCCCCCACCCCCTATATCTGCCCAAGTGTTTGATCTGCATAGTGGAGTGGCCACATATTAAAGTACATGAAGTTGAAATTGGAGTAATACAGGGGTGCTGATCAGGCATTATTTTATTTACTACAAACTTTAAAATGACATCACACGTCCGTCACTTTTTTAAAACAGATCCTTCAAAGTATTTTTGTGAGCAGCATGACTCTGAGCTTCGTGTCATTACTGAACACAGATTCGTTTTCTATTTAAGTGCATGAACATCATATTGTTTTTTTTGTCGTATTGTTGAATATGTTGTTAATTAAAATGTATCCGACGGTACAGAAATCAGCAGTGAACAGTTTTTGCAAGTGAAGCTACATTTGCATCCATTATCTTCCCCTTTATCCTCTATTAGGGTCGCGGGGGGGGTTCCCCATGCCCATCCAGGGGAGAATGTTTCAGGCACTGGGCAGATAGACCCAGAACAGGACACCAATCTATCTCTGGACACACACACAGACACACTCTGTATGGGGCAATTTGGAGAATTTAATTGTCTTGAGGTGGCATGGTGGCTTAGTGGTTAGCACGTTCTCCTCTCAGCGCTAGGGATTCCCGGTTCGAATCCCCATCTGGATGGAGTTTCCATGTTCTCCCCGTGTCTGCGTGGGTTTCCTCCGGGTTCTCCGGTTTCCTCCCACAATCCAAAAACATGGTTCAAGTCAATTGAATTCTCCAAAATTGCCCCATATAGAGTGTGTCTGTGTGTGTGAGTGTGTGCCCAGCGATGGATTGGCGCCCTGTCCTGGGTCTATCTGCCCAGCGCCCGAGACGTTCTCCCCTGGATGAGCATGGGGAACCCCACCACGACCCTAATAGAGGATAAAGCGGGAGATAATGAATGAAAAATTGTATTGATCCATGTTTTTGGACTGTGGGAGGAAACCGGAGAACCTGGAGGAAACCCACGTGGACACGGAGAGAAACCAAAGATTGGGATTCGAACCGGGAATCCCCAGCGCCCGAAATGTTCTCCCCTGGATGGGCATGGGGAACCCCCCCATGACCCTTGTAGAGGATTATATAGATAATGAATGTATTTAATAATTTAATATAGAATTTAAGGGCTTAGTGGTTAGCATGTTCTCCTCTCAGCGCTAGGGATTCCCGGTTGGAATCCCCATCTGGGTGGAGTTTCCATGTTCTCCCCGTGTCTGCGTGGGTTTCCTCCGGGTTCTCCGGTTTCCTCCCACAGTCCAAAAACATGGCTCAAGTTAATTGAGTTCTCTAAATTGCCCCATATAGAGTGTGTCTGTGTGAGTGAGTGTGTGCCCAGCGATGGACTGGCGCCCTGTCCTGGGTCTATCTGCCCAGCGCCCGAAACGTTCTCCCCTGGATGGGCATGGGGAACCCCACCGCGACCCTAATAGAGGATAAAGTGGGAGATAATGAATGAATGAATGTAGCCTTATATCATTCTGAATTGATATAGAAAGCAGCTCCTAAGAAAGACAACCAGGTCATCAAGACGTTCTAGTAGCCGTTTGGCCTTTACCACAGTTTCTATCAGGAAAAGAAATCACATGAGAGAAATGTGAAACTGGAGAATGTGCTGTGTCTGCAAAAAATCTATCAGGAAGTAAAAGTTGGAGCCTGCATCATTCATCCATCCATTATCTTCCGCTTTATCCTCTATGAGGGTCACAAGGGGGTTCCACATGCCCATCCAGTGGAGAACGTTCTGGGTGCTGGACAGATACACCCAGGACAGGACACCAATCTATCACAGGGCACACTCATTCACATAGACACACACAAAAACTGTTATGGGGCAATTTAGAGTATTAAATTTCATCCTGAATCCATGTTTTTGGACTGTGGGAGCAAACCGGAGAACCCGGAGGAAACCCACGCGGACACGGGGAGAACAATGGAAACTCCACCCAGATTGGGATTTGAACCTGAATCCCCAGCGCTGAGAGGCGAGCGTGCTAACATACTAACTAACCACTAGGTCACCCAATTATTCATTCATTCATTCATTCATTCATTATCTCCCACTTTATCCTCTATTAGGGTCGCGGTGGGGTTCCCCATGCCCATCCAGGGGAGAACGTTTAGGCCATTGGGCAGATACACCCAGGAAAGGGCGCCAATTCATCGCTGGGTACACACTCACTCATACAGACACACTCTATATGGGGCAATTTGGAGAATTAAATTGACTTGATCCATGTTTTTGGACTGTGGGAGGAAACCGGAGAACCCGGAGGAAACCCACGCAGACACGGGGAGAACATGGAAACTCCACCCAGATGGGGATTCGAACCGGGAATCCCTAGCGCTGAGAGGCGAACGTGCTAACCACTAAGCCACCGTGCCGCCCGGATCAAGTCAATTGAATTCTCAAAATTGCCCAATATATAGTGTGTCTTTGTGAGTGAGTGTGTGCCCAGTGATAAATTGGCGCCCTGTCCTGGGTCTATCTGCCCAGCGCCCGAGACGTTCTCCTCTGGATGGGCATGGGGAACCCCACCACGACCCTAATAGAGGATAAAGTGGGAGATAATGAATGAATGAATGAATGCCCCATATAGAGTGTGTCTTTGTGAGTGAGTGTGTGCCCAGTGATGGATTGGCGCCCTGTCCTGGGTCTATCTGCCCAGCGCCCGAGATGTTCTCCCCTGGATGGGCATGGGGAACCCCACCGCGACCCTAATAGAGATGAATGAATGAATGAATGAATATGACGTGTTGTTTTTTTGACATAATGTCTAATCAAGCCACTGAAGCTAATCTGATGTTCCACCTCCTAAATTAGTCAACAGAATTCCACTGGTCTACTTTCTCTTGACAGGCTTTTAGAACATGTCCTCTGTCAATACAAGCACCTGACACTGGTCTCTAGAACAGTCACAGTATCTGCTCTCTCTTTCGTGAGGGTTCACCACGGGTCAATTTACTGCTGTGGGGACCGTGCGTCCTCTGACTTTCACCTCTCCAGATTTTAATTACTCTCTACTGTACATCCTTCATTAATCCTGATTGGTGGGATAGGTGGAGTTTCCATATTCTCCCCGTGTCCACGTGGGTTTCCTCCAGGTTCAAAAACATGGATTGAAGGTAAATGGAATGCTATTAATTGCCCCATATTGTCTGTGTCTGTGTGAGTGAGTGTGCCCAGTGATAGATTGGCGCCCAAAACGTTCTCTCTTGGATGGGCATCCTTTATCCTGCCCATCCAGGGGAGAACATCTCAGGCGCTGGGCAGATACACCCAATGACACCAATCCATCACTGGGCACATATACAGACACACTCTATATGGGGCAATTTTGAGAATTCAATTGACTTGATCCATGTTTTTGGACTGTGGAAGGAAACCGGAGAACCCGGAGGAAACCCACGCGGACACGGGGAGAACATGAAAACTCCACGCAGATGGGGATTCGAACCGGGAATCCATAGCGTTGAGAGAACATGCTAACCACTAAGCCACCGTGCCACCTAAGCAAAAGATTCATTCATTCATTATCTTCCGCTTTATCCTCTATTAGGGTCGCGGTGGGGATCTATGCCCATCCAGGGGAGAACGTCTCGGGCGCTGGGCAGATACACCCAGGACAGGACGCCAATCCATCGCTGGGCAAACACTCACTCACACAGACACACTCTATATGGGGCAATTTGGAGAACTCAATTAACTTGATTCATGTTTTTGGACTGTGGGAGGAAACCGGAGAACCCGGAGGAAACCCACGTGGACACGGGGAGAACATGGAAACTCCACCCAGATTGGGATTTGAACCGGGAATCCCTAGCACTGAGAGGAGAACATGCTAATCACTAAGCCACCGTGCCACCTAAGCAAAAGATAATAAATAAATTAATAGTTATGCCCAGCAATAGATTGGTGTCCTGTCCTGGGTGTATCTGCTCAGCGCCCGAAACGTTCTCCCCTGGATGGGCATGGGGAACCCCCCCCCCCCCCGACCCTAATAGAGGATAAAGCGGAAGATAATGGATTGAATTAATAGTTATAGTTAAATTGATCGGGGCGGCACGGTGGCTTAGTGGTTGGCATGTTCTCCTCTCAGCTCTAGGGATTCTCAGTTCGAATCCCCATCTGGGTGGAGTTTCCACGTTCTCCCCGTGTCCGCGTGGGTTTCCTCCGGGTTCTCCGGTTTCCTCCCACAGTCCAGAAACATGGATCAAGGTCAATTGAATTCTCCAAATTGCCCCCCGTGTCTGTGTGAGTGAGTGAGTGTCCAGTGATAGATTGGCGTCCTGTCCTGGGTGTATCAGCCCAATGCCCAAAACGTTCTCCCCTGGGCATGGGGAACCCCCCCTCGACCCTAATAGAAGATAAAGTGGAAGATAATGGATGGATGGAAGTTCCCTCTGATCCTTAATAATCATAAAGGTGAAATGAACCACCTGACAGTTTTGGCATCAAGTTTTTCACCTGAAACAGTATTATATAAAGAGAAAGTCATCGTCTGATCATCGGACGTGCACCGATAGACACGTGTTGTGTTCTGCGAGTTCACATTTCAGTGCTGCAAATATGAATATGTATGCCCACAATATGAATGACCTCCAGATATGAATGCAGAGTTTTATTAGTTTATAGGCCCCTGCAATATTATTTAGTTGTTATTGCAACACTAAAACATGGTTATCAACAATTTCATGAATATTTAAAGGTATAAATATGATGTGGGGCGGCACGGTGGCTTAGTGGTTGGCATGTTCTCCTCTCAGCGCTAGGAATTCCCAGTTCGAATTCCCATCTGGGTGGAGTTTCCACGTTCTCCCCGTGTCCACGTGGGTTTCCTCCGGTTTCTCCGGTTTCCTCCCACAGTCCAGAAACATGGATCAAAATCAATTGAATTCTACAAATTGCCCCATATAGAGTGTGTCTGTGTGAGTGAGTGTGTGTCCAGCGATAGATTGGCGTCCTGTCCTGGGTGTATCTCCCCAACGCCCAAAACGTTCTCCCCTGGATGGGCATGGGGAACCCCCCCGCGACCCTAATAGAGGATAAAGCGGAAGATAATGGATGGATGGAAGTTCCCTCTGATCCTCAATAATCATAAAGGTGAAATGAAGCATCCTGGCAGTTTTGGCATCAAGTTTTGGCAGTTTTGGCATCAAGTTTTGGCAGTTTTGGCATCAAGTTTTGCACCTGAAACAGTATTAAATAAAGAGAAAGTCATCGTCTGATCATCGGACGTGCACCGATAGACACGTGTTGTGTTCTGCGAGTTCACATTTCAGTGCTGCAAATATGAATATGTATGCCCACAATATGAATGACCTCCAGATATGAATGCAGAGTTTTATTAGTTTATAGGCCCCTGCAATATTATTTAGTTGTTATTGCAACACTAAAACATGGTTATCAACAATTTCATGAATATTAAAGGTATAAATATGATGTGGGGCGGCACGGTGGCTTAGTGGTTGGCATGTTCTCCTCTCAGCGCTAGGAATTCCCAGTTCGAATCCCCATCTGGGTGGAGTTTCCACGTTCTCCCCGTGTCCGCGTGGGTTTCCTCCGGGTTCTCCGGTTTCCTCCCACAGTCAAAAAACATGAATCAAAGTCAATTGAATTCTCCAAATTGCCCCCCGTGTCTGTGTGAGTGAGTGTGTGTCCAGTGATAGATTGGCGTCCTGTCCTGGGTGTATCTGCCCAACGCCCAAAACGTTCTCCCCTGGGCATGGGGAACCACCCCCGCGACCCTAATAGAGGATAAAGAGGAAGATAATGGATGGATGGAAGTTCCCTCTGATCCTCAATAATCATAAAGGTGAAATGAAGCATCCTGACAGTTTTGGCATCAAGTTTTTCACCTGAAACAGTATTATATAAAGAGAAAGTCATCGTCTGATCATCGGACGTGCACCGATAGACACGTGTTGTGTTCTGCGAGTTCACATTTCAGTGCTGCAAATATGAATATGTATGCCCACAATATGAATGACCTCCAGATATGAATGCAGAGTTTTATTAGTTTATAGGCCCCTGCAATATTATTTAGTTGTTATTGCAACACTAAAACATGGTTATCAACAATTTCATGAATATTAAAGGTATAAATATGATGTGGGGCGGCACGGTGGCTTAGTGGTTGGCATGTTCTCCTCTCAGCGCTAGGAATTCCCAGTTCGAATTCCCATCTGGGTGGAGTTTCCACGTTCTCCCCGTGTCCGCGTGGGTTTCCTCCGGGTTCTCCGGTTTCCTCCCACAGTCCAGAAACATGGATCAAGGTCAATTGAATTCTCCAAATTGCCCCCCGTGTCTGTGTGAGTGAGTGTGTCCAGTGATAGATTGGCGTCCTGTCCTGGGTGTATCTGCCCAACGCCCAAAACGTTCTCCCCTGGGCATGGGGAACCCCCCCGCGACCCTAATAGAGGATAAAGAGGAAGATAATGGATGGATGGAAGTTCCCTCTGATCCTCAATAATCATAAAGGTGAAATGAAGCATCCTGGCAGTTTTGGCATCAAGTTTTGGCATTTTGGCATCAAGTTTTTCAAGTTTTTCACCTGAAACAGTATTATATAAAGAGAAAGTCATCGTCTGATCATCGGACGTGCACCGATAGACACGTGTTGTGTTCTGCGAGTTCACATTTCAGCGCTGCAAAACCCACAATATGAATGACCTCCAGATATGAATGCAGAGTTTTATTAGTTTATAGGCCCCTGCAATATTATTTAGTTGTTATTGCAACACTAAAACATGGTTATCAACAATTTCATAAATATTAAAGGTATAAATATGATGTGGGGCGGCACGGTGGCTTAGTGGTTGGCATGTTCTCCTCTCAGCGCTAGGAATTCCCAGTTCGAATCCCCATCTGGGTGGAGTTTCCACGTTCTCCCCGTGTCCGCGTGGGTTTCCTCCGGGTTCTCCGGTTTCCTCCCACAGTCAAAAAACATGAATCAAAGTCAATTGAATTCTCCAAATTGCCCCCCGTGTCTGTGTGAGTGAGTGTGTGTCCAGTGATAGATTGGCGTCCTGTCCTGGGTGTATCAGCCCAACGCCCAAAACGTTCTCCCCTGGGCATGGGGAACCCCCCCCCGCGACCCTAATAGAGGATAAAGCGGAAGATAATGGATGGATGGAAGTTCCCTCTGATCCTCAATAATCATAAAGGTGAAATGAAGCATCCTGACAGTTTTGGCATCAAGTTTTTCACCTGAAACAGTATTATATAAAGAGAAAGTCATCGTCTGATCATCGGACGTGCACCGATAGACCCGTGTTGTGTTCTGCGAGTTCACATTTCAGTGCTGCAAATATGAATATGTATGCCCACAATATGAATGACCTCCAGATATGAATGCAGAGTTTTATTAGTTTATAGGTAAAGACATACACAGTCATCAAGCTTCAATGTCTTCGTTTCTGGTATAACAGCACAATACCAGGCCAAATTCTACACAAGTTACAATGTGGCTTCGGAAAGAAAGTGTGTGCTCGAGTGACCTGCCTGCAGTCCAGCTCTGTCTCCTATTAAAAATGTATGCTGCATCATGAAGAGGAGAAGCAGAGCAGATCACGGACCGTGGAGCTCAGTTGTTGTAAACAGCACGGGCAAAAGTGTATGCTGGAAAAGTGCAACAATTAGTCTCTCCAATCCCCAAAAAACAAGTGGTTCGATGCAGTAGGTTGTTAAAAAATCCCCTGTTTCATCGTTTTAAAGAGTATAGCAGCAATCAACTGCTAAATCTGTTAAATTCTAACAAAGTGGAATCATTTAGGGCGGCACGGTGGCTTACTGGTTAGCATGTTCTCCTCTCAGCGCTAGGGATTCCCGGTTCGGAACCCGATCTGGGTGGAGATTCCATGTTCTCCCCGTGTCTGTGTGGGTTTCCTCCGGGTTCTGCGGTTTCCTCCCACAGTCCAAAAACATGGATCAAGTCAATTGAGTTCTCCAAATTGCCCCATATAGAGTGTGTCTGTGTGAGTGAGTGTGTATCCAGCGATAGATTGGCGTCCTGTCCTGGGTGTATCTGCCCAGCGCCCGAAACGTTCTCCCTTGGATGGGCATGGGGAACCCCCCCCCCCCCCCCCCCCGCGACCCTAGTAGAGGATAAAGCGGAAGATAATGGATTGAATTAATAGTTATAGTTAAATTGATCGGGGCGGCACGGTGGCTTAGTGGTTGGCATGTTCTCCTCTCCTCTCCTCTATGTATATATATATGCCCAAGTTTCGAATCCCAATGTTCTCCCTGTGTCTGCGTGGGTTTCCTCCGGGTTCTCCGGTTTCCTCCCACAGTCCAAAAACATGGATCAAGTCTATTGAATTCTCCAAATTGCCCCATATAGAGTGTGTCTTTGTGAGTGAGTGTGTGCCCAGCAATTGTTTGGCGTCCTGTCCTGGGTGTATCTGCCCTGTGCCCAAAACATTACCCTGGATGGACATGGGGGATTATCCCATTATCTTCCGCTTTATCCTATATCAGGGTCGGGGGGGGGGGGGGGGGGGGGGTTCCCCATGCCCATCCATGGGAGAACGTTTCGAGCGCTGGGCAAATACACCCAGGACAGGACACCAATCTACCACTGGACACACACTCACTCACACACACACCCACTCTATATGGGGCAATTTGGAGAATTCAGTTGACTTGATCCATGCTTTTGGACTGTGGGAGGAAACCCGGAGAGAACCCGGAGGAAACCCACGCGGACACGGGGAGAACATGGAAACTCCACCCAGATGGGGATTCGAACCGGGAATCCCTAGCGCTGAGAGGAGAACATGCCAACCACTAAGCCACCGTGCCGCCCTTATATATATATATATATATATATTATATTTATATCCATCTATCCATTATCTTCTGCTTTATCCTACATTAGGGTCGCAGTTGGGTTCCCCATGCCCATCCAGGGGAGAACGTTTCGGGCGTTGGGCAGATACACCCAGGACAGGATGCCAATATATCACTTTTGGACTGTGGGAGGAAACCGGAGAACCCGGAGGAAACCCACGCGGACACGGGGAGAACATGGAAACTCCACCCAGATTGCGATTCGAACCGGGAATCCCCAGTGCTGAGAGGAGAACATGCCAACCACTAAGCCACCGTGCCGCCCCCTGATGAAACCTCAAAAGGTTTATTAGGTTCGTGTGTCTTTAAGAAGTGCTGAGGCGCGCCAGCTGCAAAGCGTCTTTTTGGTTTCCATAGAAACCTGGGAAAGGACAGCGCGCGGACAGAACGGTGAGGGCAATGTTCCTATGAGTGTCTCATCTGTTGTTTGATGTGCATTTCATCTTTTCTCCATTATATTTCTCTGCTTGAAGGTATAAACATTAGGATTGTAATTGTATTCTGTAAGTTGGTTATTAAATTGAGTTTGTTTTGTGTTCTTCGTCGTATGAAAACGCAGGGTTGCAGTTAATTCTCTGCAACGTAACTTAATATTGCAGCGCCATTCATCCAGGTAAACCAACGTGTGCCATGTGCTCGATCCTCACTCCTCCCAACTAACAACACAACTAACAAAAAGGTCTGTTTATTAGATTAAAAACCTGACTCTTAACTCCACCCCCACCTCAGAGGGGCTGCACTTTGAAGTGGACACGATACTGTTTATTTAGTTGAATAGTTTTCTTAATCATTTACCATCTCGTTATATTTTAGCAAACGATCCAGCTTTATTACAGAATTTTTTTTTTTAATATATGGCTTCACTTTTTTACTAAAAAAAGACACTCACATGTAATGAGAAGGTTTCTTGATTTTTATGCCAGTGAGAGAAATAGGAGGGCGGCACGGTGGCTTAGTGGTTTAGCATGTTCTCCTCTCAGCGCTAGGGATTCCCGATTTGAATCCCAATCTGGTGGAGTTTCCATGTCCTCCCCGTGTCCGTGTGGGTTTCCTCCGGGTTCTCCGTTTTCCTCCCACAGTCCAAAAATATGGATTGAGGTCAATTGAGTTCCCCAAATTGCCCCATATAGAGTGTGTGTGTGTGAGTGAGTGTGTGTCCAGTGATAGATTGGCGTCCTGTCCTGGGTGTATCTGCCCAGCGCCCGAAACGTTCTCCCCCCGTGAGCCTAATAGAGGATAAAGCGGAAGATAATGGATGGATGGAAAAGAAATAGAAGAATTTGTCAAAGTAGATCTAACTCAAGGGGCGGCACGGTGGCTTAGTGATTTAGCATGTTCTCCTCTCAGCGCTAGGGTTTCCCGGTTCGAATCCCAATCTGGTGAAGTTTCCATGTCCTCCCTGTGTCCGTGTGGGTTTCCTCCGGGTTCTCCGTTTTCCTCCCACAGTCCAAAAATATGGATTATGGTCAATTGAATTCTCCAAATTGCCCCATATAGAGTGTGTCTGTGTGAGTGAGTGTGTGCCCAGCGATGGATTGGCGCCCTGTCCTGGGTCTATCTGCCCAGTGCCCGAGACGCTCTCCCCTGGATGGGCATGGGGAACCCCACCGCGACCCTAATAGAGGATAAAGCGGGAGATAATGAATGAATGAATGAATGAATTCTCCAAATTGCCCCATATAGAGTGTGTCTGTGTGAGTGAGTGTGTGTCCAGTGATAGATTGGCGTCCTGTCCTGGGTGTATCTGCCCAGCGCCCGAAACGTTCTCCCCCCGTGAGCCTAATAGAGGATAAAGCGTAAGATAATGACTGGATGGATGGAAAAGAAATAGAAGAATTTGTCAAAGTAGATCTAACTCAAGGGGCGGCACAGTGGCTTAGTGGTTGGCATGTTCTCCTCTCAGCACTAGGGATTCCCGGTTTGAATCCCAATCTGGTGGAGTTTCCATGTCCTCCCCGTGTCCATGTGGGTTTCCTCCGTGTTCTCCGTTTTCCTCCCACAGTCCAAAAATATGGATTATGGTCAATTAAATTCTCCAAATTGCCCCATATAGAGTGTGTCTGTGTGAGTGAGTGTGTGCCCAGTGATAGATTGGCGTCCTGTCCTGGGTCTGCCCAGCGCCTGAAACGTTCTCCCCTGGATGGGCATGGGGGACCCCTCCGCAACCCTAATAGAGGATAATCGGGCAAAGACCATCCAGGGGCAAAGTTTCGGGCGCTGGGCAGATACACCCAGGACAGGACACCAACCTATCACTGAGCACACTTACTCACACAGACACACCATGGGGCAATTTAGAGCAGTCGAATTACCTGGAATCCATGTTCTGAATCCAGATTGGGATTCGAACCTGAACTCCCCAGCGCTTAGAGGCGAACATGCAAACCAAAGCCTTAGCACTTAATATTTTACAATATTTTTTTCCTCCCCTAGAGGTGTGAAAAGTTTGCATATAATTGTTTTTATGACGTTTTGTGTTTTCAACACTGATTTCATTTTCTGTTTTAATCCTTAACAGGCCAACACATAATATATGTAACTGTGCTCCTGGAATGAGATGGAGAAAGACACATCCACACTGCCGTCCCATTCTCCAAACTATTTCCCTTTAAATTCTCCAAACATGCTCTCTCTATCTCCATCTCTTCCTCTGGCCTCGTCCACAGTACCTGTCTCTCTTTCCCTATCCCCGACTTCTCCTCCCCCAACATCACTCTACCAGTCCTCCCCCTTCAACCAGCTCTCCCCTGCCCAAGGGCTCAACTCCCACTGCCTAATTCCATCGACTCCATCAGACCAAGACGACTTAACCTGCCTCAGCTGGCTGCATCAGAGAAACCTACTGCCCCTGCCCAAAATGGCCATGCCTCAAATGGAATCCACCCCACCCGAAAATACATATTCCTCGGGCAAGCCGCCGTACTCCTTCAGCAGTCTGATTTTCATGGCGATTGAAAACTCACCTGACAAAAGGCTTCCGGTAAGCGGGATCTACAAGTGGATAGCTGACAACTTCCCCTATTACAGAACAGCGCCAAGCGGCTGGAGAAACTCAGTGAGGCACAACCTTTCCCTAAGCAAGAGCTTTCAGAGGCTGCAACGCGAAAAGGCTCAGGTGTGTCTTTCATCTTCTCATTAAAATCAGTTCACAGAAAATGTGCACTCACCACGTTTCCTAATCATGCTCTTTTTGATCGTAGTCCGCCGGAAAGGGATCCTTGTGGGCCGTGTGCCCGGAATATCGACCGGCTCTTTTGGAGGCACTCAAGAAAACGAATTATTGCCACAAGAGCAGCAGCATTTTGCTGAACAACTCTCTAATGTGAGCTTCTTGTTTATTCATTCATTACTTTCATTTCATTCATGCAATTTAGAGCATTCAATATACCTTGAATGCGCATGGGCCCCCCCCCCCCACCCCGTGACCCTAATATTGGATAAAGCGGAAGATAATGGATGGATGGAATATACCTTGAATCCATGGTTTTGGACTGTGGGAGGACACCGGAGAACGCGGAGGAAACCCACGCGGACACGGGGAGAACATGGAAACCTTTCTTTTTAGTTCTACCATTCTATTAAATTGTCAAAAAATATATGGACACCGGACTATTTACCGTATTGACATCCATCCAGCCAATATCTTCCGCTTTATTCTATATTAGGGTCGTGGGGGGTTCCCCATGCCCATCTAGGGGAGAACGTCTCGGGCGCTGGGCAGATACACCCAGGATAGGGCGCCAATCTATTGCTGGACACACTCACTCACATAGACACACTCTATATGGGGCAATTTGGAGAATTTAATTGACTTGGTCCATGTTTTTTGGACTGTGGGAGGAAACCGGAGAACCCGGAGGAAACCCACACAGACACGGGGAGAACATGGAAACCTTTCTTGTTAGTTCTACCATTCTATTAAATTGTCAAAAAGTATATGGACACCGGACTATTTACCGTATTGACGTCCATCCAGCCATTATCTTTCGCTTTATTCTCTATTAAAGTCGTGGGGGGTTCCCCATGCCCATCCAGGGGAGAGCGTCTCGGGCGCTGGGCAGGTACACCCAGGACAGGACGCTAATCTATTGCTGGACACACACTCACACACACACACACACTCTATATGGGGCAATTTGGAGAATTCAATGGACCTTGATCCATGTTTTTGGACAGTGGGAGGAAACAAGAGAACCCGGAGGAAACCCACGCGGACACGGGGAGAACATGGAAACCTTTCTTGTTAGTTCTACCATTCTATTAAATTGTCAAAAAATATATGGACACCGGACTATTTACCGTATTGACATCCATCCAGCCATTATCTTCCGCTTTATTCTATATTTGGGTCGTGGGGGGTTCCCCATGCCCATCTAGGAGAGAACGTCTCGGGCGCTGGGCAGATACACCCAGGACAGGGTGCCAATCTATTGCTGGACACACACTCACTCACAGACACACTCTATGTGGGGCAATTTGGAGAATTTAATTGACTTGGTCCATGTTTTTTGGACTGTGGAAGGAAACCGGAGAACCCGGAGGAAACCCACACAGACACGGGGAGAACATGGAAAGTTTTTTTTTTAGTTCTACAATTATATTATAATGTCAAAAATATATGGACACCAGACTCTTTACCTTATTGACATCCATTCATCCATTATCTTCCACTTTATCCTCTATTAGGGTCGTGGGGGGGGGGGGTTCCCCATGCCCATCCAGGGGAGAACGTTTCGGGCGCTGGGCAGATACACCCAGGACAGGATGCTAATCTATTGCTGGACACACACTCACACACGCACACACTCAATATGGGGCAATTTGGAGAATTTAATTGACTTGATCCATGTTTTTTGGACTGTGGGAGGAAACCGGAGAACCCGGAGGAAACCCACACAGACACGGGGAGCCCATGGAAACTCCACCCAGATGGGGATTCGAACTGGGAATCCCTAGTGCTGAGAGGAGAACATGCTAACCACTAAGCCACCGTGCCGCCCTATCTTATTGACATGGTATTCAAAACCAAAAGCCTTGTATTTTTATTCCGTCAATTATTCTTCAGGCCATAGTGTTCTGTTCCAACAGATGTTTTAGACTATGTACAATCAGAGTTGTCCAGATTCCACACTCTAGAATCTTCTAGAAAGCATTTTCCAAAAGCGAAGTCAAAGCTGTTATACCTGCAACAGGAGGAAACTTACAATAGAAAAGTATCAAATCTTCCGTAGGTATTACGTGTAGGTGTAATGATGTTTACACATCCATTCATTTGATATTATGGTTATCAATTTGTTTTTTGTTTTTTTTTGTGTATAAGATCATGATGTATGTTAATGTTAAAATTCTTTTCTAAAATAGGCTGGATGATTCGGATCAATGCCAGACTTCTATTCCTGACACCATGATGATTTCAGGTTAGAGCCTCATTTCCATCCATCCATTATCTTCCGCTTTATCCTCTATTAGGGTCACGGGGGGGTTCCCCATGCCCATCCAGGGGAGAACGTTTTGGGCACTGGGCAGATACACCCAGGACAGGGTGCCAATCCATCGCTGGGCACACACTCACTCACACAGATACACTCTGTATGGGGCAATTTGGAGAACTCAATTGACTTGATCCAATGTTTTTGGACTGTGGGAGAAAACCGAAGAACCCCACGCGGACACAGGGAGAACATGCAAACTCCACCCAGATGGGGATTCGAACCAGGAATCCCTAATGCTGAGAGGCGAACTTGCCAACCACTAAACCACCTTGCCACCCTCAAGCTATTTCATATATATATATATATATATATATATATATATATATATATATATATATATATATATATATATATATATATATATATACTGTATATACTGTATATATATGCAGAAACACTACAGACCTACTTTTAATTGGGTTTATTGGGGCTCATATATCCTATATCAAACTTTACAGCATATCAGAGGATCCTTTAATTTGAGAGTCAGAGGGTGTAGCGCTTTGTTTGGACATTTTCAGCTAATTAATACCAGAAATATCACTCGACTTTCAGCATTAGCTTCAATCACATTAGAAAAGGACTTCTTAATAGAACTAATTGACTCTTATTAAGGAAAAAATAGATATAGATAAGATATTGGGTATAAATAATCTGATCTTTTAAATCAGTAGTGCTATTTTCCAAAATAATAGTGCAATTTAATAAGGTCATCTATAGGTATTTTACTGTGTGGCTACACGAGATATCTATATGGCATACAAAGGTTCTTTTTACTGAATTTATGCATAATAAGATGGTTCTTATCACTAGAAAATGGCTGGTTTGATTTAGATAGAACATCACTGAAGGCCTGGATGTGCAATGCCTAGTCCATGCAATGCATAAATACATGGCATGTACACACACACACACACACACACATATATATATATATATATATATATATATATGTGTGTGTGTGTGTGTGTATATACCTACATACATACATACATTATCAAGTACATTATACAACCGGTTATACTACATTATATTATATATATGCTTGTGTGTGAGTGTGTGTGTGGACGCCGGTGTGTGTGGTGTGTTGTGTATACCTTGACATACTTTGCATTACGGAAGACTTCCGCTTTATCCTCATATTAGGTTTGGTCGGGGGGGGGGGGGGGGGGCTTCATTTGCCCATCCAGGGGACAAAGTTTTGGGCTGCTGGGCCAGATTGACACCCTTAGGACAGGGCGCCAATCTATCGCTGGGCACACACTCACTCACACAGCATGCACACAAACACAATCTATATGGGGCAATTTAGAGAACACAATTGACTTAATCCATGTTTTTGGACTGTGGGAGTAAACTGGAGAACCCGGAGGAAACCCACATGGGGAGAACATGGAAACTCCACCCAGATGGGGATTTGAGCTGGGAATCTCTAGCACTGAGAGGAGAACATGCCAACCACCGTGCCGCCCTATATACTGTATTTACAGTATATGGTTCACAAAAAATGATTCTAAAATTTAAATCAATTTCCATATTATTCTAATTCGTACCAGATCACAGTGTAATTTTAAAATTACAGATAATATTAAGGTGTTCTCTGTTCACCACACCCTAGAACCCTTACAGGGCAGGAACTTTTACGATTCATTTACAGATGAAATATTTCCATTAATTCTAGGTGGTGGATAATTTCCAACAACATTAATGTGACACCAATGTGATGGTGATGTTTGTGTGCGTTCCACTGGTATAATGAAATCCCACACAGCAGTGCTGCTCGAGATTTTATTGCTCCAACTTGTAGGGGTCCTTATAAAATGCATTGTGTTAGTCATCCTGCTATCTTTCATTAGTGCTCACGCTGATTTATTAGGGTCAGCCTTCTTCAGTGATCCAGTGGTGAACGTCTGAGGGCGTTGGGAAGCCCAAGCAGGGCACCCACTATGCTGGCCATATATAAATATGTATATATGCACACACTTGATTCTAACACCACCATTTACCACATGTTTACCACTGTGATGCTGAGGTATAGTCTTAAAATTACAGATGCTTTGTGTGTGATCTCTGTTTTGGTATTGATGATTAGAGAATACAGTACAGGAACTTTTACGATTCATTTTATTAAGTATTAGAAAAAATTCAAGCTGTAGTAATTCAAACAACATTATTGTAGAATGTATAAGTGTGTTTGTGTGTTTTCCACTGGTATAATGACACCCCCACACAGCAGTGCCATGGAGATTTTATTGCTCAACTTGTAGGGGTCCTTATAAAATGGGTCATTGGGGGGGTTCATCCTGCTATCTTTCCATTAGTGCTCACGTGATTTTGGGTGATCAGCCTTCTCCGTAAAGTGGTGTAGCTGAGGGGTTGAGAAGCTACACCCAGGACAGGATTCAAAATCTATCACTGGACACACACTCACCACACATCACACTCACATATGGGTCACTTGGAGAACTGAATAGACTTGATCCATGTTTGTTATGACTTGTGGGGGAAACCGATGATTGGAGAAACCCACAGTACATAGATTTTTGCACCAAGTATGGGGATTCGAAAAACAGGGAATCCCTAGTCGCTTATTGGAGAACTATAAGTAACCACTGAACCTACCACACCCCACCTCTATTATTATTAATATTATTATTATTATCCATCCATCCATTCATTATCTTCTGCTTTATCCTCTATTAGGGTTGCGTGGTGGGGGGGGTTCCCCATGCCCATCCAGGGGAGAACGTTTCAGGCGCTGGGCAAATACACCCAGGACAGGATGCCAATCTATCACTGGGCACACACTCACTCACACAAACACACTCTATATGGGGCAATTTGGAGAACCCAATCGACTTGATCCATGTTTTTGGACTGTGGGAGGAAACCGGAAAACCTGGAGGAAACCCACACGGACACGGGGAAAACTGCACCAAGATGGGGATTCGAACCGGGAATCCCTAGCGCCGAGAGGAGAACATGCTAACCACTAAGCCACCGTGCCGCCCCCCAAACCACCCAAAAATTTAAAACCAGGTTGACTGGTCAATCAGACCCTGCAGCATATATATGGAACATTAGCAATGTGTAAAGCTAGCTAAAAACTTTTTTTATTGACTTAATCCTTTATTTTGATGCATATATCCTATATAATGACACATTTCTTCTTTGTCTTCTATAAATCTTCCATACCACATCACAGATTTGGATCCAGATGAGCCTCCTTTGTCCTCAGATACCCCGTGCTCTTTGATCTCAGAGCAAGAGGAGCTGGTGGCCATACAGTCAGTCCAGCTGACTGAAGAAGTGGAATCCGAGAAAGACTCATTGGCGGACAGTGGATACATCGAATTCCATTATTATCAGTGTGAACAATACCAATACTTGGTCCTTCCAGGGAACGCCGACCTAGACTTAGAATCCATCGAGATCCTCCAGCTTGATGCCGAGGCTCAGGAAGCTGCTGGGTCGCTGCTGGATTTGGCTGGAGGGAACCACTAAACCTTCGCATCAGAATATCAAGGATTGGGTCAGGCAGCATGCACTTTGCATTAATGCGAAAATTGAACAAGGGCATGGATTGGAAAACAAGGTTCAGGGAACCCTTCAAGCACATCAAGGTTTGCACAATAAAAAGACACCTCCTTGTAGAGGACATTTAAGGTTTCATATTCCTTCTATAGTGTTATGGGATATCCATCCAAATACGAGAATATGATCAAATTAAAAGAGCCAGCCATTTACCAGACAGCATTCTTAAAGCCACTGAACACTTGGTGCACTTCTGTGAAATAGCTAACCAGTGTGTACACTTGAGTAGTGTGTGTAGAATTTTTCGGGAACCCTGCCTTGTATGTCTACTCACTGGCCATTTTATTAAGTGCCTTTGTGCACAGGTGTATCTTCTAGTTATTTGGTTTGTTAGGCTAATGGCTCACTGGAATGGGTCCACCATTGGCGCAACACTAAGCAGACATTGTTTGGGCTGTGAACCAAAACAAGATTATCGTATGTGGTTTTTAAAGCTGCGGTAGAAGTCATTAAGGGACCTCTGTGGTGACACTGTGGTACACTATATGCCAAAAGTACTGGGACACCTACACATTCAATCTGAATGTGGCTATTCTAAGGTTGTTCCCCTTTTTGCAGCTCTAACTGCTTCTACTACTCTGCCTTTTTTTAAGAAATACGACTTTGTTTGTAGTTTTAGATCTTCGGAGTGATACATATTTACCTAAAACTAAAAATATAATTTGTTTTAATTGGAACACACAATTGGTTCTGCTCTGGCAATATGAGGTTTGTGATGCAACCATGTAAAAGTACTGCTGCCGAATTCATCTGCAAATCTCTCCAACCCAACCAATCGCAGAACAGCTGCTCACTGCTTTCATCTCTTTATTATTTTTATTTTCTTGAAAATTATTTATTTATAGATAGCTCTCAGTTCTTTCCAGAATTGAAACATGTCTATGGATCAGCACTCCTACCGCTACTTCCCACTACCATGAGGAGTTGTGGCCAGCATTTGAGACACTCAGCTTGCCCAAAAATCCCTTAACTCTGCGAGTGGTGCCAAAAAAAAAAGTGGTGCAAAAAAAATTGCAAGGAATTTAACCTGTTAAGAAAAGTCGCAGAGAAAAGATACAATCTTGTTTTTCCAACTTCATATCACTGATCTAGCCACTCATGGGTGACCTTCTGGCTAAGTGTTTGATGTGTAACATGGCAGAACAAATATCAAATATGGTTCTGATTTGTTCCAATCTGGGTGGAGTCCTCCGGGTTCTCCGGTTTCCTCCCACAGTCCAAAAACATGGATCCAGTCAATTGAATTGAAATTGCCCCATATAGAGTGTGTTTGTGTGAGTGAGTGTGCCCAGTGATAGATTGGCGCCCAGTCATGGGTGTATCTGCCCAGCGCCCGAAATGTTCTCCCCTGGATAGGCATGGAGAACCCCCCCCCCCCCCAAGACCCTAATAGAGAATAAAGTGGAAGATAATAGATGGATGAATAAACTTTAGCACATTACCAACAGTGACAACATAGTGGGCAGGGCAGATACACCCAGGACAGGACGCCAATCTATCACTGGACACACTCTCATTCACACAGACACACTCTATATGAGAATTCAATTGACTTGATCCATGTCCAACCGGAGAACCTGTAGGGAACCCAGGCGGACACGGGGAGGACATGGACTCTCCACCCAGATTGGGATTCGAACCGGGAATCCCTAGCACTGAGAGGAGAACGTGCTATTTGCTGGACAAAATGCCTGACACTTCATCCCAAATGTGTTAGATTATATTTTAGATTAGGCCTGCTGGAGTTCTTCCGCTCAGCCTTGTTGAATCATGAAATTATGGTCCTTGCACTTTTCGTAGAATCTGCCTTTATACAAACCTGCTGCCCTGAAACTGTAGTTGTGTTTTTTACTCTATTGTTAGCCTTACTCTGTACTTAGTGTCCACATAAGTATTAGTATTCACATACTTTTAACCAGATTCATCTGGGTTTGGTTTTGTAATCTGGTCTTCAGAGCACAGTAAGCTAAATAAAAGATAAATTAGATGCACCAGTATGTAGTATATACCAAATAAAATAGCCTCTGAGTATAACACAAGACCGGTGCAACTCAGTATAAAGGAAAATGCTTGATGGTGCAAATTATACATGTGTTGTGATGATACATATACATATGTTTCAAGATATGTAACGGCCTAGAGTTTATACTGTAATGATATTTGAGAACAAACTGCCAGAAACGCCACATCTGATCGATGTGCTCAGAAAGTGTAATGTTTCCTTTTGATTGTTTATTTCTGAAATGTCTTAATACTCACTTTTCTTTTTCACGCCTTTCCTTTTCATGTGTATGAAAGTTTATTAGTTTTTAGCAGATTGAACCAAAATGCATTAAGCTTTTGAATTATATGTAAGCACTTAGCAATAAATTCATGAAGTGATGACCTTGGTTTAGAATTTAATTAATTTACATTCATTGGAGATTTTTGTATATTATTATATTATTATTTTTGTATATTAGGTGACATTCTTAACTTAAATTTATATATGTATATGTGTGTGTGTGTGTGTGTGTGTGTGTGTGTGTGTGTGTGTGTGTGTGTATATTCATTCATCCATCCATTATCTTCCGCTTTATCCTATATCAGGGTTGCGGGGGGGTTCCCCATGCCCATCCAGGGGAGAACGTTTCGGGCGCTGGGCAGATACACCCAGGACAGGACACCAATCTATCACTGGGCACACACTCACTCACACAGACACACACTATATGGAGAATTCAGTTGACCTTCAACCATGTTTTTGGACTGTTTGAGGAAACCGGAGAACCTGGAGGAAACCCCCGCTGACACGGGGAGGACATGGAAACTCCAACCAGATTGGGATTTGAACCGGGAATCCCTAGCGCTGAGAGGAGAACATGCCAACCACTAAGCCTACTCTACTAGGGTTATATATTTTATATATATATCCATGCATTATCTTCCAATTAATCCTCTACTAGGGTCATGGGGCACTGGGCAGGGCTCCAATCAATCGCTGAGCACACAGTCATTCACACCCTATGGGGCAATTTAGAGCATTTAATTAACCTTAAATCCATGTTTCTGGACCCTGGCCACAGGGGAAACCCACACACAGACATGAGAACATGGAAACTCCACCCAGATCTGGATTTGAACCTGGAGGAGAACATTCTAACCACCCTGCTGCCCGACATTAATTTAGGCACATTTATTATTTTTTAAAATGATTTTAAGCTCTTGGGCGGCACGGTGGCTTAGTGGTTAGCACGTTCGCCTCTTAGCGATTGGGATTCCCGGTTCGAATCCCCATCTGGGTGGAGTTTCCATGTTCTCCCCGTGTCCATGTGGGTTTCCTCCGCGTTCTCCGGTTTCCTCCCACAGTCCAAAAACATGGATCAAGTCAATTGAGTTCTCCAAATTGCCCCATATAGAGTGTGTTTGTGTGAGTGAGTGTGTGCCCAGCGATAGATTGGCATCCTGTCCTGGGTCTATCTGCCCAGCACCCGAAACGTTCTCCCCTAGATGGGCATGGGGAACCCCACCGTGACCCTAATAGAGGATAAAGCGGGAGATAATGAATGAATGAATGAATGAATGATTTTAAGCTCTTGGGTAGCACGGTGGCTTAGTGGTTAGCACGTTCGCCTCTTAGCGATTGGGATTCCCGGTTCGAATCCCCATCTGGGTGGAGTTTCCATGTTCTCCCCGTGTCCGCATGGGTTTCCTCCGGGTTCTCCGGTTTCCTCCCACAGTCCAAAAACATGGAGCAAGTCAATTGAGTTCTCCAAATTGCCCCATATAGAGTGTATCTGTGTGAGTGAGCGTGTATCCAGTGATAGATTGGCGTCCTGTCCTGGGTGTATCTGCCCAGCGCCCGAAACGTTCTCCCCTGGATGGGCATGGGAAACCCCACCCACCCCCACCGCGACCCTAATAGAGGATAAAGTGGAAGATAATGGATGTATAAGACGCATAATGTCCCAACTAAAATCTGCCAGGCTGCCAAACTTTTGCTTTTGCTTTATACTACACAAGAATTGTTAGACCATCTGGTTATAATAAAACCATTCTTATACAATCGACACTCAGTAAATACCCTCTTATACACTCTACTTATATAACCAAAATATTCAAACAGCTCAAAACAGACTTTTAATTCAGTTCTAACTGGTAAAATGTGTTGATTTCGCAGTTTGTGTTTCGCAGTTGGCAGTGTGGAACGTAATGTTTGTGATTTAGATTAAATCGTTTTCTTTTTTGCCTCAGCGTCTGAACCTCCTCGACAACAGAGCAGGACGTACTCTACAAACAGTCATTTGTTCCATTTTGGTTAGGACGATTGTGGATCTTGGGAAATGTAGTCTTGCCGATTTCATTTTTGCCAGCTTTGCCTTACTTTCATCAGTCTGAGAAAATCCGCCAATTCTGAAGAACTTCAATTCCCAGAGTGCAACGCGGCTCAGGGCGCTACGCTTTCCTTATGGTAAAAAGTAACTTGCTCCCGAGGTGAAGTCTGCTGAAGTCGACGCCTCGTAGGTTTTTTTTTTTAAAGAGTTAAAGAGTAAAGGACTTAAGTGAAGGTGAGCTATTAATAACGTTTGTGTTTGAAATGTTTGTGGTCAGTAACGCACAAAGTGTGTAGTGACACTTACACAACATAAGTTTGTGCTCGTTTGACGTTGAAGCGGGTTTTCTGCGCATCGTTGCGACTCTACAGCTGCCTCAGAGTTTAGATAGCCCTTAACTTTAGACAACAAAAATGTTTTAAATGTTTGATAATTTTCCCTATATATATATATATATATATATATATATATATATATATATATATATATATATAATGTGTGTGTGTGTGTGTGTGTGTGTACATATACACACACACGTATATATGTTATATATGTATATGTTTGTGTGTGTGATATATATCCATCCATCCATTATCTTCTGCTTTATCCTATACGAGGGTTGCAGTGGGGGGGGTTCCCCGTGCCCATCCAGGGGAGAACATTTTGGGCGGCGGGCAGATACACCCAGGACAGGACACCAATCTATCGCTGGGCACACACTCACTCACACAGACACACACAGACAATATGTATGTACATATATATATACATATATATATATGGCAGCATGGTGGCTTAGTAGTTAGCACGTTCGCCTCTCAGCGCTAGGGATTCCTGGTTCGAATCCCCATCTGGGTGGAGTTTCCATGTTCTCCCCGTGTCTGCGTGGGTTTCCTCCGGGTTCTCCGGTTTCCTCCCACAGTCCAAAAACATGGATCAAGTCAATTGAGTTCTCCAAATTGCTCCATATAGAGTGTGTATGTCTGCGTGTGTGTGTGAGTGTGTGTGTGTGTGTCCAGCGATAGATTGGCGCTCTGTCCTGGGTGTATCTGCCCAGTGCCCGAAATGTTCTCCTCTGGATGGGCATGGGGAACCCCACCGTGACCCTAATAGAGGATAAAGCGGAAGGTAATGAATATATATATATATATATATATATATATATATATATATATATATATATATATATATATATATAGATATATATATAAAACGTTCCCCAGGTTACCAGGTTATACCTCTCGTCCCTTATTAGTGCTGTAAAATATCAAAGGTTAATGAAATGTGTTTAAACTTGACCCGTCCTGTGTGTTTCTTTGCATCATGTTTGTTCTGCAGAGCTGCATCGTGTAAAATCGTCTGAAGAACATGTTAAGGAATGTCTGTTGACTCACTGACACGCCAAAATACCTGTCTTCCTTCCCAGCTTTTACGTCTTCTATATACTTGGTGTCATCACAGTCCTGTTTGGCAACTTTTCTTTTTAATTTTGTAAACTTTTCAAACTTTTCGATGTATGTGGACACTATGATGGGGGGGGGGGGGGGGCATTAAAATCCAAACCTATTGCAAAACTGTAGGCTCAGTTGTCGAGTTAGCCCTATTAAAAATGAAAGTGAGTATTTTGAGGTGTGTCTGGAATTCGCGAATGTGAGAAACGCTGATGCTGGTTGACTAGACCGAGCTTACAACTGAAATTAAAATAAGCGGGCAGGGGAAGGGTGCAGTAGTTTCTCTACTTCGAATTTAGAAATCTTACTTTGCATACACGGCACGGTCATGCTGGAAACACGAGATGTCCTTCCCTGAATTGTTGTCTTAATGATCTAAGCTTTACGTCGTAATCAGCAAACTAATGTGTGCGTTTAGTCTCATTGTCTCATAAAATCCCGAACCTAGCCAATGCATTTCTGACAATTGTATGCTTTAAAGTTTAAACGTTGTGAGAACAGTCCGTTTGGCAAGGTTCATTGGCATGGTTGTTTTGATGTAAACAAATTTTACCGACATGATTTGACTTTTCTGACTTCAGCCTTTGGAGACATTTGGAATTAACTGGAATGGAGATTCAGGATCAGGGACTGATGTTGTTCTAACCACTAAAATACCGTGCCACTGCCATGTAGATTATAATGGTTTAAAATGGCTGTGTGGTCAAGGGTTAAAATATTCTTTATTATAAATACATGATACATTAACAAACTTGCATGGCTTAGTAGTTAGCATGTTCTCCTCTCAGCGCTGGGGATTCCCGGTTCGAATCCCCATCTGGGTGGAGTTTCCATGTTCTCCCCGTGTCCGCGTGGGTTTCCTCCGGGTTCTCCGTTTCCTCCCACAGTCCAAAAACATGGATCAATTCTATTGAATTCTCCAAATTGCCCCATATAGTGTGTGTTTGTGTGTGCTGTGAGATTGGTGTCCTGTCCTGTCCCAGCGCCCGAAACGTTTTCCCCTGGATGGGCATGGAAAACCCCACTGTGACCCTAATAGAGGATAAAGCGGTAATGAATACCAGATATGAATATGAATATCAGATAATGAATGTATAATGGATGGATTAACAAACATTTGGCTAATTGGTGTACTCATAATTTTGATATTGTTTAATGCTGTAAACTGAGGTTTCTGGGTCTTCCTTATGTTCATTAATGACTGGCTATAAACTCTAAATCTAGAGATTTGATTGTCCATGGCTTACTCTAATACCACTGGCTGTCTTAAGAAACGAACTATTTACATACTCCATCCATCCATTATCTTCCGCTTTATCCTATCTATATTAGGGTTGCGGGGGGGGGTTCCCCATGCCCATCCAGGGGAGAACGTTTCGGGCGCTGGGCAGATAGACCCAGGACAGGACACCAATCTATCGCTGGGCACACACTCACTCACACAGACACACTCTATATGGGGCAATTTGGAGAAATCAATTGACTTGATCCATGTTTTTGGACTGTGGGAGGAAACCGGAGAACCCGGAGGAAACTCACGCGGACACGGGGAGAACATGGAAACTCCACCCAGATGGGGTTTCGAACCGGGAATCCCTAACGCTGAGAGAAGAACGTGCTAACCACTAAGCCATGAGCCACCCCTGTTTGCATACTGTGTGTGCTAAAGATGTTACAGTATAATTAATCTAGAGGGCAGAACGGACAACAGAGACCAAATAGAACGTTCAGATCTTCATATTGGACACATGGTGACATTGAGAAAATTAGCCTTTAAAAAATGCTGCGATCATGATGAAAACTTACAACAGCGGCACCTTTTGTAAATCATCTGTGGGGCTGCTAATGCAGTAAAAGCACTTCACATAATTGTGGGTAATTGTAGATCTAGTCATCTTAATTCAAAGCTTCCCTCTGTTCTGCTTTGTGCCTGTAATGTCCTGTTTTATGTGTACTAGTCTCTGCTTATGGGTAGCATCGATTTTGAAGGACATAAACAAGCATATGGATGTAGAATATGTGGAGAAGCCATCATGTATGCACAAACATGTAGTTCCCAGCAAGTATATCTCTATTTTAAGTATTCTAACCTGTACAACAGTAATTCAATCATTGAGTGTGATAGTGCTTTCCTCACAATCATTACAACAGACTTAATATTTAAAATAATGTAGAATTATTCAATAATAAATCATGCCCTGGTCTGATGAATTAAAATATTGGCATTATGAAGATAAAAACTATTCCTTTAATAGTTTGACCAAAATGCTGGAACCTGATATGGCCTTAAACTGTATTTAGACTGAATGATTCATCTTGGGCGGCACGGTGGCTTAGTGGTTAGCACGTTCTCCTCTCAGCGCTAGGGATTCCCGGTTCGAATCCCCATCTGGGTGGAGTTTCCATGTTCTCCCCGTGTCCGTGTGGCTTTCCTCCGGGTTCTCCGGTTTCCTCCCACAGTCCAAAAGCATGGATCAAGGTCAATTGAGTTCTCCAAATTGCCCCATATAGAGTGTGCCTGTTTAAGTAAGTGTGTGCACAGCGATGGATTGGCGCCCTGTCCTGGGTGTATCTGCCCAGCGCCCGAAACGTTCTCCCCTGGATGGGCATGGGGAACCCCCCCCCCCCCCCCCCCCCGACCCTAATAGAGGATAAAGTGGAAGATATGAATTAATTAATTAATTCATCTTAGGCAGCACGGTGGCTTAGTGGTTGGCATGTTCTCCTCTCAGCGCTAGGGATTCCCGGTTCGAATCCCCATCTGGGTGGAGTTTCCATGTTCTCCCCGTGTCCGTGTGGCTTTCCTCCGGGTTCTCCGGTTTCCTCCCACAGTCCAAAAACATGGATCATGGTCAATTGAGTTCTCCAAATTGCCCCATATAGAGTGTGCCTGTTTGAGTGAGTGTGTGCCCAGTGATAGGTTGGCGTGTATCTGCCCAGCGCCCGAGACGTTCTTCCCTGGATGGGCATGGGGAACCCCACCGTGACCCTAATAGAGGATAAAGCGGAAGATAATGGATGGATGGATGATTGGTCTTATTTTATTATTGCCATATGAGTTTTCAGGATAAACACATGTAATTAGCTACAATCAAGCATTACATAACAGCAAACTCGTATTGCAGTACCCACGTGGGTACTCTTTAGGGGCTCTTTAGACTAAAGACTATTTCAGAAGTAACCAATGATGAAACTAGACTAAAGGCAAAGTAAGTTGGAGGTCCACAGTGAATGCACATACTAAGCATTTTGCCTTAATTTTAGAAAAACATTGCATAGTAAGGAAATAGTATCCAAAAGGGGACGTCCAACAAAAGTCTGGGATACATTGCTTTTGCACAAGCTGGTCACAGTTAGTAAAAGTTTGGTGTCACAGTGAATGCAAAATAACTTTTACTGTGACTTTAAGTGCTAACAGCTGTATAAGAGTGTTTGCTTTTTCACTTTAAAGGCCAAGTGTCGAGTCACAGATACCACTGAGTGTTGTTGAATGATTTTGCTCCATTATTGACCCAGTATGAACATTATAACTCCTCACAGCTGCCGAAATAAATGACTAACCTGCTTTGAGCACGTGCTCTTGTTTCGCTGCCCTTCACCCCTGTGACTGCGGTTTGCATGCGATGAAGCCAAGGCTTCTATTGTTTTGCCTTCATGTCCAGTACGGCAAAGCAAAGAGATCATGGCCGTTTCTTTTTAAAGCACTGCATGACACTGGTGACCAGAGATATTTGCCTGTGGGTGTGGGTGGTTACGATCATGAAAACAAAGTGGTTCATTCAAAAGTGTAGATCAGCAAGTGGAGTAAAGTATTTTGCTCTGCTGCATCACTGATTTACTGTAAATTCAACAGACATTCATTGTCTTACAGAATAAGAGGGGAAAAAATTATTATTTACTGTTAAATTAATTTTATATAAAATGTTTGAATGTTATTGTAATGCTGGTATTTTGAAGTAATCAAAGATACATTTAAACAGATTATAATTTGTTACAAATACATATATATATATATAGGGCGGCACGGTGGTTTAGTGGTTAGCACGTTCGCCTCTCAGCGCTAGGGATTCCCGGTTCGAATCCCCATCTGCGTGGAGTTTCCATGTTCTCCCCGTGTCCGCGTGGGTTTCCTCTGGGTTCTCTGGTTTCCTCCCACAGTCCAAAAACATGGATCAAGTCAACTGAATTCTCCAAATTGCCCCATATAGAGTGTGTCTGTGTGAGTGAGTGTGTGCCCGGTGATAGATTGGCGCCCTGTCCTGGGTCTATCTGCCCAGCGCCCGAAACGTTCTCCCCTGGATGGGCATGGGGAACCCCACCGCGACCCTAATATAGGATAAAGCGCAAGATAATAAATGAATGAAATATATATATATAGTTTTTTTTATTTTTTTTTATTTTGGTTCCGAGGGCCATATACATATATATAATACAACTGTTTTGGGCCGGAAGAACAAATAAAACAACAGGACATTTAAAAACTGTCCATTGTATTTTGCACAGTACCACTTAGGTCTTCATCCACACTTTATTTTTAGTTTTGCTATTATTACATTAAATTGGAAATATATCTTTTAAATTAATTCCATCCATCAATCCATCCGTCCATTATCTTCCGCTTTATCCTCTATTAGGGTCGCGGGGGGGCCAATCTACCACTGGGCACACACTCACTCACACAGACACACTCTATATGGGGCAATTTGGAGAATTCAGTTGACCTTAATCCATGTTTTTGGACTGTGGGAGGAAACCGGAGAACCCGGAGGAAACCCACGCGGACACGGGGAGAACATGGAAACTCCACCCAGATTGGGATTCGAACCGGAAATCACTAGCGCTGAGAGGAGAACATGCTAACCACTAAGCCACCGTGCCCTTGTTGGTAAATTATTTTAAAATTATTTTTTATGGCATTTATTTATCCTGTATCACAGCCATTAAATGAAAAAGGTTGGTTCAGGCTTATATCAGTTGTTACTTGTATGTTTACTTGGCATATGTGTTTGTTCTGAACAGCAGGACTGCTGCAGCTGACAGCTTGAAGATGGGTGGAGAAGCCGGTCAGGTCCAGGTCGTTACCGTCAATAAGGAGGATCACTCCTTTGCTTTGGACACAAAAGCTCTTGAGCGGATACTTGCAGCTCCACGGGTTAGAGATCTGGAAGTGGTGGTCCTGTCTGTGGCTGGAGCGTTCCGTAAGGGCAAAAGTTTTCTCCTGGACTTCATGCTTCGTTATATGTACAGAAAGGTCAGTAATTATACACTCATATATAAAGCATCCTTCACCTCCATCCTTAAGCCTGCTAAACCTAATACTGCAGTTCCAACTTAACTTACTGACTTGTGGTGTTCTCTCATTTGTATTTTTTTCATTTATCCATTATCTTCCGCTTTATCCTCTATTAGGGTTGCGGGAGGGGGGGGGGGGGGGTTCCCATACCCATCCAGGGGAGAACGTCTCGGGTGCTGGGCAGATACACCCAGTACAGGACGTAAATCTATCACTGGACACACACTCACTCACACAGACACACTCTATATGGGGAAATTTGGAGAATTCAATTGACTTGATCCATGTTTTTGGACTGTGGGAGGAAACCGGAGAACACGGAGGAAACCCACACGGGGAGAACATGGAAACTCCACCCAGATTGGGATTTGAACTTGGAATCCCTAGCACTGAGAGGAGAACATGCTAACCACTAATCCACCGTGCTGCCCATTTGTAATTTGCTTTGGATAAACGAGTCTGCTTAATGACTAAATATAAAGTGTAATGAATATTAGTGTAGAAATATGTAGACACATGAAGAAGGCTGACATTTGTTACAGCATATAAAAAAAAACATATATCGGTTATGGGCGGCACGGTGGCTTAGTGGTGGAGTTTTCCATCTGGGTGGAGTTTCCATGTTCTCCCCGTGTCCACGTGTGGGTTTCCTCTGGGTTCTCCGGTTTCCTCCCACAGTCCAAAAACATGGATCAAGTCAATTGAGTTCTCCAAATTGCCCCATATAGAGTGTGTCTGTCTGTGTGAGTGAGTGTGTGTCCACCAATAGATTGGCGCCCTGTCCTGGGTGTATCTGCCCAGCGCCTGAGACGTTCTCCCCTGGATGGGCATGGGGAACCCCACCGCGACCCTAATAGAGGATTAAGCGGAAGATAATGGATGGATGGATATTTCGGTTATATATTTTAAAGTTTGAATCACAGTGGTGCAGTTTGTAGCCCAGTCACCACAAAGAATGAAAATCCTAGAGCTGATTTCCACGCAGGATACCCTGGGTCTTTTCTGCGAGTTTGCATGTTCTCCCAGTCTCCACACAGGACTTTAAACCTGGCTTCTCCTGCTGATAAATGACTGCTCCATTCACCGTATGACGATGTCTGCTGAAATTTAAACCCAAAAAGAAATTTTGCAAATAAAAATCGTTAAGAACAAAAATGATGATCAGATACTTTGCCCTTTGTTTGTTTAGCAGTTACAGTTCAACATCATTTTCTCTGGCTTTGCATTCTACCAACAGGGTGTGGTTGTGCAGTTCTATGATTACTTAAGGGGACGGCACGGTGGCTTAGTGGTTGGCATGTTCTCCTCTCAGCACTAGGGATTCCCGGTTTGAATCCCAATCTGGGTGGAGTTTCCATGTTCTCCCCGTGTCCACGTGGGTTTCCTCCGGGTTCTCCGGTTTCTTCCCACAGTCCAAAAACATGGATCAAGTCAATTGAGTTCTCTAAATTGCCCCATATAGAGTGTGTCTGTGTGAGTGAGTGTGTGTCCAGTGATACATTGGTGTCCTGTCCTGGGTGTATCTGCCCAGTGCCCGAAACGTTCTCCCCTGGATGGGCATGGGGAACCCCCCTGTGACCCTAATAGAGGATAAAGCGTTAGATAATGGATGGATGGTTACTTAAGGGTGCTGTTTTGTTCTTTGCTATATTGAAAACACTTTGTCTTTACAACATTACTTGACAATATTTCTGGCTCGTTCTCTTATTGCTTTTGTAGAATTGAGCCATTTTTTTAGGTTTGTCAAATGTGGAACAATGATGTTGCACAGTTTGCTGCTGTATGTGACTATTGCACGTCTAGAATTTGCTAAGTTTGTATTGTTGCAATTGGCTTTGCAGAAATCATGATTGTTCCATTTTGAACAACTTTTTAACCAAGTGCCTGGTTTTTAACATTACTGGCGGGTCTTTTTACCTGTGTAAACCTGAAGCTTCCACAGCACTGGTGTTTATTACATGTCATTTAGCAGATGCTTTTATCCAAAGCGACTTACAAATGAGAACATCGCAAGTCAGTATTACCTTTTTTCCTTAACCTTAATGTATTTTTCTTCTGCTTAAAATCAATTTCACTTAAACTACCCATCAAATCCAGGCTCGAACAATACAAACCTTATTTCCAGAAATGCTGGACTTTTTTTTTTAAAGGGGTTACTGTCCTCTTAATGATGTACCATACATTTTGAGTTAAAAACAGAAATGAAACCAGTCAAGCCACACTGTAGTAACTCCTGCAGAATGAGGCCTGGAATTCCGTCCATCCATTATCTTCTGCTTTCTCCTCTATTAGGGTCGCGGGGGGGGGTTCCCCATGCCCATCCAGGGGAGAACGTTTCGGGCGCTGGGCAGATACACCCAGGACAGGACACCAATCTATCACTGGACACACACTCACTCAACCACACACACACACTCTATATGGGGCAATTTGGAGAACTCAGTTGACTTGATCCATGTTTTTGGACTATGGGAAGAAACCAGAGAACCCGGAGGAAACCCACGTGGACACGGGGAGAACATGGAAACTCCACCCAGATGGGGATTCGAACCGGGAACCCCTAGCGCTGAGAGGAGAACATGCTAACCACTAAGCCACCGTGCCACCGAGGCCTGGAATTGTTATTCTGAAATACATTTAAAGTTTTTAGGAATAGACATCGTCTATATAGCATTATGTCTCAAAAAAACAACGGTATAAGCAACCACGGAAAATGTATTATTGCACTTATGCCATTGAGTCCATTGCACCCCCATGCCATTTATTGCATGTTCTGTTGGTAACATTCTGGATGGTCTTTTTTTTTTTTTACATTTGAGCAAATAAAATCAGTTTCTCAGCTGACAGTTGACTCATCTGAACAAGAATGTCTCCACTGTCTTTTGGCAGCAATTCTTTGCAAAATTCATATATAGCATCCTCTTTCACAACACTGTTTCTTACAGCTTTCCTCAATGCAATGACTAATTATCCTAAGTGACAATATATGTATTTTTTTATATATTGCTGTATCCATGGCTTTGTCCATCATGGTAGTAATAATGACCATCCGAGGGCGTGATGGTTAGACACATTTACGCAGCAAGCAGCTACACACTGAAATGATTCCAAACTTCCTGAAACGTACATTTGCATTTCTGCTACAATAGTTGGTTTGTAAACAAGGCTAATAATAAAACTGATGAATTATTTTCCCTATAAAGGACATATGTATTACAACATTTATTCATTCATTCATTATCTCCCTCTTTATCCTCTATTAGGGTCGCGATGGGGTTCCTCATGCCCATCCAGGGGAGAACGTCTCGGGCACTGGGCAGATACAACCAGGACAGGGCGCCAATCCATCGCTGGGCACACACTCACTCACACAGACACACTCTATATGGCGCAATTTGGAGAATTCAGTTGACTTGATCCATGTTTTTGGACAGTGGGAGGAAACTGGAGAACCCAGGGGAAACCCACGCGGACACGGGGAGAACATGGAAACTCCACCCAGATGAGGATTCGAACCGGGAATCCCTAGAGCTGAGAGGAGAACGTGCTAACCACTAAGCCACCATGCAGCCCTACAACATTTATAATTATTATTATTATTATTATTATTCCATCCATCTATTATCTTTTACTAATCTTTCTTCATTAGGATTGGCTTAGTGTTTAGCATGTTCTCCTCTCAGCATTAGGGATTCCCGGTTCGATTCCCAATCTGGGTAGGTGTTCTCCCCGTGTCCGCGTGGGTTTCCTCCGGGTTCTCCAGTTTCATCCCACAGTCCAAAAACATGGATCAAGTCAATTGAGTTCTACAAATTGCCCTATATAGTGTGTATAGTGTG
>JAFMOC010000102.1:0-25000 GCA_019802505.1 Corydoras sp. C115 | reverse complement strand
AAACCGGAGAACCCGGAGGAAACCCACGCAGACACGGGGAGAACATGGAAACTCCACCCAGATGGGGAATCCCTAGCGCTGAGAGGCGAACGTGCTAACCACTAAGCCACCGTGCCGCCATATATATATATATATATATATATATATATATATATATACAGACATTATTTACATAAAGTGCATTAATAACAGTGACTGGTGCATGGAGAGTTGATGCATAATATGAACATGATATATATATATATATATATATATATATATATATATATATATATATATATATATATATATATATATATATATATGAGATGTGCTTCTGTCTGTTGTTACTTGCATTAGATAAAAGCATCAGCAAACACGGACTATTTAATCATAAAATAGGAATTAATACGATGTAAGAACAATTTAATTATTTGTGTATCATTTGTATGGTGTTCATCTCTCTGATTCTGTGCCTTAGACGTGGCTCCAGAATTTAAAACTCAGCTGCACGATCTCATCCCCATGCTGCTGGACCCTGACAAGCTGGCTGTGAAAGAGATCAATGGAAACAAGGTGACCTGCAGGGGGCTGCTGGAGTTCTTCAAGGTGAGCATCTGTGATGCAGCTGGCTTATAGGCTTATATATAAGCAATGTTCTTAAGGGCTGCGATGTTTAAAGGGTTAATCTTGTGTTTTTTTTTTTAAAGTCATACATCAAAATATACCAGGGGGAGGACCTACCACACCCGAAGTCCATGCTTGAGGTAAACTGTGCACGGCGTGGTTGCCCATTTGCAAAATAATAAGATGAATATATAGATGCATTATATGGCCACACATATGCATATCAAGTTGGTGAAGTTGTCCTTTGCTAAAGCTATAATATATATATGTATATGATAATGAAATATGAAAGTTATTTAATTTCGGACAATGTTCCAAATGCGTTTTTTTTTTTTATTTAGAGAATTTAAAAGAAATGTTGTGTTGACTTGTGCAGGCTACAGCTGAAGCCAACAATCTGGCAGCAGTCGCTTCTGCCAAAGACCAGTACTACAGAAATATGGAGAAGGTTGGTATTTATTTATGGTATTATAATATGTGGAGCAAAGCTTTCTCTGCATAGACACCGAGTTATTGCTTCTCCAGATGTGTATTTAGAAAATTTGTTGCTTTGTGTTGTCATCGTCAAATCCTTTATCTGTGCTACAGGATGCTGGAGTTAACAAATTTGGTACAATAACTCGCATCATGACGGTGTCTCATGCACTACCACATTAGTGAGACACACACTGAGACGATGCACTATTGTAAAATGCATTGTAAAAGTTACATTATACTGCAGTAGTCCGGTGGGGGGTGTAGGGTCATAGACCTAAATCAATTTTTGCCCTAACTCTACACCCCCCACCAGACTACTGCAATATAATGTAACTTTGCACAATGTAAATAATTTTTTCTTCCTCACAAGATTATGTACATAGAGTGTGTGTGTTTTTTATATTTATATTTTCATCCATCCATCCGCTTTATCCTATATTAGGGTCGTGGGGGGGGGGGTTTTCCCCATGCCCATCCAGGGGAGAATGTCTCAGGCACTGGGCAGATACACCCAGGACATGACGCCAATCTATCACTGGACACACACTCATACAGACACACTCTATATGGGGCAATTTGAAGAAGTCAATTGACTTGATCCTGTTTTTGGACTGTGGGAGGAAACCGGAGAACCCGGAGGAAACCCACGCGGACACGGCGAGAACATGGAAACTCCACCCAGATTGGGATTCAAACCGGAAATCCCTAGCGCTGAGAGGAGAACATGCTAATCACTAAGCCACCGTGCCGCCGTAATATTATCATTATTATTATTATTTTTTTATTTTTATTTTTTACTTTTTCTTACTCATCCAGGTGGACGGCAAAGTAAGAATTTCATTACACAGGGAAACACGTTTCTATATGTGCAGATGACAATAAAAGCTTTGAATCTCGAATCTTGAACTATATAAATCAATAAGCTTGTGATTAAAATAATGTCACTGCACTGTTAAGACTAATCCACCACCGAGCTAGTATTTAATAATAATAATAATAATAATATAATAATAAGTTCAGGGCGGCACGGTGGCTTAGTGGTTAGCATGTTCTCCTCTCAGCTTCCCGTTTTGAATCCCCATCTGAGTTTCCATGTTTCCCCGTGTCCGCGTGGGTTTCCTCCAGGTTCTCCGGTTTCCTCCCCCAGTCCAAAAACATGATTTAATATCAATTGAATTCTCCAAATTGCCCCATATAGAGTGTGCCTGTGTGAGTGAGTGTGTGCCCCCCCACTACCCTAGTAGAGAATAAAGCGGAAGATAATGGATGGATAATGGATAATAAGTTCAATTTATATATATTCAAGAACCCGAGGATGCTTCACAATCATGTACAATATTAATACTGTGATGAAAATAGACTGGAATAAGAAAATCTCAAGAGTCAGTATATTTGTGAAATGCTGAATGCATTATAAACAGTAATGTGTTAAATTTTGAATCTGTATGCTTGTTTATTCCTTTGTAATGTACAGATTTTACTGTAAACTGTTGGTCCTGCGTTTCTGCTTCAGGTGTGTGGTGGAGATTTGCCATATGTTGCTCCAGACTCCCTCCTAGAGAAACATAACTTCTTAATGCATGAGGCTCTTCATCACTTCGACAGCATTAAAAAGATGGGTGGAAAGGATTTCTGCCAGCGCTACCGGTCTGAGCTCGAGTTAAAGCTCAATAAGCTTTGGGAATCCTTCAGCAAGCACAATGAGGTGATTGTCCTTAGTAAAGCATAAAATGCTATATAGCTGTCCATCTAAGAAATAAGCATTCTTATTATTTATTATTATTCTTTTTTTTTTTTCAGTCGAAGAATCTTTTCAGTGCATTCCGCACCCCGGCAGTGCTTTTCGTCCTGGTTTGCCTTCTGTACGTGGTCTCGGCAGTCTTGCTCTTTGTCGGCCTACTCAGTGTTTCCTTCGCCTGCGACTGTATGATGGGCCTGGCCATGATCGCAATGCTCACCTGGGCCTTTATACGCTACTCTGGACAGTACCGGGGGGTTGGCACTGCCATAGACCAAGCTGCTGAAGTATTGCTTGAGCAGGTATTCATTCATTCATCATTATCTTCCTCTTTATCCTCTTTTAGGGTCGCGGGTTCCTTATTCCCATCCAGGGGAGAACGTCTCGGGTGCTGGGCAGATACACCCAGGACAGGACGCCAATCTATCACTGAACACACTCTATATGGGGCAATTTGGAGAATTCAATTGACTTGATCCATGCTTTTGGACTGTGGGAGGAAACCGGAGAACCCGGAGGAAACCCACACGGACACGGGGAGAACATGGAAACTCCACCCAGATTGGGATTCGAACTGGGAATCCCCAGCGCTGAGAGGAGAACATGCTAAATCACTAAGCCACCGTGCTGCCTGTGTATATATATATATATATATATATATATATATATATATATATATATAATTTATTTTATATAATTAATATAATTATTTATTTTATTTATAAAAATTTTTTTTTTATAGCACTAGGGATTCCCGGTTCGAATCCCCATCTGGGTGGAGTTTCCATGTTCTCCCCGTGTCTGCGTGGGTTTCCTCCGGGTTCTCATGTTTCCTCCCACAGTCCAAAAACATGGATCAAGTCAATTGAATTCTCAAAATTGCCCCATATAGAGTGTGTCTGTGTGAGTAGTGCCCAGCGATGGATTGGCGCCCTGTCCTGGGTCTATCTGCCCAGCGCCCGAGACGTTCTCCCCTGGATGGGCATGGGGAACCCCACCGCGACCTAATAGAGGATAAAGCGGGAGATAATGAATGAATATAAAATATATATCAAATGTAGTATCTATTAAAATTATAAATATAGTAGCAAATATAAAATGAGAGATGTGTAAGATGAGGTAGATGTGATGGTCAATAGTATGTAAGTGTTTTATAAATAGATTAACTTGATCAGATGTCCTCATACTTTTGGTCATAAAGTAGAATTTCATATTGTTTTGAAATGGTTTGATGGATTTCTTCTAATTCCATAGGCCACCGGATTAATGAACAGTAACCGAGGCGCTGTCAGTTTGCAAGAGAAGAAACGAAGCTAGCTCTGACGCAGGACGCAATGCGAGAAGACGCCTTCCGTTCTCAATCATTCCACGCCAAATTCAGAACCTTCCACATCTTTCGTCCTCCTCGAAACTGTGCAATGTTGTGGTTTATAAACTATTTAACCGTTTCCATTCTGCTTAGCCTTTAGAGCGTTTTAATTGTATCGCCGGATCTCCGAATATAAAATGATCACTGGTTTAGCACTCGAGCACTTAAAGAGGCTAAACGGATTTGTTTACAATCACAAATTATACCAAAGATGTTATTCCGTGTAGTACAAAGAACAAAAGCCTTTAACTGCACCTTTGATCTCGAATCTCTCTGTACATGTCAACTTTTGCACATGATAAGCCATATCGTCATTAAACCCTTGATACTGTAAAACTGTTTCAACACTACGATGTTGTTCACACAGCTTTCTGTCCTTACTGCCATAATGAGAGAAGTTAATAGCTCTCTTGTCTGTTCGGTGCTTTGTTTGTATATTCTATAGTTTTTGCATTCCTGCATCTATTCCAGCCTCTTAACATGGTTTATTAAACTCATACGTTGGGTCTTATTTATATATTCCTCTGGGAGTATGTAGGTGTGTTAATCCATTACTTTTAGTGTCATTGATGACCCTCGTTACCGTGGTATGTTAATTGTTAAAGTGGTTTCTATTAACTGGTAAATTGGGTCTATTCGGTTCGGCTGTGTGTCGAGCGATTTGGTTACCGGTAGTTCTGTTTTGTTTGTGTGTGTGTGTATCGCACGTCTGTTTCTTGCATTATTGACGCATTATTTAATCAGAGACTCTTTATTCAGCGCCACACATACACCTATTGTGTTAACAGTTAGAGTTGTGGGTTTACACAGGTAGAGTTGTGTGGAATTCTAAAGACAGCATCCAATTATTTCTGTAGACAGCATACAATAGATATACAATTATTTAAGCTGCAGTATTGTATTGCATTAGTACATCCATTAAACAGGTTTTATCAATCAACCAGCTGAAATCTCACACTGCTTTCCCAATGTGTAATTATATATATATATATATATATATATGTATATAATATTCATTCATTCATTATCTCCCGCTTTATCCTCTATTAGGGTCGCGGAGGGGTTCCCCATGCCCATCCAGGGGAGAACGTCTCGGGCGCTGGGCAGATAGACCCAGGACAGGCGCCAATCCATCTCTTGGTACACACTCACACACTCATACACACTCTATATGGGGCAATTTAGAGAACTCAATTAACTTTGTCCATGTTTTTGGACTGTGGGAGGAAACCGGAGAACCCGGAGGAAACCCACGCGGACACGGGGAGAACATGGAAACTCCACCCAGATGGGGATTCGAACCGGGAATCCCTAGTGCTGAGAGGCGAACGTGCTAACCACTAAGCCACCGTGCCGCCCTTATATATATATATTATATTTATATCCATCCATCCATTATCTTCTGCTTTATCCTACATTCGGGTCGCAGTTGGTTCCCCATGCCCATCCAGGGGAGAACGTTGGGCAGATACACCCAGGACAGGATGCCAATCTATTACTGGGCACACACATTGGAAGCTTCAGTGGACCTGGGATTTGAACCCACAACCTTCAAATTGACAGCCCTACACCCTAACCACTAAGCTACCACACCTTCACGCTCTCCCTCTCTCTCTATATAAAATTATATGATCTAATAGAACATAATATAATACGTTGGCATTATGGACTCTTGGACAAAGTACCTAACCATCTCTAGATTATCCATCCATCCATTATCTTCCGCTTTATCCTCTATTAGGGTCGCGAGGGGGTTCCCATGCCCATCCAGGGGAGAACGTTTCAGGTGCTGGGCAGATACACCCAGGACAGGACACCAATCTATCTCTGGACACACACTCACTCACACAGACACACTCTATATGGGGCAATTTGGAGAACTCAATTGACTTGATCCATGTTTTTGGACCGTGGGATATATATATATATATATATATATATATAATATATATATATATATATATATATATATATGAGGGCGGCATATACCTATATACTGTTATAGACTACAGTTCTGTCTGCACATTTGTCACTTTTAGTTTGCAGTAGTCAGGACTGAATCTCAGCACATCTCAGTTTTTCCCACTGATATGACTGAATCAGATATGGCAGGGCTGCTGT
Organism: Corydoras sp. C115; assembly: GCA_019802505.1. Taxonomy (NCBI): domain Eukaryota; kingdom Metazoa; phylum Chordata; class Actinopteri; order Siluriformes; family Callichthyidae; genus Corydoras; species Corydoras sp. C115. Next base: position 18,689 of record JAFMOC010000102.1, on the reverse strand, counting down.
AGTTTTTCAACACCGTTCCTACTCACTGTGCATTCTGATAAAGTCATCTACTTTATTGCTTTACCTTGTAGGTGTTAAACCAGATACTGTAATATTTGTTAAACATGGATCAAGTCAATTGAATTCTCTAAATTGCCCCATATAGAGTGGGTCTGTGTGAGTGAGTGTGTGCCCAGTGATAGATTGGCGTCCTGTCCTGGGTGTATCTGCCCAGCGCCCGAAACGTTCTCCCCTGGATGGGCATGGGGAAACCCCCACGACCCTAATAGAGGTTGCACATTTTGTATTAATCATCCTCTAATACTTCATTAGTGTTCATAGACCACAGGATGTTGGTGGCGGTTCATTTTTGGTTGCTCTTAGTCCAGAAGTGACTCTGCTGCATTTCATCTGCTTATACCAGAGCAACACACACATTACAATGCATGTAGTTAGCTTACATATGCAGTTATGTATATGAAGACACATGGTACATGTCTACGTGATGGGTCACTTAAATATTTAAAACTGCAACCCAGACACACTCCATCATTTGGTCGAAAGTCCTCCCAGAGAGTGAAAGCTGTCAGCGGCAATAAGTGGATTATTTCAGAACAGGGTCCCATAAAAGCTCTTTATATTTAATGTAGGGCGGCACGGTGGTTTAGGGGTTAGCACGTTCTCCTCTCGGCGCTAGGGATTCCCGGTTCGAATCCCAATCTGGGTGGAGTTTCCATGTCCTCCCCGTGTCCGCGTGGGTTTCCTCCGGGTTCTCCGGTTTCCTCCCACAGTCCAAAAACATGGATAAAGTTAATTGAGTTATCTAAATTGCCCCATATAGAGTGTGTTTGAGTGTGTACCAAGAGATGGATTGGCGCCCTGTCCTGGGTGTATCTGCCCAGCGCCTGAGACGTTCTCCCCTGGATGGGCATGGGGAACCCCACCGCGACCCTAATAGAGGATAAAGCGGGAGATAATGAATGAATGAATATAATATATATATATATATATATATATATATATATATATAATTACACATTGGGAAAGCAGTGTGAGATTTCAGCTGGTTGATTGATAAAACCTGTTCTCTCCGGGTTCTCCGGTTTCCTCCCACAGTCCAAAAATACGGATCAAGTCAATTGAATTCTCCAAATTGCCCCATATAGAGTGTGTCTGTGTGAGTGAATGTGTTATAGATTGACCTCCTGTCCTGGGTGTATCTGCCCAGCGCCCGAAACGTTCTCCCCTGGATGGGCATGGGGAAACCCCCCCCACGACCCTAATAGAGGATAAAGCGGAAGATAATGGATGGATTTAATGTAAAATTACCAACTCTCTTGACCATATAGTCATACTTATTAGTGCATAATATGTTTGTTTTTATGGGTGCACCTTATTAATATAGCTATAACAATGATGTCTGCTGATCACATGCAGGCCGTGTGGAATATAGGTCAGCATTTGCACACTGGCTGCACAAAGATTCACGGCTCTGCTGTGGAATCAAGGCAGTGTGTTCAATGTGGAACCATTGATCCCTGTTAGAACCATCAATGAGCTTGTTTTGTTTTATTTATTTATCTGATAAATGATGTGACGTGACGATCACACGCAGGGGCGTCGTTAGACCTGGGCTTTCAGGGCTAAAGCCCTGGATGTTTTGTCAGTAGCCCCTGGTCAAATGAGGGCAGCTTTCTCTGCCGCCTCTCCTCCTGCAGCGGGACGGAACGATGGAGTCACCGTCAGCTGTTTGTGCTTCTAAACTCTGTGTGTGTGTGTGTGTGTGTGTGAGGGAGACAGATATTTTTCGCCAGCATCGGGAGTAAAGTTACCGTAATAACTGTATGTTGGCTGTAAAGAGCAGCTTCTCAGCTTTCAGAAACCGTCAGAATTGTTCTGAAGGCGCAAACTTCCGCAAAGCAAAACCTTGTCTCATCTGCGACTCGTAAAACGGATTCATGCTTTTCTGCTGAAGTTCAGGTTCATTTATTCAAACATTCATTCATTCATTATCTCCCGCTTTATCCTCTAGTAGGGTCGCGCGGGGGTTCCCCATGCCCATCCAGGGGAGAACGTTTCGGGCGCTGGGCAGATACACCCAGGACAGGGCGCCAATCCATCGCTGGGCACACACTCACTCACTCACACACACACACACACACTCTATATGGGGCAATTTGGAGAATTCAGTTGACTTGATCCATGTTTTTGGACTGTGGGAGGAAACCGGAGAACCCGGAGGAAACCCACGCGGACACGGGGAGAACATGGAAACTCCACCCGATTGCCGAACCGGGAATCCCTAGCGCTGAGAGGCGAACGTGCTAACCACTAAGCCACCGTGCCGCCCTCAAGCTATTTCATATATATATGTTCGCCTCTCAGCGCTAGAGATTCCCGGTTCGGGAATCGGGTGGAGTTTCCATGTTCTCCCCATGTCCGTGTGGGTTTCCTCCGGGTTCTCCGGTTTCCTCCCACAGTACAAAAACATGGATCAAGTCATATATATATATATATATATATATATATATATATATATATATATATATATATATATATATATATATATATATATATATATATATATATATATATATATATATATGCTGAAACACTACAGACCTAGGGCGGCACAGTGGCTTAGTGGTTAGCACGTTCTCCTCTCAGCACTAGGGATTCCCGGTTCGAATCCCCATCTGGGTGGAGTTTCCATGTTCTCCCCGTGTCTGCGTGGGTTTCCTCCGGGTTCTCCGGTTTCCTCCCACAGTCCAAAAACATGGATTGAATTCTCAAAAATTGCCCCATATAGAGTGTGTATGTGTGTGAGTGAGTGAGTGTGTGCCCAGCGATGGATTGGCGTCCTGTCCTGGGTGTATCTGCCCAGCGCCTGAGATGTTCTCCCCTGGATGGGCATGGGGAACCCCACCGCGACCCTAATAGAGGATAAAGCGGGAGAAAATGAATGAATGAATATATATATATATATATATATATATATATATATATATATATATATATATATATATATATATATGCTGAAACACTACAGTCCTATAAACATTTTCAGCCAAAACCATCATTTATTACAACTGAATGTGCTCTCCACTGCTGACAGACATATTTCATGTTATTTAATTTGATCCAATAGTACTAATAAATGGGGGGCGGCACTAAAGCCCCTGATCACACCAATCGTTTGCCCCACCATGTGCTACGTTTCCATAGTATAGAGCGCTTTATTGACACGCGCCCTCTAGTGGCGAGCCTAAGCAGTGACGCTGCTCACACCAGAACTGCGCTTGTTTCCTTATATGGCGATCGGAGCCGGCGCTGCCCGATGCGCGTGCACGCCGTCACCGTTTGTTTCCTTATTTGGAAGCGAGTTAAGCGAACCTTAAAAGGGGGCAGAAACAGCCGGGTTAAAGACGCAGGCTCTGACTGAGGGCTATTATCCGTGCAATTCTTTTCGTATTCGCATCAATATTCCGCTATTTTCCCTCCGTTTCATTTCTACGCCTTTAGATTTAACAAATCTCTTTGATCGTGACCTCTCCACTTCCATTTGCCTAACCGTGACAACCGTGGGATGCTTCCATCAGTCATTATTACAGATTTAAGGCTATTTATAGACCTCCAGATTATAAATGCAGTGACGCTTTATAGTATTTATACTTTAGATGTTCCATCCATCCATCATCTTCCGCTTTATCCTCTATTAGGGTCGCGGGGTGGAGGGGGGGGGTTCCCCATACCCATCCAGGGGAGAATGTTTTGGGCGCTGGGCAGATACACCCAGGACAGGGTGCCGATCTATCGCTGGACACACACTCACTCACACAGACACACTGTATATGGGGCAAAAACTCAATTGACCTGGATCCATGTTTTTGGACTGTGGGAGGAAACTGGAGAACCCGGAGGAAACCCACGTGGATATGGGGAGAACATGGAAAGTCCACCCAGATTGGGATTCGAACCGGGAATCCCTAGCGCTGAGAGGGTCGTTGTGGGGTTCCCCATGCCCATCCAGGGGAGAACGTTTCGGGCACTGGGCAGATACACCAATCTATCAATGGGCACACTCACTCACACAGACACACTCTATATGGGGCAATTTGGAGAACTCAATTGACTTGAGCCATGTTTTTGGACTGTGGGAGGAAACAGAGAACCCAGAGGAAACCCACAGGGAGACCATGGAAAGTCCACCCAGATTGGGATTCGAACCGGGAATCCTGAGAGGTGAACGTGCTGACCACTAAGCCACCGTGCCGCCCTTTCTTCTGATGTCATATAAACAAAAGTCTATTCCACACATAATTCTAACATTATTGCCTCTGCCCAATGACCTCATGTAATCGATTGATTTGCATTCATAGATTTAGGTCTTATCAGATGTGCGTTGGGTTTCTTCCCTTTAATTTGCATGTAGACTAGAAATCCGTTAAAACTGTGAAACGTGAGCCAGTTTTGGAGGCAATACATTTATTTCCAGAGAGGTCTCCAGTTTCATTCATGTGAAACGTGCATGTGAGTTTCCCTAAGATGTTCTGGTGTTCTCTAAAGGAAATACATGTATATACGCCAGAGACATTAAATGGTTGCAAGGCCAGTGGATTTGGGTCCTCCTGCCAGTGTAATTCCAAACCATTCATCCAGCACTGGGATAGGCTTCAGCACTTGCAAGAACCTGGATTACCAGATTAGACAACAATTAATAATTAAAAGGAAACTAAATTAACAGCCTGTGAATTGTGTTTATTGTATTGTGTGTGCTTTTATTATCTATTCAAATTAATAAACTCATCATATATTTTTTTTACCATAATAAAGGGTCTTTAGTGTTAGATGGTTAGTGTTACATGTTAGATCGGGACTAGGATTAGCTCACAGCCTAAATATCATAGTGAGATTAAGGTTCCAACTACATACCCCATACATACCCAATATGGGCAAACGCTTGTTGCAACCTGCATTTTAGAACGCTTCCAACATTACATACATGCTTTGACAGGGTTGGTTCAAACTCCAGGGGCCTGCATGAGCCGACCCTATCAAACCATCTATGTAGTGTTGGAAGCATTCTAAAACACAGGTTTCAACAAGCATTTGTCCATATTGGGTATGTGTGATTTGCCACATCATTCTCCTTTAGTAATTGCAAAACCTTGATGACTAATTATCAGAGGACTTTACACAGGTGTCAGCTAAATGAGTTAAACCCCAAACACTACTGCATGGCGAGATTGAACTAATATTTCATTAAAATCAGCTGAACAGTGTGTGATTAATTTTAAATTTTATTATTTAACCCCAATCATTTGCAATGATTTAACAAGCATTTGTCCATATGTGTGTCCATGTGTGACTTGCCACATCATTCTCCTTTAGTAATTGCAAAACCCATCCATCCATCCATTATCTTCCGCTTTATCCTCTATTAGGGTCGCGGGGGGGCCCCATGCCCATCCAGGGGAGAACGTTTCGAGAGCTGGGCAGATACACTCAGGACAGGACACCAATCTATCACTGGGCACACACAGACATGCACACATATACACTCTATATGCGGAAATTTGGAGAACTCAATTGACTTGATCTATGTTTTTGGACTGTGGGAGGAAACGGGAGAACCCGGAGGAAACCCATGCGGACACGGGGACAACATGGAACTCCACCCAGATGGGGATTCGAACGGGGAATCCCTAGCGCTGAGAGGCCAACGTGCTAACCACTAAGCCACCATGTCACCCTAATTGCAAAACCCATCCATTATCCTCATTATCCTCTATTAGGGTCGCGGTGGGGTTCCCCATGCCCATCCAAGGGAGAACGTTTCGTGTGCTGGGCAGATACACCCAGGACAGGACGCCAAACTATCGTTGGACACACACTCATGCACACATACACACTCTATATGGGGCAATTTGTAGAACTCAATTGACTTGATCCATGTTTTTGGACTGTGGGAGGAAACGGGAGAACCCGGAGGAAACCCACGCGGACACAGGGACAACATGGAACTCCACCCAGATGGGGATTCGAACGGGGAATCCCTAGCGCTGAGAGGCCAACGTGCTAACCACTAAGCCACCGTGCTGCCCTAATTGCAAAACCTTGATGGCTAATTATCAGAGGACTTTACTCAGGTGTCAGCTAAATGAATTAAGCCCCAAACAATACTGCATAGCGAGATTTAATTAATATTTAATTAAAATCAGCTGTGTGATTTCTTTAACCCCAATCATTTGCAATGATTTAACAGAGCCTGGTGCACAAGCAGTAACAACACATGCAAGGGAGTGCCTGCTCTGTGCACAGAACTAGAGCTGTGCGGATCGATACCAACACTGGTACTGGTATTGAACAATACTTGCGTAAAAAGATCGATACTCAAGACAGCGGCCACGTGGGCTCAGCCTGACCCGCCCAAGTCGACACGTCACAGTACGGAGAGAGAGACTCGGAGTGGGAGATAAAAAAAGATGTCTGAAAGAAAGAGAAGCGCCGTTCGGCTGTGTTTTACAGCCGACATCGGCAACTTGTTCAGTTTGCAAAAAGTCTATTAGGTACACAGTAAACACAACAAACTTATTTAAGCACATAAAAAAGCACACAGCACACCCAAAATTCTATTTGAAAAAAATATGTTTGTATTGTCGTTTCTTACCTCAAAAATATATATTTTCCTCACGTTAAAGCAAACTTTGTTTTATTACTGTTCCATTGTTTCTAAACAAAGATGTTGATTGGGATACATTATTTTCTTGTCACCTACAATGTTTGGCGAAACTCTATACTAGGTCCTTTGGATCATTCATTCATTCATTATCTCCCGCTTTATCCTCTATTAGGGTCGCGGTGGGGTTCCCCATGCCCATCCAGGGGAGAACATCTTGGGCGCTGGGCAGATAGACCCAGGACAGGGCGCCAATCCATCGCTGGGCACACACTCACTCTCACAGACACACTCTATATGGGGCAATTGGAGAATTCAATTGACTTGATCCATGTTTTTGGACTGTGGGAGGAAACCGGAGAACCCGGAGAAAACCCACGCAGACACGGGGAGAACATGGAAACTCCACCCAGATGGGGATTCGAACCGGGAATCCCTAGCGCTGAGAGGCAAACGAGCTAACCACTAAGCCACCGTGCCGCTCCTTTGGATCAATGAAGCTTAAATATTAAAAAGTATCGGTATCTGTATCGGATATCGCGATATTGGCCCTGTATTTACTTGGTATCGGATCGATACCAAAATTCTTGGTATCGCACAGCTCTACACAGAACTCCATTTCTCATCAGAAATTGCAGAGGCTATCTGATTGTATGAAGGAAGTAAGGCAGTGGTTAAATAATAACTTCCTACAACTTAATGAAGACAAGTCCGAGGTAGTCATCTTTGGTTCAACATCAAGCGCCCAAACGATTGTTGATGATTTGAAACATCTCTTCCCTACTGTGTCCTGCGGTGCTAAAAACTTTTTATTTTTTTCGTTTTATTTTTGACCATGCTCTTAAATTTAACAAATTAACTCCGTTATAAAGAGTAGTTTTTATCAGTTAAGACAGATTGCCAAGCTAAAATCTATTTTATTATTTAAAGACCTTGAAAAAGTCATACATGCTTTTATTACAACACGTCTTGACTACTGTAACTCCCTTTACATGGGAGTCTGTCAGTCTTCTTTGGCCCGTCTGCAGCTAGTTCAAAATGCTGCAGCCAGATTACTTACTGGTACTAAAAAACGGGAACATATAACACCTGTCCTGGCCTCTTTACATTGGCTTCCTATTAGCTTTAGGGTCAAATATAAAGTTTTACTTTTTGTTTTTAAGGCTCTTCATGGTATGGCACCACTGTACATTAATGACATGTTATGCCCTTACAAGGCACAAAGGTCACTTCGGTCTGTAAATAAATTGTTGTTAACTGTCCCACAGTCCAGTGATGGATTGGCGCCCTGTCCTGGGTCTATCTGCCCAGTGCCCGAGATGTTGTCCCCTGGATGGGCATGGGGAACCCCACCGCGACCCTAATAGAGGATAAAGCGGGAGATAATGAATGAATGAATGAATGAATGTCCCACAGTCTCGTTTGAAACAAAAGGGGGACCGTGCCTTTTCTGTTGCTGCTCCCAGACTGTGGAATTCATTACCCCTGGATATTAGGTCGTTAACAGGCATAGAGGAATTCAAAACCCACCTTAAAACCTACCTCTTTTCTTTGGCCTATGAATTTGGTTAACCTGGTGATCTTCTATTTCTTCCATTTCTTTTCTATTTATTCATTTTAATATGTTTAATGTGTATTTTATTCTGCTGTCCTCATTTATTATTTGTTATTTTGCTGTACAGCACTTTGGTCTGCTGCGGTTTTAAATGTGCTTTATAAATAAATTTGAATTGAATTGAATTGGCGGCACGGTGGTTTAGTGGTTAGCATGTTCGCCTCTCAGCGCTAGGGATTCCCGCTTCGAATCCCCATCTGGGTGGAGTTTCCATGTTCTCCCCGTGTCTGCGTGGGTTTCCTCCGGATTCTCCGGTTTCCTCCCACAGTCCAAAAACATGGATCAAGTCAATTGAATTCTCAAGATTGCCCCATATAGAGTGTGTCTGTGTGAGTAAGTGTGTGCCCAGCGATGGATTGGCGCCCTGTCCTGGCTTGGTCTATCTGCCCGGCGCCCGAGACGTTCTCCCCTGGATGGGCATGGGGAACCCCACCGCGACCCTAATAGAGGATAAAGCGGTAGATAATGAATGAATGAATGAATGAATGAATGAATGTTTCTAAATAAAGATGTTGATTGGGATACATTATTTTGTTGTCACCTACAATGTTTGGCGAAATTCTATACTAGGTCCTTTGGATCATTCATTCATTCATTCATTATCTCCCGCTTTATCCTCTATTGGGGTCGCGGTGGGGTTCCCCATGCCCATCCAGGGGAGAACTTCTCGGGCGCTGGGCAGATAGACCCAGGACAGGGTGCCTCTCACTCACACAGACACGCTCTATATGGGGCAATTTTGAGAATTCAATTTGATTTGATCCATGTTTTTGGACTGTGGGAGGAAACCGGAGAACCCGGAGGAAACCCACGTGGACACGGGGAGAACATGGAAACTCCACCCTGATGAGGATTCGAACCGGGAATCCCTAGAGCTGAGAGGTGAAGGTGCTAACCACTAAGCCACCGTGCCGCCCCCTTTGGATCAATGAAGCTTAGAAATTAAAAAGTATCGGTATCGGATATCGCGATATTGGCCCTGTATTTACTTGGTATCGCACAGCTCTACACAGAACTCCATTTCTCATCAGCCTCCAAGTGGGTAGCGGCTGTGACGTCACGCTCGTCCCCAGCCGTGATCACGAGCGCGCGCTGAAGGGCGCGTCCGCGTGTCGAGTCAAGTGTGCGACAGCGCGCATCCCATTCAGCTCCTACACGCCGACTAATACAGACACATCGCCATGGTACGTCTGCATTTCTGCATTATTCTCTGTTCTCCATGACGATTCCATCTTTATTTAAAGCTTTTTCGCTTCGTTTTAAAGCCGTTCGCGCCACTAATTTTAACGGAATTTTCCGCGCTCTCAGTGACGCCATTCTCAGAAACGCCGCCGGCCTCTTATTTCAACCCTCCATCTGCAAAGCCCTCAAAAGAACCCTGCAATACGTCTCCTTTTTAGAAAATAACTTCTTCTAAGTCGTATTTCCACCTCGCAGGGTCGGTATTGCCTTCCAGAAGCTGGATGCCGTCAAAATGACTAACGACCCAAAAACAACTGGCGCCATTTCCTCAATCCAGAGCTCGGTTTCCGCTATTTTCGCCGCTTTCAAAGTTTAATTCAGCTTTCACCTCAATTAAATTCCCTTTTCTAGCTTTGCCTCGTGTTTTTGCGTCGTTTGGCCCGAGCTACGCGTTTCACCCGTTTTATTCGAACCGAGCTGAAAAGCAAGGCCGTCGTTTTGAATGGGGCTGCTGCAGCTGCTAACAGCTAACCGCCGTCCCGTCCTTTGTCTCTGAGGCGCCGCCTGACGAGCTCACAGAAACGCGTTAACGCTCTAAAACGGATCCTCTGGCCTTTATCTCGCTCCTTTCGTCTCCCCCAAGGCGTCGTTTTAGCTTTTAAAGGGGATTTCGGCCGGATTTGGCCGGCCGGCGGCACATGCTCGTAGCCGCAGTGACCGTGGCCCCACCCTGATTCCGGGCGGCCGGATGATCGTGCAGTTTTTCGGCTCGATTGAGACCTTGAATTAATTAGTCGAGTCCTGGCCAACGCCGGGCTTTTATATCTATTTTATCTATATATTTAGTCGTGTTCTATTTGGGAGAACCTTACAAAGAAAGGGTTAGATCGCCCACGACACGTTTCTCATTTGGATGGTATTTCTGGGGTCCATTTTCTTTAGGTTTTGTCGTGTGCCATCATTTTATTTGCTCGTGTTTGGATGTTAATCAGAAGCAGAATCTATTTTATTTTTTGCTAAGTATGTTGCACACACAAGGAAATTGGTTCCGGCATGATGGTGTCTAAATCTACTATTTATACACTTCTAAGCTGAAATCGTAGTCGGCTTCCTGTTAAGCTTTTCGAAAGTCAGTTGGATATTCAGTATTAAGAACTGAATTTGAATTAGAAGTTAATATTCATCGGTGTGCAAGTTCTGTTCCACTAGGAGAACCTTACAAAGAAAGGGGTCCATTTTTTTTAGGTTTTGTCGTGTGTCATTACTTTATTTGCTCGTGTTTGGGTGTTACTCAGAAGCAGAATCAATTTTATTTTTTGGCAAGTATGTTACACGCACAAGGAAATTGGTTCCTGCATAATGGTGTTTCTAGTAAAATTACAATTTACTATTTATACCCTTCAATTGTACTATTTATTTACTATTTATACACTTCAATCGTAGTCATCCTGTTAAGCTTATCAATCAGTTGTGGTGCATATCCAGTATTAAGAATTGAATTTGATTTAGTTCATATGCATCATTCTGCAAGTCCTGTTCCACTAGGAGAGCCTTACAAAGAAAGGGTTAGATCGGGCATGACACGTTTCTCATATTTGGATGGGTTTTTTTTTTTTTTTTTTGGGGGGGGGGGGTTGTCATGTGCCATCACTTTATTTGCTCGTGTTTGCAGAATCAGTTTTATTTTTTGCCAAGTATGTTACACACGCTGAATTTGGTTCCAGCATGATGGTGTCTTTCGTGAAATTACAATTTACTGTCTTTACAATTTATACACTTCTAAGCGGAAATTGTATTCGGCTTCCTGTTAAGCTTATCATAAATCAGTTGTGGTAGATATTCAGTATTAAGAACTGAATTTGATTTAGAAGTCCATATGCATCTGTGTGCAAGTCCTGTTCCACTAGGAAACCTTACAAAGAAAGGGTTAGATCAAGCACGACATGTTTCTCATATTTGGATGGTATTTTTGGAATCATTAGGGGTAAGTTTTAAGAATTGTCATGTGCTATTACTTTTTTTGCTCATGTTTGGATGTTAAGCTGAAATCTTAGTCAGCTTCCTGTCAAGCTTGTACCTTATCATAAATCCGTTGTGGTGGATATTCAGTATTAAGAACTGAATTTGATTTAGAAGTTCATATGCCGTGTGTAAGTCCTGTTCCACTAGGAGAACCTAAAAAAGAAAGGGTTAGGTTGAGCACGGCATGTTTCTTCCTGGTTGACAGCCTTCCCGTTCAGGCCGAGCACCAGGACAGACTTCTTGTAAACCACGTCGTAATGTGATGACTGCGTTTTCTTTTCCTGTTTTCAGGCCGACACACTGAACCACCAACTGCATTGGTGTTAATGTGACACTAGCCTGAACAATATTCAGTGCTATTTAGAGGTTTTCTTCTGTTCTGAATTAGAAGCAGTCCAGGATCACAGCTTCCTCTTTCAGCCCGTGTTGTACAGCAGAGCAGTGATGGAGGGGGAGAGGAAATGCCGGTTCCGGTTTTGCCCACGCTCGGTCTTGTGAAATGTTCTTAGGCCTACTTGTGTCGGGTTTGTCTAAATCTGGGGTGTCCAAACTTTTTGTGAAAAAAAATGAAGTGAAGATGCCCGGGGGTCAATAATTTAGATTTTATTTGTTTTACCACAAGTTACAGACACAATTCTTTGTCTGGTGAGTCAGATAACAATGAACAAAACTGTATGGAGTACCTTAAATTCAAGGTATTTTGATTTAAGGTTATGCAGCTGCTCTTTAACATTTGATGTCGCAGCACCTTTAAAGAAATGTGATTGTCAGATGCCTCTGTTTTCATAGCTGGCTAATGAGCATTGGTCAAAAGCCACTCTTCTGCCCCCTAGTGGCATCTGAATTTCTGACATGTCCACAATTCTGCAAGAGGTGTGAAAGCAGACGGATATTAGATTGGTGCAGCTATCTAGCGTCTTATTTTTTATTTATTTTTTAAAATTTATTTCCCCCCCCCTCTTTTATTCTGGCAGCAAGCAATCCGCCATGAATGACACTTTATAAACCTGTCGTTTGGAATCTGGCCTGCAGGTTGGATTTTGGACATACCTGGTTTAAATGAAGGTTTCCGGAGGCCGCTTTTTAAGACTGATCCAGACTATAGTTCCATAGGGGTGTGTTAGGGATGGGCAGGCTGTTACCTTTATCTGAACTCTTTACAATTGCTATTGCGAACAATGACCCGCTGTGGTATCAAGTTATCTGGTTTTAGCCACGTATGTTTGTGAGCTCAGCACAATCACAGACTTCAGGAAGCAGTTTGGAAAGCAGAATCTGCAGATAAACGCTTCAGTATGGAGTGGAAAGCTGAAAGAAAAAAAAAATAGTTCCTCAATTTATATAGACTAAAATGGCAATGTGAATAATTCTTAAAAATAGAATGGTATAAAAAAAGTTTAAATCATAATCCTAGTTTAAGTCTATATAAAGCTGTAATTCCTTTCATTATTTGCTCTGCCAACCTTCAGTCTTGGCATGTGCGGGTTTGGGACTCGGGTTTAGTATGCATGTGGAATTTTAACTAGGTTAAACCATTTAATTTAAGCATGATGATTCATGCTAAAAGATTCTGTGTTTGATGTTCACGTCTGCAAAATGAAGATATAGGTTTTTGATTATAATTGAGTTTACATGTTTAAGAGCCTCAATTGTTGGTTTTTCTGTTTTAATTTACTCATTTTAATTCAAGTTGTTAATTTGGGTGTTTGCTCACTGTAGATGTCAGCTTGCACACATGTGGTGATCAATATTAGTGTTCAACTGTTGGATTGTGAATTATAAATTAAGTGCAGAAAGGATTTTTTTTTTCTTCTTCTCCCCCCCCCTTCCTTTCTTGTATTAATAATAAGTGAGTTACTTCTGCTTCAGAATTGAATGTAGGTGACAAACCAATCATCTCAACACATTAATATTAAAGCTGAAGGCTTCCTCTTGCTGTCTTCCATATACCCTAAAGCTAAGTAAATGTGACTGACAGGTTTGATGGTTGATTAGCATCACTCATGTCTCTGAGACACTTGGTGGTGCCAGGGTACCAGTATGTCCACCTCAGTAAATTTATTTCTTTACACTTTATTTTAAGTTGGTTGGATGGTATTTTTGGAATCTTTATATTATGTAAAAAAAATATTCTTCATGAGTTTTGATTGACTTTTTATTTGGGTGTTTTTAAACTTGTATTTGATTATGGCTGGGACTGTACTTTATTTGGACATTGTTTTAGCTGCCCTCACACTGCTTTCTCCTTTTCACAGTTTAATTGCCATTAACTTGTTTGGGATACTTTTTTAGGATTTTGTAGTGTGCATTACCGTTTGGATGTTAGATCTTGTAACTTGTCATAAGTCAGTTGTCGTGGATATTCAGTATTTTAGAATTGAATTTGTTTTTAAAACATTAACCCATTGATATGCTTCTGTGTTGCAGGCCTCCGGAGTCGCAGTGGAAGAAAATGTGCTGACAATCTTCAATGAGATGAAGGTCCGAAAGGCGCATTCCAACGAGGAGGAGAAAAGGAAGAGGAAGAAGGCTGTGCTGTTCTGCCTGAGTGAGGACAACAAGAAAATCATCATGGAAGAGGGCCGTGAGATTCTGCAGGGCGATGAGGGAGACCCGTACGCACAATTTGTCAAGATGCTTCCTCCCAATGACTGCCGCTATGCTTTGTATGATGCCTCGTTTGAGACCAAAGAGACCAAGAAGGAGGACCTGGTTTTTATCTTCTGGTAAGGATGCTGTGTAATGTCAGTGCCAGGATGAACTGCTTTGGTCACATGAGTACAACAGCTGAATCTCTGCTTACTTTCAGGGCCCCAGAGAGCGCTCCACTTAAGAGCAAGATGATCTATGCCAGCTCCAAGGATGCCATCAAGAAGAAGTTCACAGGTAAGATCACTGCAAACATACAGTGCATTATGATGACCTTTCACTCCAAAAAAAAGTGTCTACTATATTCCTATGTGACTCTGTGTGGGAGATGGTGTTCTGCTTCTGCATCCATACATACGGAAGGGGTACAATGCCCGATCTGTAGTCTGCAGGCGAGCGGCCCGTAGGCGGGTTTCAGTTGCCTAATTCTTTTAGGGTTGGGTTTGGAAACTGGTTAGTCATGACTTTTACTTTGCCTCTGTTTACACTAAATCCGCACTTGCTGCTGGGGTTAATGAAGTTCCTTGTGTTGTGTGCATGTGCCCCGTCAGTAGTAACCTGAATCTGCTTTATTTAACTCTTATCTGATTTTAATCTGAACAAATTAGTTGGCACTTTCGAATATCCAAAGCTTAATATCTGACACTTTAGATTACTTTATATATGCTTTAGTGCCATCGTTATTAACCCAGCACCCACGACATAGATGACGACCTGTTTTAATTAATGGAAATTCTGGCTTATTTGTCCACCTTGATCATGCACTGTCAAATGCTGACATTAAGAGATGAATGAGCTACCAGTGTGACATTTGGCTGATATTAATAGACTGTTTTTAGACTAATGCAAAGACACACGCAGTATAAATGCATTCACAGTTCAGTCCTGTGTAGCTGTGAAAGTAAACCTTCAAGGTTGTTTTATTTAGTGTGTCAAATTTTATTTAGTGTGTCAAGCAGGTTGTTTGACAGATCTCTTCTATAAAATATTTAAGCTACAATTAAAAAGAAATGACATTTCATACAGATTGACTGATATGGGGGACATAACATTTTATTACCAATGAGTATTGACCTGGGATGGTTCACAAAGCCTATGGGTCCCATATTTAAACATCCAATTGTTTTTCACATTAATCTAACTTTTTTTTTTATGCATAACCATGTAGTGAGCCCTATTGCAATGTACTTAAAGGACCCTTTGTCCCAAAATGCAGTTTGTGCTTTTGGTATTAATGTTCTTGACTGGAATTTATTTTGAAATGGGTCTTTGCTGGTGAGTCAGGTATTGGCGACTAGTGAAATGGGTCTTTGTTGGAGAGGGTGTGGCTGTGTGAAGTCACCCCTGCAACATGTTTATACCACTGAAGTGACCATTCTGATGTTTTACGAGGTGTCGTACTATTTTTGGAGTTGATTTTTGTAATTTTATTCAGTTATGGTTTTAGATTTTGGTACTTTCCATGCCTCGCTCATCAGTGGATTTCTAATTAAAGTTTCTGGGGCAATCGTATATAATGGTGCACTTGGTTCAGGCTTTTAACGTGAAGCTTTTTCACCCAGGTATCAAGCACGAGTGGCAAGTCAATGGCTTGGAGGACATCGAGCGAAAGACCCTCGCCGAGAAGCTCGGGGGCTCATCGGTGGTCAGCCTGGAAGGGGTGCCTTTTTGAATGGTTGAGGCCAATGCTTATGAGGGGTAGAGCTGTACAGCTGTTCATTTCAACACGGGTGGGGCAGGGGGGCATGTTAGCAATGTTCACGAGGCTAATGGGTGGGTTCTAGCGACTGGGGAGGGTCTGGTTAAAGTGAAAGTTTCCAAACTCCACGAAGTTGGTGGTCATTCCAGTTCACAAGTACATGAACAAAGATCTTAAAAATTGATGACTGAAAGGATAATTATAAACAGAATTCTAATTGTACATGTGTGTGGACATATTGTTTGTTTCGTTTTTTTTTTTTTTTTTTTTTTTTTTCCTGGTTCTCTTAAGGTTGATGAAGGAACACTGAGATGAAATGGCAACTGTTGAATCTGCAGAATACTGTGCATAATCATTCATAATTGTTTCCTTGCCAAACTTCAGGTTTTCGACTTGTATGTGTAGCTGAGGCTAGGCGTTCGTACAAAACCGTTTACTCCATGTGATCGCACCAGGACCGTTTCACCCCTCATGTCATCTCTTCCTGCTGATCTCAAATTCCAGACCCCTTTTTTTTTTTTTTTTTAGCACTTTGTTCCAGACATTTCCGACGTTAAATTCCAAACTATGGCACTGGTGACAAGCCATCACATTCCTTTCATGTAAGAATCTGGTGTCTGAGGAGGTGACAAATTTTGAAGGCTTTGCTAAAGGAAAGGATGGGATAGGTGTGTAGGAACAGTCTGTGTACAGAGATTTGAAGAATGCTTAAAAGTGGATGTTTTGTATTGTCTCCTTATCTCTAATAAAAAAAAACAGGCACTAAACATGTGGTCTGTCTTTGTTCTCACGTTTTATTCCGAACACTTACTTGGGTTTTACTGATTCATCATAACCTGCTTTATCCTCTACTACGGTTGCGGGGGGGGGGGTTCCCCATGCCCATCCAGGGGAGAGTGTCTTGGGCGCTGGGTAGATACACCCAGGACAGGGTGCCAATCCATCGCTGGGCACACAGATGCACTATTTGGAGAACTCAATTGACTTGATCCATGGTTTTGGACTGTGGGAGGAAACCAGAGAACCCGGAGGAAACCCATGCAGGGAGAACATGGAAACTCCACCCAGATGGGGATTCGAACCGGGAATCCCTAGTGCTGAGAGGAGAACATGCTAACCACTAAGCCACGTGCCACCCCACTAAGTTAAGTTAACCCATGTGGACACGGGGAGGACATGGAACATGGAAACTCCACCCAGACGGGGATTCGAACCGGGAATCCCTAGTGCTGAGAGGCGAACGTGCTAAACACTAAGCCACCGTGCCGCCCTATGGGGCAATTTTATAGCATCCAATTCACCTTGAGTCAACAATGAATTAATGTCACCCACATTATTTTGGTTCCCTATTACATTTACTTTACATTTGGTCATTTATTGGATGCTTTTATCCAAAGTGACTTACAACAGGGTTCATCACAACATCGCTGGAGCAATGAGAGTTAAGGGTCTTGCTCAAGAACCCACACTGGGAACTGCAGTGGACCTGGGATTTGAACCCCCAACCTTCAGGTTGAGCACCCAACACCCTGACCACCGTGCTACCGCTCCCTCGCTTGGCTTAGTGGTTAGCATGTTCTCCTCTCAGCTTTGGGCATTCCGGTTCGAACCCCAATCTGGGTGGCGTTTCCATGTTCTTACCGTGTCTACATAGGTTTCGCCCCACAGTCCAAAAACATGGATTCAAGGTAAATTGCTCCTATATAAGATGCTCTAAATTGCCCCTATACGTATAGTGTGTGTTTGTGTGTGCCTGGGAGTCCCCCAAGATTCTAGTCCCTAATGAAATGAGATAAAAAAAAAGAAAACCAGGGATTCTTCACATCTATAGCATTAAATAAATCTCTATAATAAATACAATTATATTATATTTGGTTTATCGTTGTGCCTTTTAAAATGCTGCTACTAAAATGTTTTAATTAATCAATTAATCAAACCTGATTGTATAGCACGTTCGCCTCTCAGCGCTAGGTTCGAATCCCCATCTGGGTGGAGTTTCCATGTTCTCCCCGTGTCTGCGTGGGTTTCCTCCGGGTTCTCCGGTTTCACACAGTCCAAAAACATGGATCAAGTCAATTGAATTCTCTAAATTGCCCCATATAGAGTGTGAGTGTGTGTCCAGCGATGGATTGGCGTCCTGTCCTGGGTCTATCTGCTCAGCGCCCGAGACGTTCTCCCCGGGATGGGCATGGAGAACCCCACCGCGACCCTAATAGAGGATAAAGCGGGAGATAATGAATGAATGAATGGTTGTATAAAATGATGCTATTACGTATTTCTTTGTCGTTCCTGGTTGCCATCATCGCCATCTTCTGAGCAATGCGATTTTACTAAAAACCACTAGGGGGCGAAGTGTCACAGCGTCTGATTAAGACTTGACTTTAGATTCAAAGCTTTTAATGTCATCTGCACATATAGAATCATGGTTCTTGGGCAATGACATTCTTACTTTGCTGTCCGCCCTGGATGAGTAAGAAAAAGTAAATATATTAATAATAATGAAAATATAAATATATAAAAACCAGAAAAAACACACAGGCTTGGCTTAGTGGTTAGCATGTTCTCCTCTCAGCACTAGGGATTCAGGTACGAATCCCAATCTGGGTGGAGTTTCCATGTTCTCCCCGTGTCCGCATGGGTTTCCTTGCACAGTCCAAAAACATGGATTCAAGGTAAATTGCTCCTATATATAAATTTCCCCTATATAGTGTTTGTGTGTGTGCCTGGGAGTCCCCCAAGACTCAAGTACCTAGTATAGTAAGTATTAAGCGGAAGCTAATGAGATGAGATTAAAAAAAAAAGACCCAGGGATTCTTCAAATCTATAGCATTAAATAAATCTCTATAACAAGAAAATACAATTAT
>JAFMOC010001017.1:0-48611 GCA_019802505.1 Corydoras sp. C115 | reverse complement strand
ACATCCGCGAGCAAACCCGGGCAGGACGACCCGTTTCGGTTGGTGAGGGGTCCGTATGATGTTGAGGATGGGCGGGGGGGCGGGGGGAGACGAGTGAGGAGAGTGTAATATTTTAAAAAAGGGTTTCATACAGCTTTTTTTTATTATTATAATTTTTTTTTTTACTTGTTTCCTATGAGCTTAAGGCAGATTTGCACTTGTGTCCAAGTGAATCGTATTTGGAGGAGTTAAATATTCTTGGCATTGCTGGCAAAGTATTGAAGAAGAATAATAATAAATGTACATTGTGTTAAAATACTCGTTCCTCGTGTCTTTTTCAAGTAATTTATTAATAGAGCGCTTTTTACAACAGCACATCATCACAAAGCAGAGTTAAAAAACCTTTAAACTTCCCAAAGAGCAAACCGAGGCGACAGCGGCAAGACAAAACTCACTGTTATGTTGTTATTTTAAGGAAGAAACCTTGTGAGGAGGGGCACGGTGGCTTAGTGGTCAGCACGTTCTCCTCTCAGCGCTAGGGATTCCCGCTTCGAATCCCCATCTGGGTGGAGATTCCATGTTCTCCTTGTGTCTGTGTGGTTTCTCCGTAGGTTCTCCCGGTTTCCTCCCACAGTCCAAAACATGGATCAAGTGTCAATGAGTTCTCCAAATTGCCCCATATAGAATGTGGTTGTGTGGCAGCACAGTGGTTTAGTGTTTATTTAGCATGTTCTCCTCTCAGCCGCTAGGGATTCCCAGTTTCGAATCCCCAACTGGGTGTGAAGTTTCCATGTTCTCCCCGTGTCCCGCGTGGGTTTCATCCGGGTTCTACAATCGGTATCTCTCCACTGGTCCACAAACATGGATCAAGTCAATTGAGTTCTCACAAAAGTGCACCCATATAGATGGGGCAATTGTGGAGATCAATAGACCTGTATTTAGCATGGTTTTCCTACAGTAGGGATTTCGAATCCCAAACCGGAGTTTTCCATGTTCTCCCACGTGTCCAAGTGGAGGCTTTTCCTTAGCGGGGAGGAGTAATCACTGGACACACTCACCCACACACTCTAGTATGGGGGAATTTGGAGCAACAAATTGAAAATGATGTCACATGTTTTTGTACTGTGCGGAGCAACCTAGAAACCATTAAATTTTGGTTCACGGTAGGATGGAAACGCCACCCAGATTGGGATTCGAACCCCGGAATCCCATAATGCTGAAGCAGGAACTTATGCCAACCACTAAACCATTTACGTTTACCCAATTAGGGTCTTTGATTGATTAGC
Source organism: Corydoras sp. C115 (assembly GCA_019802505.1). NCBI lineage: Eukaryota > Metazoa > Chordata > Actinopteri > Siluriformes > Callichthyidae > Corydoras > Corydoras sp. C115. Next base: position 47,346 of record JAFMOC010001017.1, on the reverse strand, counting down.
ATTGGGGGCTCGTTCCCCATGCCAATCCATTTGGCTTCAGACAACATCACGGGCGGCTGGGCAGGAAATTCCAGACCCCGGAGAACAGGACACCACACACTCCATCACACACACACTCACGACACTCACACCAAGACACACTCCTCATATGGGGCCACAAATTGGAGACACACACACACATTTGACCCACTTGAACACATGTTTTTGGACTGTGGGAGGAAACTCACAGACACCTCAGAAACACACACTATCACGGGGACGACACACATGGAACACTCCACCACACTATGGGATTCGAACCGGGACCACCCTAGTGCTCAGAGGAGCACATGCTAAACCACAACACATCCACACACACTTTCACACATTACACTCACACTCAACTATCTAACACACTCTTTGACCACACTCACACACACACACACTATACACCTCACTCACTTTCACACACGACGATTGGCACTTCACGCAACACACACACACACAACACTCACATATCACAACACCTGGACACACTCACTTAGACCACAACACAGCTCCACACACACACAACACACAAACACTCCACACACACACACTATCCCCACACTCACACACTCACACTCACACACTTCAACACTCACCTCACACACACTCACACACACACACACTCACTCACACACACACCACACACACCACACACACTCACTCACACACACTCACACACTCACTCACACACTCACACACTCCACTCACACACTCACCCACATCATCACACTCACACAAACACTCACACCACCACACACCCACTCACACACACTCACACACTATCACACACAGACACTCACACACACACTCACACACACACACACACACACACCACTCACACACTCACACACACACACACAATACACCAATACACACTATCACTCACTCACTATCACACACCACTCACACCACTCACACACACAACACACACACACCACACACTCACACACACACACTCACACCACAAACACACACACTCACACACACTCACACACCACTCACTCACACACACTCACACACTCACACACTCACACAACACACACACACTATCACACACACACACACACGCATCACACACACTACTCACACACACACTCTCAAACACACAACACACACACTCACACACTCACGCACACACTCACACACACTCACACACACACTCACACTCACTCACACACTCACACACACACACTCACTCACACACACTCACTGCACACACTCACACACTTCACACATCACTCACACTCACTCACACCACTCACACACACACCTCACACACACACACACACACACACCACACACACCACTATCACAAACCTACACACACACACACAACACTCACTCACACACACACACACACACACACACTCAAACTCACACACTCACACACACACACACACACACTCACTTCACCACACACTCTCCTACACACACACACACACACTCACACACACACACACACACACTATCACACACACTATCACACACACTCACACACACACTCACTCACACACACACTCTCACACACACACACTATCACACACACTATCACACACACTCACACACACACTCACTCACACACACACTCTCACACACACACACTCACACTCACACACACACACTCACACACACTCACACACACAACACACACACACACACACACACACAGCATGGACACGATGCCCTGTTAAATCCTTTAAGGGTCTTAGTTGCTTTAGAGTAAGTGGTTCAGTAGAGTAAGGAATGCAATAAATTCTCCTTTAATGAGTCTTGCCTGCAAGGTCCAGCTCGTCTCCGACATGTAAACACACGGTTCTCAGGAGGTTCCGCTTCCCTGAGGAAGAACAGCAGCCTCCCGCTGACTCTGATTCCAGCAGAGACTGCGTCCTTCACTCTGCTCTCTTGCACTTCTTGGTGTTTAGAATTGAACTGACTCTGTGGTTTGGGGGGCAATCTGGCAGATTAAATCGTTTTCGGCGTCTGTTTTATTAAACGGGTAGAAGATGATGGTTTCCGGACGCTTAGTGGTTAGCACGTTCGCCTCGCCGTGTCCACATGGGTTTCCTCCGGGTTCTCCGGTTTCCTCCCACAGTCCAAAAACATGGAATGAATGCTCCAAATTGCCCCATATAGAGTGTGTCTGTGTGAGTGTGTGTCCAGTGATAGATTGGCATCCTGTCCTTGGTGTATCTGCCCAGCGCCCGAAACGTTCTCCCCTGGATGGGCATAAGGAACCCCCCCCCCCCGCGACACCAATAGAACATAAAGCGGGAGATATGGATGGATGGATTGGAAGGGTGGCACGGTGGTTTAGTGGTTGGCATGTTCTCCTCTCAGCACTAGGGATTCCCGGTTCGAATCACAATCTGGGTGGAGTTTCCATGTTCTCCCCGTGTCCGTGTGGGTTTCCTCCGGGTTCTCCGGTTTCCTCCCAAAGTCCAAAAACATGGATCAAGTCAATTGAATTCTCCAAATTGCCCCATATAGAGTGTGTCTGTGAGTGAGTGTGTGCCCAGCGATGGATTGGCGTCCTGTCCTGGGTGTATCTGCCCAGCGCCCGAGACGTTCTCCCCTGGATGGGCATGTGGACCCAAATAGAGGATAAAGCGGGAGATAATGTTTCCATGTTCTCCCCGTGTCCGCGTGGGTTTCCTCCGGGTTCTCCGGTTTCCTCCCACAGCCCAAAAACATGAATCAAGGTAAATTGAATGCTCCAAATTGCCCCATATAGAGTGTGTCTGTGTGAGTGTGTGTTTCCATTTATAGATGGGCGCCCTGTCCTGGGTTCGAATCCCAATTTGGGTGGAGTTTCCATCTTCTCCCCGTGTCCATGTGGGTTTCCTCCGGGTTCTCCGGTTTCCTCCCACAGTCCAAAAACATGGATCAAGTCAATTGAATTCTCCAAATTGCCCCATATAGAGTGTGTATGTGTGAGTGAGTGTGTGTCTAGTAATAGATTGGCGTCCTGTCCTGGGTCTATCTGCCCAGCGCCCGAGAAGTTCTCCCCTGGATGGGCATTAGTGGAACCCCCACTTCCCCCACGACCCTAGTGAAGGCCCGCCTCTGCATGTCAATCCAGGTGTTTGTAACTAATACAAGTTCCTCATACATGGAAAGGGAAATCGGATCTGTTATTGTAATAACGTTGCAGTGCAGTGTGCTCCTGAGTTTTATTAACATCAGACCACACAGGAACGCCGCGGAACCTGCAGGCGAGGTCACATGTTATAACGCCGCTGTCCCTCATAAACAGCTTGTTATTTATAATCTGCTGTGTCTTCAGATTGGTTTCTCTGCTTAGAACTTAGTATTTTATCATATCCACTAAGACTCGGTTCCAAGCTTCCACGTCTCATAGTGTCGTTCTCCTGAACTTTGAGTTCTTTTGTCCCTCTTTGGATCCGATCTGACGTGTTGCATAACGAGGACATTCCTCCGTGCTCCTGTTCCTTATTATTGGCTTATTGAGGTGGAAGACAGAAAGAATGAGCGCGAGAATGACGGAGATCATGTGGATTAAGACCTCCACCTCAGAGGAACCATTCTAATCCTGCCATGGACCTTATCCTCTGGGCAGATAGACCCAGGACAGGACGCCAATCTATCACTGGACACACACTCACTCACACACACACACTCTATATGGGGCAAATTGACCTTGATCCATGTTTTTGGACTGTGGGAGAGAACCGGAGAACCTGGGGACAATACATAAGGTACATCCATCCATCCATTATCTTCTGCTTTATCCTCTATTAGGGTCGTGGGGAGGGGGGGGGTTCCCCATGCCCATCGCTGGGCAGATAGACCCAGGACAGGGCGCCAATCTATCACTGGACACACACTCACTCACACACACACACTCTATATGGGGCAATTTGAAGAATTCAATTGACCTTGATCCATGTTTTTGGACTGTGGGAGAGAACCGGAGAACCCGGGGGCAATACATAAGGTACATCCATCCATCCGTTATTTTCCGCTTTTTCCTCTACTAGGGTCGTGGTGGGGTTCTCAATGCCCATCCAGGGGAGAATGTTTCAGGCGCTGGGCAGATACACCCAGGACAGGACACCAATCTCTCACTGGACACACACTCACTCACACACAGACACACTCTGTATGGGGCAATTTGAAGGACTCAATTGACCTTGATCCATGTTTTTGGACTGTGGGAGAGAACCGGAGAACCTGGGGACAATACATAAGGTACATCCATCCATCCATTATTTTCCGCTTTATACTCTATTAGGGTTGTGGGGGGGGTGGGGTTCCCAATGCCCATCCAGTGGAGAACTTTTCGGGCGCTGGGCAGATACACCCAGGACAGGACACCAATCTATCACTGGACAAACACTCACTCACACAGACACACTGTGTGTGTGTGTGTGTGTGTGTGTGTGTGTATGTGTGTGTGTATGTGTGTGTGTATGTATGTGTGTGTGTGTGTGTGTGTAGTGTGTGTGTGTGTAGTGTATGTGTGTGTAGTGTGTGTGTGTGTGTATGTATATGTAGTGTGTGTGTGTGTGTGTGTGTGTGTGTGTGTGTGTGTGTGTGTGTGTGTGTGTATGTATATGTAGTGTGTGTGTGTGTGTGTGTGTGTGTATGTATATGTAGTGTGTGTGTGTGTGTGTGTGTGTGTGTGTGTGTGTGTGTGTGTGTGTGTGTAAATGGTAAGCAGTAACTCATGTACAGTTCAGTCTGCATCTGAATGTTTCCACTGCCTTTTGTTCGGAGCAACTTTCCACTGTGTTTTAATAATCTGCCCCCAGGGGCAATTTTCCTGCCTTTAAAATGAGATTGCTGCAGAATATTAAAGGTGATCAACATCACTGCTGCACTACCCCCCCTCCCTCACCACATCAGTGTCACTGCAGAACTGACAATAAACAATCCACCACCCAAATGCTACCTGTTCTGTGAAGCTGCTGACCTCAAGAACAGAGAACCAACAGAACTAACGACAACAAAGAACACAGATGGACTACAGTCTGCAATTATAAAACTACAAACTCCATCTATATGATAAGTGGAGGGAATAGATGATGCAAGAAGGGGGCGTGGCCAAACTCTTGACTGGTATTGTATTAGCTTGAGGTGCCACGGTGGTTTAGTGGTTAGCACGTTCTCCTCTCAGCACTAGGGATTCCCGGTTTGAATCCCCATCTGGGTGGAGTTTCCATGTTCTCCTCGTGTCCATGTGGGTTTCCTCCGGGTTCTCCGGTTTCCTCCCACAGTCCAAAAACATGGATCAAGATCAATTGAATTCTCCAAATTGCCCCATATAGAATGTGTTTGTGGGCAGCACAGTGGTTTAGTATTTAGCATGTTCTCCTCTCAGCGCTAGGGATTCCCGTTTCGTATCCCCATCTGGGTGGAGTTTCCATGTTCTCCCTGTGTCCGCATGGGTTTCCTCCGGGTTCTCCGGTTGCCTCCCACAGTCCAAAAACATGGATCAACGTCAATTAAATTCTCCAAATTGCCCCATATAGAGTGTGTCTGTGTGAGTGAGTGTGTGCCAAGCGATAGATTGGCGTCCTGTCCTGGGTCTATCTGCCCAGCGCCCGAAACGTTCTCCCCTGGATGGGCATGGGGAACCCTCCCCACCCACCGCGACCCTTGTAGAAGATAAAGCAGAAGATAATGAATTACTGAATTAATTTAGTTGTTGGGGCGGCACGGTGGCTTAGTGGTTGGCATGTTCTCCTCTCAGCACTGGGGATTCAGGTTCGAATCCCAATCTGGGTGGAGTTTCCATGTTCTCCCCGTGTCCGTGTGGGTTTCCTCCGGGTTCTCCGGCTTCCTCCCACAGTCCAAAAACATGGATCAAGTCAATTGAGTTCTCCAAATTGCCCCATATAGAGTGTGTATGTGTGAGTGAGTGGGTCCAGCGATGGATTGGCGTCCTGTCCTGGGTCTATCTGCCCAGCGCCTGAAACATTCTCCCCCCCCCGCGACCCTAATAGAGGATAAAGCAGAAGATAATGGATGGATGGATGAATTTAGTTGTTCTCTGGTTCTTTAGTTCTCTGGAAACGAGCTTCTATCTCTTTAAGTTGGTTTCCAGAAGGTAAAGAGATAAAAAGAGTCGAAAGAATTCATCGTCTCTTTAGTTGGAAATCAAAACAAGCGATGTGCACTCGCGTGATCTCCAGATAAACATCGTTCTTATCTTTTTAAGCATCTCTTCCCGGAATTAAAGCCTTTCTCCTCTGCTCGGGCTGAAGCTCGTAAACTGAATGTGTGTGAACTTGGTGCGGCGTGACCTTTGCACCGCCGTGTTCTCAGCCCCCTCAGACACCTGTGGGACATTGTGGACTGATGTGCTGCAGAACATCGTTATTAAAACACAGGAAGCATGCGCCTCGCTTCCAAAAACATTCACGCCATCTGCTCCATCGTTCACGCCGCTCCGGTGCCCAGCTTCCTACAATAAAGTTATCAGAGTGGGCGGCACGGTGGTTTAGTGGTTTAGCATGTTCTCCTCTCAGCGCTAGGGATTCCCGGTTCGAATCCCCATCTGGGTGGAGTTTCCATGTTCTCCCCGTGTCCGCGGTGGTTTCCTCCGGGTTCCGGGATCAAGGTCAATTGAGTTCTCCAAATTGCCCCATATAGAGTGTGTCTGTGTGAGTGAGTGAGTGTGTGCCCAGCGGTTCTCTGGTTTTCTCCCAGAGTCCAAAGACGTGGATTCAAGGTAAATTGAATTCTCCAAATTGCCCCATATAGAGTGTGTGTATGAGTGAGTGTGTGTCCCAGCGGTTCTCCGGTTTCCTCCCACAGTCCAAAAACATGGATCAAGTCAATTGAGTTCTCCAAATTGCCCCATATAGAGTGTGTCTGTGAGTGAGTGAGTGTTTGTCCAGTGATAGATTGGCGTCCTGTCCTGGGTGTATCTGCCCAGCGCCCGACACTTTCCCCCCCCCCACGACCCTAGCAGAGGATTAAGCTGAAGGTGGTAAATGTATTGATTTAATATAATGTTTTGTGTAGAGCGGCACGGTGGCTTAGTGGTTGGCATGTTCTCCTCTCAGCTCTAGGGATTCCCGGTTCGAATCCCAATCTGGGTGGAGTTTCCATGTTCTCCCCGTGTCCTCATGGGTTCTCTCAGGGTTCTCCTGTTTCCTCCCACAGTCCAAAAACATGGATCAAGTCAATTGAGTTCTCCAAATTGCCCCATATAGAGTGTGTGTGTGAGTGAGTGTGTGTCCAGTGATAGATTGGCGCCTTGTCCTGGGTGTATCTATCATCATCAAAAACATGGATCAAGTCAATTGAGTTCTCCAAATTGCCCCATATAGAGTGTTTCTGTGCGTGTGAGTGTGTGTACAGTGATAGATTGGCATACTGTTCTGAGTGTATCTGCCCAGCGCCCGAAACGTTCTCCCCTGGATGGGTATGGGGAACCCTGTATTTGCTTTTATTATCCATCCATATTATCTTCCACTTTATCCTCTATTAGGGTTGCGGGGGTGGGGTGGGGGGGTTCCCCATGCCCATCCAGGGGAGAACGTTTCGGGCGCTGGGCAGATACACCCAGGACCCAAGCCATCGTAGGGCACACACTCACACAGTGGTTTAGTGGTTGGCATGTTCGCCTCTCAGCACTAGGGATTCCCGGTTCGAATCCCAATCTGGGTGGAGTTTCCATGTTCTCCCCGTGTCCGCATGGGTTTCCTCCGGGTTCTCTGGTTTCCTCCCACAGTCCAAAAACATGGATCAAGGTCAATTGAGTTCTCCACATTGCCCCATATACAGTGTGTGATTGTGTGTGATTGGGGGGGGGGTTCCCCATGCCCATCCAGGGGAGAACGTTTCGGGCGCTGGGCAGATACACCCAGGACAGGTCGCCAATCTATCACTGGGCTGAGAGGAGAACCTGCTAACCACAAAGCCACCTCCCTGCCTCCCTGCGTTTATTTTAATTTTATTATTCGTTTTTGCCGCATGTGCATTAACGGAACTGCAGAACGTGTCCATTGCTCTTTTATTTATCGATATGCCAATGAAATGTCCACCGTGTGCAATCAGGAGTCCTGCGTCCTTGATTAACTTTAGTGTAACCATGTGTCTCGGGCAAGAAGACGTGAGGAGAACAGTACCAGGAGGTGCACAACAACAGGTCACTGAGGCTGTCAGGCTTTAATGTGTTCCTCATGTGGCTGGAGAACATTCTTTACCCCTCCAAAACATACACATGTCCTCAGTGTGTCTATGAAAGCCCTTTCCTCGGGGCACGAGCGCATTCTTGTCGATAACACGCGGATGCTTTTGGTTGCCCGTGGTTATTTTCTACTCTGGCTGCGAACGGATGTTGCGAGCGGGTACGGCAACACACAATGGACGGTTTCTCGGACTGTTTTTCTTACTCCTGCCCTTTTTCGGGGTTGAAATTATAGCCGTTGGAGCTGGATTTGGGTCGGAGGACGGGACGCTCGTCCTGAACATGTTTATGCCGGGGCACGGATTTAACTCTTTATTGATGCCCATGAGTCCCGTTTGAAGAGGGAGCATATGGGGCGGCACGGTGGCTTAGTGGTTAGCACGTTCGCCTCTCAGCGCTAGGGATTCCCGGTTCGAATCCCCATCTGGGTGGAGTTTCCATGTTCTCCCCGTGTCTGCGTGGATTTCCTCTGGGTTCTCTGGTTTCCTCCCACAGTCCAAAAACATGGATCAAGTCAATTGAATTCTCAAAAATTGCCCCATATAGAGTGTGTCTGTGTGAGTGAGTGTGTGTCCAGCGATGGATTGGCGTCCTGTCCTGGGTCTATCTGCCCAGCGCCCGAGACGTTCTCCCCTGGATGGGCATGGGGAACCCCCCCACGACCCTAATAGAGGATAAAGCGGGAGATAATGAATGAATGAATGGGAGCGTTTGGTTATGCATGACGAGAAGCGTTTGGAACGAAACCCAAAATGGACAAACTGTTTCCTGATTGGTTCTGATGGGAAGCTGGGATAGGATGTAGGTTGTGGCGGTAGCACTGAGCTGCAATAATAATTTAATTGCAGGCGGCACGGTGGCTTAGTGGTTAGCACATCTGCCTCTGGGTTCTTCTCCTCTCCTCTGGTTTCTTCTCACAGTCCAAAAACATGGATTCAAGGTGAATTGGATGCTCCAAATTGCCCCCATATTGTGTGTGTCCAGTATTGGATTGGCGCCCTGTTCTGGGTGTATCTGCCCAGAGGCCAAATGTTCTCCCCTGGGTGGTGGATGGATGTTGGTTTCCACGCTCATAAGTGAAGCATCACTTAAAGACACTTAACCTTAATGACAATGCCAACCCACTTTTATTCTTCTAAATTGCCCCATATAGAGTGTCTATGTGTGTGTCTGGGTTTATCTGCCCAGCACCTTAAACGTTCTGCTGATGCTACAGACAGGGTTAAATGTGAAACGGTTACTATAGTTACCAAGAATAATATTAATATTGTTCCATCCATTATCTTCCACTTTATCCTCTATTAGGGTCGCGGGGGGGGGGGGGGGGGGTTCCCCTTACCCACCTAGGGGAGAACATTTTGGGCTCTGGGCAGATACACCCAGGTCCCAATCCATCGCAGGGCCCACACTTACTCAGTGGCTTAGTGGTTAGCATGTTCTCCTCTCAGCACTAGGGATTCCCGGTTCGAATCCCAATCTGGGTGGAGTTTCCATGTTCTCCCCATGTCCCCATGGGTTTCCTCCGGGTTCTCCGGTTTCCTCCCACAGTCCAAAAACATGGATCAAGTCAAGTGAGTTCTCCAAATTGCCCCATATAGAGTGTGTCTGTGTGAGTGAGTGTGTGCCCATTGATAGATTGGTGTCCTGTTCTGGGTCTATCTGCCCAGCGCCTGAAACGTTCTCCCCTGGATGGGCATGGGGAACCCCCTCCCCCACGCTACCCAAGTAGAGTATATTTTGTTTTCTGCTGTATGATTAAAAGGGGGTGGCACGGTGGCTTAGTCGTTAGCATGTTCTCCTCTCAGCACTAGGGATTCCCGGTTCGAATCCCCATCTGGGTGGAGTTTCCATGTTCTCCCCGTGTCCGCGTGGGTTTCCTCCGGGTTCTCCGGTTTCCTCCCACAGTCAAAAAACATGGATCACGTCAATTGAGTTCTCCAAATTGCCCCATATAGAGTGTGTCTGTGTGAGTGAGAGTGTGTCCAGTGATAGATTGGCGTCCTGTCCTGGGTGTATCTGAGACGTTCTCCCCTGGATGGACATGGTGAACCCCCCCCCCCCCCCCCCCCCCCCCCGCGACCCTAATAGAGGATAAAGCAGAAGATATTGAATGAATGAATTATTAAAAGAACTAGTAATAGAAAGTATAGGTTTTCAGGACTGGTTAAATTGTCACCATTGTTTCAAATATTGTAATTACGAAACTTAAAACGTGTGTGTGTGTGTGTGTGTGTGTGTGTGTGTGTGTGTGTGTGTGTGTGTGTTTTAATGGGGTTAGTGCTAACAGCATGCACTTATCAAGGTGGAGTAGATACTGATGAACAGAAACAGAAACAGTTTCTTGGTTAATGATTAGTCAGCATTTTGGAATGACACACTGTCTCGTTTCCTCTCACTGCTGAAAGTCCTGAAAGTCAAATCCTAAAAACTCAGGTACTTTCTTCTCAGCAGTTGTTTAGGAATTCCTTATCTTCATTATATCATCATGCAAATGAGAATGACATCACAGAGAACGTTCCTCTTCTGAGAAATCAATAGGAATCTGATTTAATGTAAACCATTCAAGAGACTCACTGTCCTGATTGATCTTTCTCCTATTTTAAAAATATATATATATTTTATTTAGGGCGGCACGGTGGATTAGTGTTTAGATGTTCTTTCAGCACTAGGGATTCCCGGTTTGGATCCCCATCTGGGTGGAATTTCCATGTTCTCCCCGTGTCTGCGTGGGTTTCCTCCGGGTTCACCGGTTTCCTCCTACAGTCCAAAACATGGATCAAGTCAATTGAGTTCTCCAAATTGCCCCATATAGAGTGTATCTGTGTGAGTGAGTGTGTGCCCAGCGATGGATTTGCGCCCTGTACTGGGTCTATCTGCCCAGCGCCCGAAACGTTCTCCCCTGGATGGGCATGGGGAACCCCCCCACGACCCTAGAACAGGACAAGGCGGAAGATAATGGATGGATGTTTTATTTAATTCTGTACAAATTGGATTTGGTTGGATTTGCTTGTAATTCATCCATTATCTTCCGCTTTATCCTCTTCTAGGGTCGCGGGGGGGGGGGAGAATTTTTCGGGCGCTGGGCAGATAGACCCAGTACAGGGCGCCAATCCATCACTGGACACACACTCACTCACACAAACACACTCTATATGGGGCAATTCAATTCACCTTGATCCATGTTTTATACTGTGGGAATGGAGTTTCCATGTTCTCCCCGTGTCCACGTGGGTTTCATCCGGGTTCTCCGGTTTCCTCCCACAGTCCAAAAACATGGATCAAGGTCAATTTAATGCTCCAAATGGCCCCATATAGAGTGTGTGTGTGTGAGTGAGTGCTCAGTGATAGATTGGCGTCCCCCCCCCCCCCCCCCCCACGACCCTGGTAGAGGATAAAGCGGAATGGATGGATGTGCAAAATGGATATGATATGTCACATTTTAAAGGGTTTTTTTTTGGTTGGATTTGCTTGTAATTTGGTAAAATTGAAATCTAATTTTAATATTTATTCATTCATTCATCCATCCATTATCTTCCGCTTTATCCTCTATTAGGGTCGTGTTGGGGGTTCCCCATGCCCATCCAGGGGAGAATGTTTTGGGTGCTGGGCAGATACACCCAGGACAGGGGGGCAATCTATCACTGGACACACACTCACTCACACAAACACACTCTATATGGGGCAATTTGGAGAACTCAATTGACTCGCTCCATGTTTTGGACTGTGGGAGGAAACCGGAGAACCCGGAGGAAACCCACGCGGACACGGGGAGAACATGGAAACTCCACCCAGATTGGAATTCGAACCGGAAATCCCTAGAGCTGAGAGGAGAACATGCTAATCACTAAATCACCGTGCCCCCCTTACAATCCATCCATCCATATCTTCCGCTTTATCCTCTACTAGGGTCACGGGGCGAGGGAGGGGGGGGGGTTCCCCATGCCCATCCAGGGGAGAACGTTTCGGGCGCTGGGCAGATACACCCAGGACAGGACGCCAATCTATCACTGAACACACACTCACTCACACAAACACACTCTATATGGGGCAATTTGGAGAACTCAATTGACTCGCTGCATGTTTTTGGACTGTGGGAGGAAACGGGAAAACCCGGAGTAAACCCACGCGGACACGGGGAGAACATGGAAACTCCACCCAGATGGGGATTCGAACCGGGACTCCCTAGCACTGAGGAGAACATGCCACCACTAAGCCACCATGCCGCTCTTTTTTTAATATTATTATTTTTATTAAAAACAATCCAACTGCATTAAAGGCTTTTGGGTCGTAGTTCTAATGCTGGCGAGCTCCAGCCTTCCTTCCAAAAGCCCCTCTCAGGAACATGTTGTGAATCAGCGTCCAATCAGATGTTAGAATCTTAAGTAGTGGTGCTATAATGGTATTTTCCGAAACTTAATGGAGGGTTATCAGGAAAGCCATCTCTTCAGGCAGAAAGGAATGTTGCAGTGGAGTCTCAGGGCGGCTGGATGTTTCTCTTTCTTTTTCGTAGAACGCAGGTCGGGGCTACACCTTTTCGCATCCGAGCTTTCCGCAATCCACCTGTCAAGCTTGCCCCACTTCCCCATGACTCCGTGGGTTGGTATACTGATGTTCGCAGCCGTTGATTACCGTTTGGGGTTCGGTTGTTGTTTTGCTCGTCTTCACTCGCAACAAATCATTACCCGCGAAACGAAAGCCAGCTTAATAAAGAGGTGCAGGCCTTCAGCTGAGTAATTCTGCACAAAGTATCTGTTACGATGATGACTTGTTAAACTGGTGTCTCCGTTCCAGATCCTAATCACACCCCGTAATCCGTCTTTACAGCCCTAACAACAACACCGTCTTTATGAGCAGGTTCTCATCTAGAAACGCGACGGTTACAGATTTTAATGGTACAATTATCGTCTAAGCCTTCGGTCGCGGCATTGGGGTTCCCCATGCCATCAGGGGAGAGAACGTCATACAACAGCGACCAGGGCGCCATCATAAAAATTGATTATGATTGATAGGGGGCGGCACGGTGGATTAGTGGTGAGCACGTTCTCCTCTCAGCGCTAGGGGTTCCCGGTTCGAATCCCCATCTGGGTGGAGTTTCCATGTTCTCCCCGTGTCTGTGTGGGTTTCCTCTGGGTTGTCCGGTTTCCTCCCACAGTCCAAAAACATGGATCAAGTCAATTGAGTTCTCCAAATTGCCCCATATAGAGTGTGTGTGTGTGAGTGAGTGTGTGTCCAGCGATGGATTGGCGCCCTGTCCTGGGTGTATCTGCCCAGCGCCCGAGACGTTCTCCCCTGGATGGGCATGGGGAACCCCACTGCGACCCTAATAGAGGATAAAGCGGGAGATAATGAATGAATGATTGATATGGGGCGGCACGGTGGTTTAGTGGTTAGCATGTTCTCCTCTCAGCGCTAGGGATTCCAGGTTCGAATCCCCATCTGGGTGGAGTTTCCATGTTCTCCCCGTGTCTGCGTGGGTTTCTTCCGGGTTCTCCGGTTTCCTCCCACAGTCCAAAAACATGGATCAAGTCAATTCATTCATTCAGTATCTCCCACTTTATCCTCTATTAGGGTCGGGGGGGGGGTTCCCCATGCCCATTCAGGGGAGAATGTCTCGGGCGCTGGGCAGATAGACCCAGGACAGGGCGCCAATCTATCGTTGGACACACACTCACTCACTCAGACACACTCTATATGGGGCAATTTGGAGAATTCTATTGACTTGATCCATGTTTTTGGACTGTGGGAGGAAACTGGAGAACCCGGAGGAAACCCACGCAGACACGGGGAGAACATGGAAACTCCACCCAGATGGGGATTCGAACCGGGAAGGAGAACGTGCTAACCACTAAGCCACCATGCCTCTCAGCACTAGGGATTCCCGGTTTGAATCCCAATCTGAATGGAGTTTCCATGTTGTCCCCGTGTCCACGTGGGTTTCCTCCAGGTTCTCCGGTTTCCTCCCACAGTCCAAAAACATGGATGAAGTCAATTGAATTCTCAAAAATTGTTTGTGTGAGTGAGTGTGTGCCCAGCGATGGATTGGCGCCCTGTCCTGGGTGTATCTGCCCAGCGCCAGAGACGTTCTCCCCTGGATGGGCATGGGGAACCCCACCGCAACCCTAATAGAGGATAAAGCGGAAGATAATGAATTAATTAATTAATAAATACAAAGAGTTCAGCTTAATAAACTGAATTAATTTCTCATTAATGTAATGTAATGAAGAATACCAAGCTGTCAGCGCTAATTAGACATCGAATACAATTTTCGAATACCACAAATTCACCTAATTATAATTCTGCCGCCGACACTGGTATTCATTCCGAGTCGTTAGAACCAATGTGGAGTTTTAACGCTTAACGATGCAAACTATTCCAGCTATGGCCTCTCCTGTCGCTACACCCGTGTTTACAGCATCGACACGGCCACTTTCGTTATCTGTAAAACACGCCGTGACGTTCCTGCTCACTGAACTCGCTTACGGTTCTTATGTAACTGTTTACTTTGCCGTTCTGCGGGCCAGAGCTGGTTCCATGTTGTGATCTCCCGCTGACGATCATGTGATGCAGACGGCGTGGGCTCGACGGCCATGACTACAGTAGCAACATGTGCTTATAAACAATCTCTGCAATCCACAATATGACCGTCGTTGGTTTACAGAAGAGGAACCACAATGCCGCATGAGCTCTTTCGTTCTAACGACAGAACGTCCTGGTTCATCCGTTTGGTTGTTGTTGTGGAGAATCCATTCTTAAAAACAATCCATTCTTAAAAACCCAAACTCTGTAAAGACTCTTCTCAAGAAGAGTTGAGAAGTTCATATGGGTAGAAATTCATTCCTTCATTATCTGAAGGGGGGGGGGGTTCCCCATGCCCATCCAGGGGAGAAAGTTTCAGGCGCTGGGTAGATACACCCAGGACAGGACACCAATCTATCACTGGACACACACTCACTCACACAGACACACTCTATATGGGGCAATTTGGAGAATTTAATTGACTTGATCCATGTTTTTGGACTGTGGGAGGAAACCGGAGAACCCGGAGGAAACCCACGCGGACACGGGGAGAACATGGAAACTCCACCCAGATGGGGATTCGAAACGGGAATGTCCAGTGATAGATTGGCGTCCTGTCCTGGCTGTATCTGCCCAGCGCCCGAAACGTTCTCCCCTGAATGGACATGGGGAACCCCACCGTGACCCTAGCAGAGGATAAAGCGAAACATAATGAATGGATATATGGAGACACGGTGGCTTAGTGTTTAGCATGTTCTCCTCTCAGCACTAGGGATTCCCGGTTCGAATCCCATCTGGGTGGAGTTTCCATGTTCTCCCCGTGTCCGTGTGGGTTTCCTCCAGGTTCTCCGGTTTCCTCCCACAGTCCAAAAACATGGATCAAGGTCAATTGAATTCTCCAAATTGCCCCATATAGAGTGTGTATGTGTGAGTGAGTGTGTGCAGTGATAGATTGGCGCCCTGTCCTGGTTGTATCTGCCCAGCGCCCGAAACGTTCTCTCCTGGATGGGCATGGGGATCCCCCCCCCCGACCCTAGTAGAGGATAAAGCGGAAGATAATGGATGGATGGATGGAATTGACCTCAAATCAATGTTTTTGGACTGTGGGAGGAAACCGGAGAACCAAAAATAAACCCACATGGACAACATGGAAACTCCACCCAGATTGGGATTCGAACCGGGAATCCCCAGCGCTGAGAGGAGAACATGCCAACCACTAAGCCACCGTGCCGCTCTGACTTGATTAGATGACCCAGACTAAACTTCAGCTTTTTTTGGATCTGAATCATCAGAAAGTCAGGAATCTGGATTGGTGGGATTGAAGGCGCCCGTGTGAGGAATGTGTGCAGGAAGCAAGCCTTCACCTCGGGCGGTTGCTCTGTGTCGGCCTGCCTCACAGTCATGTGACAATGAAACACAAAGTGAGTCCACCTGACGAAACGGGGTGATTAATATAAGAATGCACTCTGATGTTCTCAAGCTAGAACCCACAGTGCCGACCGTGTGACAACATTCATACCAGTGGAAAGACCAGACCAAGAAACTCACCCCCAAGCAAATAAGGTTATGATGATGTGATGTGAGAGAATAAATCATGAAATATCCATCCATCCATTATCTTCCGCTTTATCCTCTACTAGGGTCGCGGGGGGGTTCCCCATGCCCATCCAGGGGAGAACGTTTCAGGCGCTGGGCAGATAGACCCAGGACAGGACGCCAATCTATCACTGGGCACACACTCACACAAACACACTCTATATGGGGCAATTTGGAGAATTCAATTGACCTTGATCCATGTTTTTGGACTGTGGGAGGAAACCGGAGAACCTGGAGGAAACCCATGTGGACACGGGAAGAACATGGAAACTCCACCAAAATTGGGATTCGAACCGGGAATCCCTATCACTGAGAGGAGAACATGCTAAACACTAAGCCGCCGTGCCACCCTGATTTCCTAATATAAATAATATCTTTTGTTTATGGGCGGAATGTGTTGTTTCCATGTTCTCCCCATCTCTGTGTTCGCTGTGTGCTCTAAATTGCCCCTATATAGTGTGTGTGTGTGTGTGTGTGTGTGTGTGTGTGTGTGTGTGTGTGTGTGTGTGTGTGTGTGTGTGTGTGTGTGTGTGTGTGTGTGTGTGTATTTACAGTATGTGTGTTTGCACAGTCATGGATTAGTGTCCTGTCCTGGGGGTATCTGCAATGGACTGAAACGTTCTCCAATGGTTGGGCATTAGGAACCCCTGTGTTTAGGGACGGCCGTGTTGTTTCCATGTTCTCCCCGTGCCTGTGTGGGTTGCTCTAAATTGCCCCTATATAGTGTGTGTGTGTGTGTGTGTGTGTGTGTGTGTGTGTGTGTGTGTTTACTGTATGTGTATTTGCCCAGTTATGGATTAGTGTCCTGTCCTGGGGGTATCTGCAATGGTCCGAAACGTTCTCCGAAACGTTGGGCATAAGGAACCCCTGTGTTTAGGGACGGCCGTGTTTCCATGTTCTCTCTGTGTTTGTTTGGGTTGCTTCAAATTGCCCCATCTGTATAATGTGTGTGTGTGTGTATTCTGAGACATGAGTAAGAGGTTGTGCGTTTCTGAGATGACACGTGTGTTGGGATTATCACAAGTGTCCGAAGGTGCGGTTCTGATTATGACATGACCTTATTACACCATGTGACCCAAGATTAGGTTCCACACATTGATCACAGTGGTTGCTATGGCAGCCCTATAGTTTTAGTTTGTTCTCCTCATGTTCCACTTGGGTTTTCTCTGGGTTCTCCAGTATATTAACTGTTTTAAATTGCCCCTATCTAAATGTCCTCCCATATATAGAGTGTCTGTGTGAGTGAGTGTGTGTCCAGCGATAGATTGGCGTCCTGTCCTGGTTGTATCTGCCCAGCGCCCGAAACGTTCTCCCCTGGATGAACATAGGGAACCCCCCCGCGACCCTAATAGAGGATAAAGTGGATGATAATGAGATGAGAGAACTTTTATAATAATGGTAAACATTATGGCTCCCCCAATCTGGGTGGAGTTCCCATGTTCTCCCCGTGTCCACCTGGGTTTGCTTAGGGTTCTCCAGTTTCGTCTCACAGTCCAAAAACATGGATTCAAGTATATTAACTGGTTTAAATTGCCCCTATCTAAATGTCCTCCCATATAGAGTGTGTCTGTGTGAGTGAGTGTGTGTCCAGTGATGGATTGGCGCCCTGTCCTGGGTGTATCTGCCCAGCGCCCGAAATGTTCTCCCCTGGATGGGCATGGGGAACCCCCCCCCCCAACCCTACTAGATGATTAAGTAGAAGATAATGAGACGAGAGAACTTATTTAATAATGTTAAACATTATGGCTTCCTCAATCTGGGTGGAGTTTCCATGTTCTCCCCGTGTCCACCTGGGTTTTCTTTGGGTTCTCCGGTTTCATCTCAAAGTCCAAAAACATGGATTCAAGTATATTAACTGGTTTAAATTGCCCCTATCTAAATGTCCTCCTGTATAGTGAGTGTGTGTGATAGATTGGCGTCCTGTCCTGGGTGTATCTGCCCAACGCCCGAAACGTTCTCCCCTGGATGGACATGGGGAACCAAGGGGTGACCCTAGTAGAGGATAAAGTGGCAGATAATGAGACAAGAGAACTTGTATAATAATGGTAAACATTATGGCTCCCCCAATCTGGGTGGAGTTTCCATGTTCTCCCCGTGTCCACGTGGGTTTCCTCCGGGTTCTCCGTTTTCCTCCCACAATCCAAAAACATGGATCAAGTCAAATGAATTCTCCAAATTGCCCCATATAGAGTGTGTATGTGTGTGTGAGTGTGTGTCCAGTGATAGATTGGCGCCCTGTCCTGGGTGTATCTGCCCAACGCCCGAAACGTTCTCCCCTGGATGGGCATGGGGACCCCCCCCCCGCAACCCTCGTAGAGGATTAAGTGGCAGATAATGAGATGAGAGAACTTGTACATAATGGTTGTACATTATGGCTCCCCCAATCTGGTTCTCCATGTTGTCCAATCCATGTTCTCCCCGTGTCCGTGTGGGTTTCCTCCGGGTTCTCCGGTTTCCTCCCACAGTCCAAAAACATGGATCAAGTCAAATGAATTCTCCAAATTGCCCCATATAAAGTATGTCTGTGTGAGTGAGTGTGTGCCCAGCGATGGATTGGCGTCCTGTCCTGGGTGTATCTGCCCAGTGCCCGAAACGTTCTCCCCTGGATGGGCATGGGGAACCCCCCCGCGACCCTAATAGAGGATAAAGCGGGAGATAATGAATGAAAATGTTGTAGTTGTTATGCAGAACGTGTTATGGCAACGAAACAAACCCAGACTCTGAGCTGAGGAATATAATAACATGGTTGGAGGAGAACATTAACAGATCACCTAAACACCACCTTGTGTTCGGTTCTTTGGCGTTTGCTCGACATGCGACGGCAGTTATTTTTATATGACCTCACTGCTGGAGAACCCGGAGACATGCCCTCATTTCTAACAGGTGAGGTGATGCTTTTATTACAATGAATGATACGCCTCTATACTGATCATCTATAACCTTTAACCTGTTCACTCCGGCCGTCTCACCAGCGTCATGTGACCTAGGAAACTACGCCAAGGATCCGACGCATGGGGCGGCACGTTGGTTTAGTGGATTAGCATGTTCTCCTCTCAGCTCTAGGGATTCCCGGTTCGAATCCCAATCTGGGTGGAGTTTCCATGTTCTCCCCGTGTCCACATGGGTTTCCTTGGGTTCTCCGGTTTCCTCCCACAGTCCAAAAACATGGATCAAGGAAGAGTGAATTCTCCAAATTGCCCCATATAGAGTGTGTGTGTGCCCAGCGTTCTGTCCTGGGTGTATCTGCCCCAGCACCCGAAACAAATAATATTAATATTGTTCCATCCATTAACTTCAGCTTTACCCTCTTCTAGGGTCGCGGGGGGGGGTTCCCCATGCCCATCCAGGGGAGAACGTTTCGGGCGCTGGGCAGATACACCCAGGACCCAATACATCGCAGGGCACACACTCACTCTGTGGCTTAGTGGTTGGCATGTTCTTCTCTCAGCACTCCGGTTGGAATCCCAATCTGGGTGGAGTTTCCATGTTCTCCCCGTGTCCACGTGGGTTTCCTCCGGGTTCTCCGGTTTCCTCCCACAGTCCAAAAACATGGATCAAGTCAATTGAGTTCTCCAAATTGCCCCATATAGAGTGTGTTTGTGTGTCTGTGTGTGCCCAGTGTCCTGTCCTGGGTGTATCTGCCCAGCACCCGAAAACGTTCTCCCCTGGATGGGCATGGGGAACCCCCCCCCCGTGCGACTCTAGTAGAGGATAAAGCGGAAGATAATGGATGGATGGATGGATCTGACACATTTGAATGCTTTACGTCTGTATGGAAGGTTCCACAGAAACATAGGTCCCCATCCCACACCCTTCGCAAGACGCTTTGACGTAAGACGTGTCTGTGTGTGCCCAGTGTTCTGTCCTGGGTGTATCTGCCCAGCACCTGAAAACGTTCTCCTCTAGGATGGGCATGGGGAACCTCCGGGTTCTCTGGTTTCCTCCCACAGTCCAAAAACATGGATCAAGGAAGAGTGAATTCTCCAAATTGCCCCATATAGAGTATGTGTGTGCCCAGCGTTCTGTCCTGGGTGTATCTGCCCCAGCACCCGAAACAAATAATATTAATATTGTTCCATCCATTAACTTTACACAGCTTTACCCTCTAATAGGGTCGCGTGGGGGGGTGGGGGTGGGGGGGCAGATACCCCAGGACCCAATCCATCGCAGGGCACACACTCAATCTGTGGCTTAGTGGTTGGCATGTTCTCCTCTCAGCACTAGGGATTCCTGCTTCGAATCCCAATCTGGGTGGAGTTTCCATGTTCTCCCCGTGTCCACATGGGTTTCCTCCGGGTTCTCCGGTTTCCTCCCACAGTCCAAAAACATGGATCAAGTCAATTGAGTTCTCCAAATTGCCCCATATAGAGTGTGTTTGTGTGTCTGTGTGTGCCCAGTGTCCTGTCCTGGGTGTATCTGCCCAGCACCCGAAAACGTTCTCCCCTGGATGGGCATGGGGAACCCCCCCCCCGTGCGACTCTAGTAGAGGATAATGTGGAAGATAATGGATGGATGGATGGATCTGACACATTTGAATGCTTTACGTCTGTATGGAAGGTTCCACAGAAACATCCCACACCCTTCGCAAGACGCTTTGACGTAAGACGTAATGTTTATAGCTATCGTCCCCACCAATGCTATGTTCACGCCTTCCGTCTGCATCAGTGCTTGCGAATAAATCCACTATTGTGATTTCAAACGAACAGAAAGGTCGATTCTTGAACACGTATGATGGATTAGTTGTGGGTGTGGTGTATCGTAATCATTTTTCCGATGACCTCATGCTTATGAAGCTCATAAAGAGTGTGTTTGTAAATATCGTGGTGTTACGTCCACATATTTAGGTGCCACACAGGGTTCTGGGTCACCAGGTTTTGGCACCATTGTTCATTTTGGCGCCAATGGAGCTGTGCGGCAGAGGGTTTCCCAGCATGCATTTGGGGGAGGGGATAAAAGGGGGATGGGGTTTGTGTCATGGCTGATGGATGATGGCGTGATGAATTTATGGAGTGTCTCAAATGCTGTGTTACTACAACAAACTGTTGAATTGCAAAAATGGATTCCCATTTTGGGAGGCATGGTGGATTAATGGTTACCATGTTCTCCTCTCAGGGATTCCCAGTTCGAATCCCAATCTGGGTGGAGTTTCCATGTTCTCCTTTCCCACAGTCCAAAAACGTGGATTAAGATCAACTGAATTCTCCAAATTGCCCCATATAGAGTGTGTCTTTGTGAGTGAGTGTGTGCAGTGATAGATTGGCGCCCCGTCCTGGTTGTATCTGCCCAGCGCCCGAGACATTCTCCCCTGGATGGGCATGGGGAACCCCCCCCCCCCCCCCGACCCTAGTAGAGGGTAAAGCGGAAGATAATGGATGGATGGATGGAATTGACCTCAAATCAATGTTTTTGGACTGTGGGAGATCAACTGAATTCTCCAAATTGCCCCATATAGAGTGTGTCTTTGTGAGTGAGTGTGTGTCCAGAGATAGATTGGTGTCCTGTCCTGGGTGTATCTGCCCAGCGCCCGAAACGTTCTCCCCTGGATGGGCATGGGGAACCCCCCCACGACCCTAATAGAGGATAGGATTCACAACTTGGGAGGCATGGTGGCTTAGCATGTTCTCCTCTCAGCACTAGGGATTCCTGCTTCAAATCCCAATCTGGGTGGAGTTTCCATGTTCTCCCCGTGTCCGTGTGGGTTTCCTCCGGGTTCTCCGGTTTCCTCCCACAGTCCAAAAACATGGATCAAGTCAATTGAATTCTCCAAATTGCCCCATATAGAGTGTGTGTGTGTGAGTGAGTGTGTGTCCAGAGATAGATTGGCGTCCTGTCCTGGGTGTATCTGCCCAGCGCCCGAAACGTTCTCCCCTGGATGGGCATGGGGAACCCCCCCGCGACCCTAATAGAGGATAGGATTCCCAACTTGGGAGGCATGGTGGCTTAGCATGTTCTCCTCTCAGCACTAGGGATTCCCAGTTCGAATCCCAATCTGGGTGGAGTTTCCATGTTCTCCCCGTGTCCGCGTGGGTTTCCTCCGCGTTCTCCGGTTTCCTCCCACAGTCCAAAAACATGGATCAAGTCAATTGAATTCTCCAAATTGCCCCATATAGAGTGTGTCTGTGTGAGTGAGTGTGTGTCCAGCGAAAGATTGGCATCCTGTCCTGGGTGTATCTGCCCAGCGCCCGAAACGTTCTCCCCTGGATGGGCATGGGGAACCCCCCCGCGACCCTAATAGAGGATAGGATTCCCAACTTGGGAGGCATGGTGGCTTAGCATGTTCTCCTCTCAGCGCTAGGGATTCCCAGTTCAAATCCCAAACTGGGTGGAGTTTCCATGTTCTCCCCGTGTCCGCGTGGGTTTCCTCCGGGTTCTCCGGTTTCCTCCCACAGTCCAAAAACATGGATCAAGTCAATTGAGTTCCTGCTTCAGCATGTTCTCCTCTCAGCACTAGGGATTCCTGCTTCAAATCCCAATCTGGGTGGAGTTTCCATGTTCTCCCCGTGTCCGCGTGGGTTTCCTCCGGGTTCTCCGGTTTCCTCCCACAGTCCAAAAACATGGATCAAGTCAATTGAGTTCTCCAAATTGCCCCATATAGAGTGTGTCTGTGAGTGAGTGTGAGTCCAGAGATAGATTGGCGCCCTGTCCTTTCTGCCCAGCGCCCGAAACGTTCTCCCCTGGATGGGCATGGGGAACATAACCCTAGTAGAGGATAAAGCGGAAGTGTTCAGTGATAGATTGGCGCCCTGTCCTGGTGTATCTGTGTATCTGCCCAGTGCCCGGAACGTTCTCCCCTGGATGAACTTATTAGTGAATGACAGTTAACCTCAGTGACTCAGCAGTGTAATCAGAACTGAGGTTTAGTTTAACAGTAAACTCTTACATGTCACCACTGAGCAGTGTGTGCTTTACAGTGTGTCTCAGAGCATGTGTCTGTTGCGTGATGTGTCGTTAGAGTTATCAGTTGCAGATTATGCGTCTTGTAGGTTTTCTACGTGCTAACTGAAGCGTAAGCATTTTATCACACCGTGCTCATTTCTGTATGAATGCACACGCTGTCATCTCTCAAAGTCCGCAGATGATTACAGACTATTGCTGCAGATTACAGCCTTCTGCTATATTCATGCCCTGTAGTCAGCCTTATAATTTTGGGTTCTCTGTGTGTGTGTGTGTGTGTGTGTGTGTGTGTGTGTGTGTGTGTGTGCGTGTGTGTGTGCGCGCGCGCGTATATGTGTGTGTGTATGCATATGTATGTATGTATGTATGTATGTGTGTGTATATATATATAAATAATGTGTGTGTATGTATGTATGTGTGTGCGTTTATATTTGTGTATATGTATGTATGTATGCGTGTGTGTGTGTGTATATATGTATACATGTGTGTGTATGTACAGTATGTATGTATGTATGTGTGTGTGTGTGTGTGTGTGTGTGTGTGTGTGTGTGTGTGTATGTATGTATATATGTGTGTGTATGTACAGTATGTATGTATATGTGTGTGTGTGTGTGTGTGTGTGTGTGTGTGTGTATGTATATATGTGTGTGTATGTACAGTATGTATGTATATGTGTGTGTGTGTGTGTGTAGATGTATATATGTGTGTGTATGTACAGTATGTATGTATATGTGTGTGTGTGTGTGTGTGTGTGTGTGTGTGTGTGTGTGTATGTATATATGTGTGTGTATGTACAGTATGTATGTATATGTGTGTGTGTGTGTGTGTGTGTGTGTGTGTGTGTATATATGTATGCTGTGTCCATTCATTCATTATCTCCCACTTTATCCTCTATTAGGGTAGCTGGGGGGGGTTCCCCATGCCCATCCAGGGGAGAACGTTTCGGGCGCTGGGCAGATACACCCAGGACAGGACACCAATCTATCACTGGACACACACTCACTCACACAGACACACTCTATATGGGGCAATTTGGAGAACTCAATTGACTTGATCCATGTTTTTGGACTGTGGGAGGAAACCGGAGAACCCGGAGGAAACCCACACGGACACGGGGAGAACATGGAAACTCCACCCAGATGGGGATTCAAACTGGGAATCCCTAGCGCTGAGAGGAGAACATGCTAAACACTAAGCCACCGTGCCGTCCATATATATATATATATGTGTATATATAATGTGTATGTATGTGGGTGTGTGTTTTTATATGTGTATTTGTGTGTATGTATGTGTGTGTGAGTATCTCTCAGCGCTGGGGATCCAGGTTTGTATCTTCCCACGGGCCAAATACATGGATTCAAGGTGAATTGGAGACCTTAGATTGCCCCATGTAAATTTCCCCTATATATACTGTAGTTGTGAGTATAAGAGTTGTTGCCCAGCATTGGATTGGCACCCTGTCTTGAATGTAACCCCCACTACGTCCATTAAGGACATCCTGCAGGACTGCCAGTCCAACGTAAAGGAGCCGTACACAGGATGCCAACTGATAGAACCCACCAGCTCTGAGAACCTGCTGTTGACTTGATGTACATTCACAATGCCTTCATCTGTTTGGGGTTATTAAGGAGAGATTAAACACATGAGGCAGCAGGAATGGCTGAAGGAAGGAAGGAATTCTGGGTGATTAAAAATCCCATTATAATTCATCAGTGCCGTGGCCGTGGTGGAACACAATGAGGGCTGAGCGCTGAGTCTCAGGTGGGTTTATTTAGGCAGTAGCGCTCACCGCTTCGATTGTTCCAGCCGTGTCGGCTTCCACCCGCATACTTCTCTCGTGTTTCCCATTCTTCAGACTTCAGGTTACGCAACGCGCCTAATCAAGAGTCACATTGTTCTGCGGCATATTTGTGAAGAATGGAGGCGCACCAATGGGGCGAGGCTGGAAAACATATGATGCCGACCTGTGATAGCCGTCATGCAAATTTGTTACGAAACGCTCGTCAGCTGCGTTGAAAAGCATGACCTAAATTGTGTGAGGTGTGTGTGTGTGTGTGTGTGTGTGTGTGTGTGTACATGTAACTAATTCCATATGATGCTGATTCCACAGGACTTGAAAAACCTTTGATTGTTTTAATATTTCTCGTTAATTTAATTTAATTTTCAGACAGGACGGCATGGTGGCTTAGTGGTTACCATGTTCTCCTCTCAGCCCTAGGGATTCCCGGTTCGAATCACCATCTGGGTAAAGTTTCCACGTTCTCCCCGTGTCCCCGTGGGTTTCCTCCAGGTTCTCCGGTTTCCTCCCACAGTCCAAAAACATGGATCAAGGTCAATTGAATTCTCCAAATTGCCCCATATAGAGTGTGTGTGTGAGTGAGTGTGGGCCCAGTGATAGATTGGCATCCTGTCCTGGGTGTCTGCCCAGCGCCCGAAACGTTCTCCCCTGGATGGGCATGGGGAACCCCCCACCCCCCCCCCCACGACCCTAATTTTGAGACTAGTACTAATAAAAATATTAAGAAAACCTAGAAATCCAAATGGTACCAATATTTTATTCATTCATTCATCCATTATCTCCCGCTTTATCCTCCATTAGGGTCGCGGGGGGTTCCCCATGCCCATCCAGGGGAGAACGTTTGGGGCGCTGGGCAGATACACCCAGGACAGGACACCAATCTATCACTGGGCACACACTCACTCACACAGACACACTCTATATGGGGCATGGAGAACTCAATTGACTTGATCCATGTTTTTGGACTGTGGGAGGAAACCGGAGAACCCGGAGGAAACCCACACATACACGGGGAGAACATGGAGACTCCACCAGATTGGGAATCGGATCAGATCGGGAATCCCTAGCGCTGAGAGGAGAACATGCCAACCACTAAGCCATCGCTGGCCATTTAGAGCAGTCATTCATTCATTCATTATCTCCCGCTTTATCCTCTATTAGGGTAGCGGTGGGGTTCCCCATGCCCATCCAGGGGGAGAACGTTTCGGGCGCTGGGCAGATACACCCAGGACAGGACGCCAATCCATCGCTGGGCACACACTCACACATTTAGAGCAGTCAACTCACCTTAAATCCATGTTTTTGGACTGTGAAAGGAAACCCACGCCGACACGGGTAGAACATTGAACCTGGACCCCTGGCAGTGAGAGGTGAACAGGCTAACCACTAAACCCTGATTTTTGCATTCCCAAAATCCAAATGTTTTTTTATTGCAGCATTAAATATAAACTTCATCATCAGTGTATGGAGTTTACTCTCAGTATAATGTTCATGTAGCTTTATAGATGTTCACCTTTAACTACACCTCTCCCGATACATAATTAGTCCATCAGTAGAAGCGAGAGCCTCCACCGGCGCTCATATGTCATCAGGGTGGAAACTATAGCTCCGTTTTTCCTCTTTACAATCCATCAGCTGTCAGGAAATTTATTTGGTGGGGCTTTTAACTTTGACACAGGAGTGTTTAAAACAACAAGGCTGTTCACCCGGTGCACTACCACACACCACCGTGTCAGTGCTGAGTGTGATCCATTACCTACAAACCCCGGCTCAGTGGTGGTCCAGGTTATGGATTGCAGGACACGGCGTGGTTCTAAGCTCATAGCTACTAAATCACTGACGGCTCACTTACTCACTTACTGGCATGGCAC
This sequence comes from Corydoras sp. C115, assembly GCA_019802505.1. NCBI lineage: Eukaryota > Metazoa > Chordata > Actinopteri > Siluriformes > Callichthyidae > Corydoras > Corydoras sp. C115. Next base: position 20,483 of record JAFMOC010001017.1, on the reverse strand, counting down.
TTTAAAAAGAGGCATCTGCCATGACAAGATCCAGCATGCACCTTTGTGAAGAAGTGCATTTTTTTAATTCCCTGTGAATAAAACATAACGCAGTACATTCCAAGTGATGCTATAAATGATAACATCATCAAAAATATCACTTATGCTGATCTCACATGATGCAAAACTAAAAAAAGAAGTCTTTTATTGGATATAACCTTTTATTTTCTTTCATCAATCCATTATCTTCCACTTTATCCTCTATTAGGGTCACGGGGGAGGGGGGGGGTTCCCCATGCCCATCCAGGGGAGAACGTTTCGGGCGCTGGGCAGATACACCCAGGACAGGACATCACTGTCACTGGACATACACTCACTCACACATACACACTCTATATGGGGCAATTTGGAGAATTCAATTGACCTTTCATTCATTCATGATCTCCCGCTTCATCCTCTATTAGGGTCGCGGGAGGGGGTTCCCCATGCCCATCCAGGGGAGAACGTCTGAGGCGCTGGGCAGATAGACCCAGGACAGGGCACCAATCTATCACTGGACACACACTCACTCACACACACACTCTATATGGGGCAATTTGGAGACTTCACTTGACTTCACTTGACACTTGATCCATGTTTTTGGACTGTGGGAGGAAACCGGAGAACCCGGAGGAATGCCACGCGGACACGGGGAGAACATGGAAACTCCACCCAGATTGGGATTCGAACCGGGAATCCCTAGCACTGAGAGGAGAACATGCCAACCACTAAGCCACCATGCCGAACGCTAAAAACATTATTATTATATTTAATTTCTCACAGTTATGTTAATCATTCATTCATTATCTCCCGCTTTATCCTCTATTAGGGTCGCGGAAGGGGGTTCCCCATGCCCATCCAGGGGAGAACGTTTCGGGCGCTGGGCAGATACACCCAGGACAGGACGCCAATCTATCACTGGGCACACACTCACTCACACAAACACACTCTATATGGGGCAATTTGGAGAATTCAATTGACTTGATCCATGTTTTTGGACTGTAGGAGGAAACCGGAGAACCCGGAGGAAACCCACATGGACACGGGGAGAACATGGAAACTCCACCCAGATTGGGATTCGAACCTGGAATCCCTATTGCTGAGAGGAGAACATGCTAAACACTAAGCCACCGTGCCACCTGCTAAAAACATTATTATTATAATATGTAATTTCTCACAGTTATGTTAATCATTTATTCATTATCTCCCGCTTTATCCTCTATTTGGGTCGCGGGGGGGGACACACACACACACACTCACTCACACATACACACTCTATATGGGGCAATTTGGAGAATTCAATTGACCTTTCATTCATTCATTCATTATCTCCCGCTTTATCCTCTATTAGGATCGTGGGGGGGGTTCCCCATGCCCATCCAGGGGAGAACGTTTCGGGCGCTGGGCAGATACACCCTGGACAGGACGCCAATCTATCACTGGACACACACTCACTCACACAGACACACTCTATATGGGGCAACTTGGAGAATTCACTTGACTTCACTTGACACTTGATCCATGTTTTTGGACTGTGGGAGGAAACCGGAGAACCCGGAGGAATGCCACGCGGACACGGGGAGAACATGGAAACTCCACCCAGATTGGGATTCGAACCGGGAATCCCTAGCACTGAGAGGAGAACATGCCAACCACTAAGCCACCATGCCGAACGCTAAAAACATTATTATTATATTTAATTTCTCACAGTTATATTAATCATTTATTCATTATCTCCCGCTTTATCCTCTATTAGGGTCGGGGGGGGGGTTCCCCATGCCCATCCAGGGGAGAACATCTCGGGCGCTGGGCAGATAGACCCAGGACAGGACGCCAATCTATCACTGGACACACACTCACTCACACACGCACACTCTATATGGGGCAATTTGGACAATTCAATTGACTTGATCCATGTTTTTGGACTGTGGGAGGAAACCGGAGAACCCGGAGGAAACCCACGCGGACACGGGGAGAACATGGAAACTCCACCCAGATTGGGATTCGAACCTGGAATCCCTGTTGCTGAGAGGAGAACATGCTAAACACTAAGCCACCGTGCCACCTGCTAAAAACATTATTATTATATGTAATTTCTCACAGTTATGTTAAATACAGTATAATTAGTGCTTCCTCATTAATCCCTTATACAGTAATCAGCATAATGACATCTGCTGGTTGCCTGCAGTCTGTGCTGCTTAATCATAAAGCAGCCCGACTGAAGCCTGAGTGTCTTTTTCTTACAGTCTGCTTGCGCCACCGTGTGGTTAAATGCACCCATTACATGTGTCAAACTGAGCTTATTTAAATTAAACTCTGTTTAGTGACAGTTTCTGTATGGTTAAGGTCATTGTGTTGATTTAATGGAAAACTCATCCATTCATTATCTCCCGCTTTGTCCTCTATTAGGGTCACGGGGTGGGTTCCCCATGCCCATCCAGGGGAGAACGTCTCGGGCGCTGGGCAGATAGACCCAGGACAGGACGCCAATCTATCACTGGACACACACTCACTCACTCATACACACTCTATATGGGGCAATTTGGAGAACTCAATTGACTTGATCCATGTTTTTGGACTGTGGGAGGAAACCGGAGAACCCGGAGGAAACCCACGCAGACACGGGGAGAACATGGAAACTCCACCCAGATTGGGATTCGAACCAGGAATCCCTAGAGCTGAGAGGAGAACATGCTAACCACTAAGCCACCGTGCCGCCCTTAATGGAAAACTGTCTTTGTTTTTGTTTTTTTATTAGTTTTTTTGTACTGTTTTTAATGTAAAAATAAATTTAAAAAATTCCATTTTGCATGTTCTCCTTAGAGCGTTAGGGATTCCCGGTTCGAATCCCAATCTGGGTGGAGTTTCCATGTTCTCCCCGTGTCCAAGTGGGTTTCCTCCGGGTTCTCCGGTTTCCTCCCACAGTCCAAAAACATGGATCAAGGTCAATTGAATTCTCCAAATTGCCCCATATAGAGTGTGTGTGTGTGTGTGAGTGTGTGTCCAGCGATAGATTGGTGTCCTGTCCTGGGTGTATCTGCCCAGCGCCCGAAGCATTCTGCCCTGGGGATGGTCATGGGGAACCCCCCCCCCTCCCCCACGACCCTAGTAGAGGATAAAGCAGAAGATGATAGATGAATGAATGAATAACATAACTGTGAGAAATTAAATATAATAATAATGTTTTAGCGTTCGACACGGTGGCTTAGTGGTTAGCATGTTCTCCTCTCAGCACTAGGGATTCCCGGTTTGAATCCCAATCTGGGTGGAGTTTCCATGTTCTCCCCGTGTCCGCGTGGGTTTCCTCCGGGTTCTCCGGTTTCCTCCCACAGTCCAAAAACATGGATTCAAGGTCAATTGATTTCTCCAAATTGCCCCATATAGAGTGTGTGTGTGTGAGTGAGTGTGTGTCCAGTGATGGATTGGCGTCCTGTCCTGGGTCTATCTGCCCAGCGCCCGAGACGTTCTCCTCTGGAGACACTACCCTAGTTGAGGATAAAGTGGAAGCTAATGGTTGGATGGATAGTATTTACCTAGAATCCAATGTTTTTAAACTGTGGGAAGAAAGAACCCGGAGGAAACCCACATGGAAACAGGGGAGAAAATGGAAACTCCGCCCCTTTTTGAAGACAATAATAATACGTTTTATTTATATAGCGCTTTTAGGGACCTCGTATTCCTCTTTAATATTACAATATTTATAGAATCTTTTCTAAAGATTGATTACAGTCTGTATTTATTTGAATGTCTATTTAACTGAAACTTTAAATTTAAATCACAACATTAATTCCTGACTATTAAATAACATTTTCTATTATAATTAGTTTATTAGAGGGCGGCACGGTGGCTTAGTGGTTTAGCATGTTCTCCTGCGCTAGGGATTCCCGGTTCGAATCCCCATCTGGGTGGAGTTTCCATGTTCTCCCCGTGTCTGCGTGGGTTTCCTCCGGGTTCTCCGGTTTCCTCCCACAGTCCAAAAACATGAATCAAGTCAACTGAATTCTCCAAATTGCCCCATATAGAGTGTGTCTGTGTGTGTGAGTGTGTGTCCAGCGATGGATTGGCGCCCTGTCCTGGGTGTATCTGCCCAGCGCCCGAAACGTTCTCCCCTGGATGGGCATTGGGAACCCCACCGCGACCCTAATAGAGGATAAAGCGGAAGATAATGAATGAATGAATCTATCACAACATTAATTCCTGACTAAATAACATTTTCTATTATAATTAGTTTATTAGAGGGCGGCACGGTGGTTTAGTGTTTAGCACGTTCGCCTCTCAGCGTTAGGATTCCCGGTTCGAATCCCAATCTGGGTGGAGTTTCCATGTTCTCCCCGTGTCCAAGTGGGTTTCCTCCGGGTTCTCCGGTTTCCTCCCACAGTCCAAAAACATGGATCAAGTCAATTGAGTTCTCCAAATTGCCCCATATAGAGTGTGTCTGTGTGAGTGAGTGTGTGTCCAGTGATAGATTGGCGCCCTGTCCTGGGTGTATCTTCCCAGCGCCCGAAAAGTCCCCCCCCCCCCTGCGACCCTAACATAGGATAAAACAGAAGATAATGGATGGATGGATGGGGTTTATTAGATCAGGGAGAGCTATTTCTGCATGCTGACTTATTTCCATGTGTCCTTTAAAACACCAACAGGTGGCAGTGTCACTCACATTTTACTGTTGATGTTTACATGATGCTGAGCACCATGGCAACTGTCTACAGTAATATATACAGTTCAAAATAGTGAGTGAGGAAGCTTTAGAGTACGAACTCAAATGGCATTTAAACATATTTATATCTCTTATCTCATTATCTCATACTTAATTCTATACGGGGGTCACGGGGCGAGAACGTTTCAGGCGTTGAGTCGACAGGCCGGACATCTGGGCACACACTCACTCATTCACTAATATACTATATAGGGGCAATTTAGTATATTAGGGGACTTATTTTTAGTCTGTATAAAATCATATGCAAAATACTAAATGAAAATCGAATGTAATGTTTACAGATCAAGGGCGGCACATGGTTTAGTGGTTAGTATGTTCTCCTCACAGTGCTGGGGATCCAGGTTGGAATCCCAATCTGGGTGGAGTTGCCATGTTCTCCCCGTGTCCGTGTGGGTTTCCTCCGGGTTCTCCGGTTTTCTTCCACAGTCCAAAAACACAGATAAAGTCAATTTAATTCTCCAAATTGCCCCATGTCCACGTGGGTTTCCTCTGGGTTCTCCAGTTTTCATGGATTTAATGTACTGTACATTGAATTCTCCAAATTGCCCCATATAGAGTGTGTGTGTGAGTGAGTGTGTGTCCAGTGATAGATTGGCGCCCTGTCCTGGGTGTATCTGCCCAGCGCCCGAAACGTTCTCCTCTGGATGGGCATGGGGAACCCCCCCATGACCCTAGCAGAGGATAAAGCGGAAGATAATGTATGGATGGATTTTTACAATCACACATGGTTTAGTGATTGGCATGTTCTCCTCTCAGCACTAGGGATTCCCGGTTCGAATCCCAATCTGGGTGGAGTTTCCATGTTCTCCCCGTGTCCAAGTGGGTTTCCTCCGGGTTCTCCGGTTTCATCCCACAGTCCAAAAACATGAATTCAAGGTATATTAAATGCTCTAAATTGCCCCATATAGAGTGTGTGTGTGTGTGAGTGAGTGAGTGTGTGTCCAGTGATAGAGTGCCCCATGACCCTAGTAGAGGATAAAGTGAAAGATAATGGATGGATGGATTTTTACAATCACACATGGTTTAGTGATTGGCATGTTCTCCTCTCAGCACTAGGGATTCCCGGTTCGAATCCCAATCTGGGTGGTTTCCTCCGGGTTCTCCTGTTTCATCCCACAGTCCAAAAACATGAATTCAAGGTAAATTATTAATTCATTCATGATCTCCCGCTTTATCCTCTAGTAGGGTCGCGGTGGGGTTCCCCATGCCCATCCAGGGGAGAACGTCTCGGGCGCTGGGCAGATAGACCCAGGACAGGGCGCCAATCTATCACTGGACACACACTCACTCACACAGACACACACTCTATATGTGGGGCAATTTTGAGAATTCAATTGACTTGATCCATGTTTTTGGACTGTGGGAGGAAACCGGAGAACCCGGAGGAAACCCACGCAGACACGGGGAGAACATGGAAACTCCACCTAGATGGGGATTCAAACCGGGAATCCCTAGCGCTGAGAGGCGAACGTGCTAACCACTAAGCCACCGTGCCGCCTTAAAGGTAAATTAAATGCTCTAAATTGCCCCATATAGAGTGTGTCTGTGTGAGTGAGTGTGTCCAGCAATAGATTGGTGTCCTGTCCTGGGTGTATCTGCCCAGCGCCCGAAACGTTCTCCCCTGGATGGGCATTATTGTGTTTTTGTTCTCATGTGGTTCTTTTTTCTACCCTTCTTCATTCATTTGATGTATCTCAGTGGTTTAACGTTGGCTGTATGTTAGATCAGCACCCTGCACCCAGCACCCACATCAAAGCACCTTTTCAGGTCAATGGCTCATTCGGTTCCTCTACCTTTCATATGAAGATGTATTTCTTCCACAAAAGAGACAGTCATTGTATTTTCATCGCTCTTGTTTTTATTAATTCCACTGCAGTCCAAAACCTAAGACAGATTTCAGAACAATGAAAGAACAAAAGAAACACAGAGACACTTTTCAGGAAGGTTATGTACATTTCAAATTCAGAGATTACAGCAGAACATGGGTAGGTGGCTTCTCCTCTCCGTGCTGGGAATTCCCGGGGTCCAATCCCGATCTGGGTGGACTTTCCATGTTCTCTCTGTGTCTGTGTGGGTTTACTTTGGGTTCTCTGTTTTCCTTCCACAGTCCAAATACTTTGAATAAATTCATTCATTCATTCATTATCTCCCGCTTTATCCTCTATTAGGGTCGCGGTGGGGTTCCCCATGCCCATCCAGGGGAGAACGTCCCGGGCGCTGGGCAGATAGACCCAGGACAGGGCGCCAATCCATCGCTGGGCACACACTCACTCACACATACACACTCTATATGGGGCAATTTTTTTTTGAGAATTCAATTAACTTGATCCATGTTTTTGGACTGTGGGAGGAAACCGGAGAACCTGGAGGAAACCCACGCAGACACGGGGAGAACATGGAAACTCCACCCAGATGGGGATTCGAACCGGGAATCCCTAGTGCTGAGAGGCGAACGTGCTGACCACTAAGACACCGTGCCGCCCTACTTTGAATAAATTGAATACATTAAATTGCCCCATATAGAGTGTGTTTGTGTGTGTCCAGCGATAGCGATCGATGATCGGTGCCCTGTTCTGGGTGTATCTGCCCAGCGCATGGAACCCCCGCTACGACCCTAATAGATGATTAAGCGAAAGATAATGAATGAAGGAATGAATGGGGAAATTGCAGTTTTTACAGATAGTCGTGTTAATATATACAAAAGAGGAAATTTTAAAAAAGAACAATAAGCCCAGTAAATTTAAACTAAAAGTACTAAAAAATAAAAAGTAAAACTAAAGTGGCATGTGTATAGTATGTGATATCTGTTAATTAAAAAAAATTAAAAATTAAATATAGTGCACTGTCGGTGGCTTAGTGGTTAGCATGTTCTCCTCTCAGCACTAGGGATTCCCGGTTCGAATCCCAATGTGGGTGGAGTTTCCATGTTCTCCCCGTGTCTGCGTGGGTTTCCTCCGGGTTCTCCGGTTTCCTCCCACAGTCCAAAAACATGGATCAAGTCAATTGAATTCTCCAAATTGCTCCATATAGAGTGTGTTGTGTGAGTGAGAGTGTGTGTCCAGCAATGGATTGGCGTCCTGTCCTGGGTGTATCTGCCCGGCGCCCGGGACGTTCTCCCCTGGATGGGCATGGGGAACCCCACCGCGACCCTAATAGAGAATGAATGAATATAGTGCACTGTGAGGCAGATGTTATAATATATAATATTTCACATGTAAATAATTATCATGATTATGTTATCCATCCATCCATTATCTTCCACTTTATCCTCCATTAGGGTCGCGGGGGGGTTCCCCATGCCCATCCAGGGGAGAACGTTTTGGGCGCTGGGCAGATACACCCAGGACAGGACGCCAATCCATCACTGGGCACACACTCACTCACACAGACACACTCTATATGGGGCAATTTGGAGAATTCAATTGACTTGATCCATGTTTTTGGACTGTGGGAGGAAACCGGAGAACCCGGAGGAAACCCACACGGACACGGGGAGAACATGGAAACTCCACCCAGATTGGGATTCGAACCGGGAATCCCTAGCGCTGAGAGGAGAACATGCTAACCACTAAGCCACCATGCCGCCCATGATTACGTTATGCACATTAAATTTTAAGTTGTTTCACTGAGTGTTATAAACAGTGTGGGGTACAGTGTGTGGTACAGTTTGGGGTACAGTGTGGGGTACAGTGAGTGGTACAGTTTGGGGTACAGTGTGGGGTACAGTGAGTGGTACAGTTTGGGGTACAGTGTGGGGTACAGTGAGTGGTACAGTGTGAGGGTACAGTGTGTGGTACAGTTTGGGGTACAGTGTGGGGTACAGTGTGTGGTACAGTGTGGGGTACAGTGAGTGGTACAGTGTGGGGTACAGTGTGTGGTACAGTGTGGGGTACAGTGTGTGATACAGTGAGTGGTACAGTGGATGGTACAGTGAGTGGTACAGTGTGGGGTACAGTGAGTGGTACAGTGTGGGGTACAGTGAGTGGTACAGTGTGGGGTACAGTGTGTGGTACAGTGTGGGGTACAGTGTGTGATACAGTGGATGGTACAGTGAGTGGTACAGTGTGGGGTACAGTGTGGGGTACAGTGTGGGGTACAGTGAGTGGTACAGTGTGAGGGTACAGTGTGGGGTACAGTGAGTGGTACAGTGTGAGGGTACAGTGTGTGGTACAGTGTGGGGTACAGTGTGTGATACAGTGTGTGGTACAGTGGATGGTACAGTGAGTGGTACAGTGTGGGGTACAGTGTGTGATACAGTGTGTGGTACAGTGTGTGATACAGTGTGTGGTACAGTGGATGGTACAGTGAGTGGTACAGTGTGAGGGTACAGTGTGTGGTACAGTGTGGGGTACAGTGTGTGATACAGTGTGTGGTACAGTGGATGGTACAGTGAGTGGTACAGTTTGGGGTACAGTGAGTGGTACAGTGTGTTGTGTGTGGTACGATGGGTGGTAGTGTGTGGTATAGTGTTTCACATTGTGTGGTACAGTGTGGGGTACAATGTGTGGTACAGTGTGAGGGTATGATGGCCTTCATCTTAGACAGCACCCTCCTCTCTGGCACTGCCCTCAGTGAGTCCAGCTCCACACCCCCACACCTCCACATCCCCACACCTCCATACCCCCACACCCCACACCCCCACACCCCCACACCTCCACACCCCCACACCCCCACACCTCCACATCCCCACACCTCCATACCCCCACACCTCCACACCCCCACACCTCCACACCCCCACACCTCCACACCCCCCATACCCCCACACCTCCACACCCTCACACCTCCACACCCTCACACCTCCACACACCCACACCTCCACACCCCCACACCTCCACATCCCCACACCTCCACATCCCCACACCTCCACATCCCCACACCTCCACATCCCCACACCCCCACACCCCCACATCCCCACACCTCCATACCCCCACACCTCCACCAAACCTCCACACCCCCACACCCTCCCCACACCCCACACCTCCACACCCCCACACCTCCACACCCTCACACCTCCACACCCCCACACCTCCACACCCCCACCTCCACACCCTCCACACCTCCACACCCCACCCTCACACCTCCACATCACCCTCACACCTCCACCCCCACCCTCCACACCTCCATACCCCCACCCCACACCTCCACACCCCCACACCTCCACACCCTCACACCTCCACACCCTCACACCTCCACACCCCCACACCTCCACACCTCCACACCCCCACACCTCCACACCCCCACACCTCCACACCCTCACACCTCCACACCCCCACACCTCCACACCCTCACACCTCCACACCCTCACACCTCCACACCCCACACCTCCACACCCTCACACCTCCACACCCCCACACCTCCACACCCACACACCTCCACACCCTCACACCTCCACACCCCCACACCTCCACACCTCCACACCCTCACACCTCCACACCCCCACACCTCCACACCCTCACAGCTCCACATCCCCACACCTCCACACCCTCACACCTCCACACCCCCACACCCTCACACCTCCACACCCTCACACCTCCACACCCCCACACCTCCACACCTCCACACCCTCACACCTCCACACCCCCACACCTCCACACCCTCACACCTCCACATCCCCACACCTCCACACCCTCAGCGCCGCAGACAACAGACAGAACAGTAACAGACCACAGACAGGACTGTAAACAACTGACTGACAAGCTGACTGGAAAACGTGTCTGGTGCGCATGCGCAGTACAACACGGAGCCGAACGCGTGGGGGAAGGGAATGCAACAGGTTGGCATGGGAGCCCTTAGCTGGATCACATGACCATCGTGACGTCACGCCGGTGCCGGATCAGCTGATCGCTGAGAGCGCTGCGGACAGACTGACAGACTGAGGCTTTAATCTCCACTGTGAGTTCATTCTGCTTTATTTTAATAATTAACCTTTAAAAGTTTGTCCTCGCGACTTTAGCAGCGAATAAAATAAACGTTTATATTTCTACTTTCGGCAGTTTCTCACTTTCACTTGCTGCAGCAATAACTAGCAGTAGCTCACTGTGCTAATTATGGAGCGAGGGCTTGGCTTTACTGAGAGCGTTTAGGCTTATTGTAGTCTTATTAAAGTGATTTTATAGTGTTATTAAAGTGTTATTATAGTGATATTAAAGTGTTTTTATAGTGTTATTAAAGTGTTATTATAGTGATATTAAAGTGTTTTTATAGTGTTATTAAAGTGTTATTATAGTGATATTAAAGTTTTATTAAAATGTTATTAAAGTTTTATTAAAGTGTTATTAAAGTGATATTAAAGTGTACGTTCGTTGTAAAAAGGGCTCGACATGTCGTTAAGAAATTTAAGAAGGTTTACACCGAATAAAGTTTTTTGTATTGTTTATTAGTCACCTATTTAAATAAGAGAGTGAGTGAGTGAAAGTGAGTGAGTGAAAGTGAGTGAGTGAGTGAGTGATTGTGAGAGTGAGTGAGAAAAAGTGAGAAAAAGTGAGTAAGTGAGAAAAAGTGAGTGAGTGAGAGTGTGAGGGAGTGATGGAGTGAGTGAGAAAAAGTGAGTGAGTGAGAGTGTGAGGGAGTCAGTGAGAGTGAATCAGTGAGTGAGTGAGAAAAAGTGAGTGAGAGAGAGAGTGTGAGGGAGTGAGAAAAAGTGAGTGAGTGAGTGAGAGTGTGAGGGAGTCAGTGAGTGAGTGAGTGAGAAAAAGTGAGTGTGAGTGAGAAAAAGTGAGTGAGTGAGAGAGTGTGAGTGAGAAAAAGTGAGTGAGAAAGTGAGAGTGTGAGTGAGAAAAAGTGAGTGAGAAAGTGAGAGTGTGAGGGAGTCAGTGAGTGAGTGAGTGAGAGTGTGAGTGAGTCAGTGAGTGAGTGAGTGAGTGAGAGTGTGAGGGAGTCAGTGAGTGAGTGAGTGAGAGTGTGAGTGAGTCAGTGAGTGAGTGAGTGAGTGAGAGTGTGAGGGAGTCAGTGAGTGAGTGAGTGAGAGTGTGAGGGAGTCAGTGAGTGAGTGAGTGAGTGAGAGTGTGAGTGAGTCAGTGAGTGAGTGAGTGAGTGAGAGTGTGAGTGAGTCAGTGAGTGAGTGAGTGAGTGAGAGTGTGAGGGAGTCAGTGAGTGAGTGAGTGAGAGTGTGAGTGAGTGAGAGTGTAATATTTGTAATAAAGCTTCATTCAGTATGTGGTGATTGTGATGAATGAAGTTGCTGTTGGAAGTGTGATGACGATGGACGAGCGCCGTTGATTTCAAAGCTGTAATGATGGTCAGTGAGTGCTGATGGGAAATATGAGCTGGTGGTGAAAGGGTGCTGGTGGTGAATATGTGATGAGAAATGAATGTTTGCTGATGGTGTGTGTATTATATTGCTGAATGTTCTAAAGAACTATATATATATATATATTTATTATTATTATTATTATTATTATTATTATTACAGCATGTGAAATAATTACAGCATGGGTGATAATAAGTAAGTAGAGCTTTTAAAGACTGTAACTCCCTCTTTGATTGTGCTATTATGTTGTCACCTTCAAACTATGTCGTCCACCCAAACGGTTGCCCTGTTACTACACCCAATAAAAAGAAAAGAAAAGGTGTTCGGTACAGCCATTAAATTATGCAAGAAGCTGGCCGTTTCCCATCAGGCAGCTGAAAGCCTCAACCTGAGCCGCCTAATAAATTTTGCAGCGCAGTTTCACAAGGCTGGTTGTGGGCTTTGCTTATGGGTGCTGGTGATCACATGATGAAGCTTAATCTTTAAGCTTTTCTTCTCTCAGGATGGGCTTAGAAGCAGATCTCTGAACCAGCCAAGCCGTGGTTACTGCACCGAGAGCCCAGCACAGTAGATTAATTTACATTTATTTAAATCACACTGCACGAAGGCTGTGCTGCTTTCCTGTTTGATTTAACTTTCCAATTCAGATTACACTATATTATATTATTCATTCATTCATTATCTCCCGCTTTATCCTCTATTAGGGTCGCGGTGGGGTTCCCCATGCCCATCCAGGGGAGAACGTCTCGGGCGCTGGGCAGATAGACCCAGGACAGGGAGCCAATCCATCGCTGGGTACACACTCACTCACACACACACACTCTATATGGGGCAATTTGGAGAATTCAATTGACTTGATCCATGTTTTTGGACTGTGGGAGGAAACCGGAGAATCCGGAGGAAACCCACGCGGACACGGGGAGAACATGGAAACTCCACCCAGATGGGGATTCGAACCGGAAATCCCTAGCACTGAGAGGAGAACATGCTAACCACTAAGCCACCGTGCCGCCCTAATATTATATTATATTATAATAATACATGAAATATAGTATAATATGTTATGAGAAGGGCGGCACGGTGGCTTAGTGGTTAGCACGTTTGTCTCTCAGCGCTAGGGATTCCCGGTTCGAATCCCCATCTGGGTGGAGTTTCCATGTTCTCCCCGTGTCCGCGTGGGTTCTCCGGTTTCCTCCCACAGTCCAAAAACATGGATCAAGTCAATTGAGTTCTCTAAATTGCCCCATATAGAGTGTGTGTGTGTGAGTGAGTGTGTGTCCAGTGATAGCTTGGTGTCCTGTCCTGGGTGTATCTGCCCAGCGCCCGAGACGTTCTCCCCTGGATGGGCATGAGGAACCTCACCGCGACCCTAATAGAGGATAAAGCGGGAGATAATGGATGAATGAATGAATGTCTCCAGATCTGCAGTGCTGCTCATCTGGTCTGCTGCATCAGGGTTAAACAGGGCGTTGGCTGCCTTGTTCTAATGAGAGGGTTTATCTGGTGCTTCAGAGCCCGGTTCTAATGGTGCTGTCATTCCAGATATTAGCCATGAGCAAATAAAGGGTGTGTTTAACTGATCTCAGACCTGTTTGCTTTAGAGCCAATAGAGTACATAAAAATAAATGAGTGCTTGTAACTGATACCTGCTTCTATGATGCGGCAGCATCCTAAAAACACCAGGGATTCAACACTAGGGATTCAAGGTTGGAATCCCAATCTGGGTGGAGCTTCCATGTTCTCCCCGTGTCCGCGTGGGTTTCCTCCGGGTTCTCTGGTTTCCTCCCACAGTCCAAAAACATGGATCAAGGTCAATTGAATGCTCCAAATTGCCCCATATAGAGTGTGTCTGTGTGTGTGAGTGTGTGTCCAGGGATAGATTGGCGTCCTGCCCTGGGTGTATCTGCCCAGCGCCCGAAACGTTCTCCTCTGGATGGGCATGGGGAACCCCCCCATGACCCTAGTAGAGGATAAAGTGAAAGATAATGGATTGATTACAATCACACATGATTTAGTGATTGCCATGTTCTCCTCTCAGCACTAGGGATTCCCGGTTGGAATCCCAATCTGGGTGGAGCTTCCATGTCCCAATCCCAATCTGGGTGGAGCAACCTGTTCCTCCAGGTTCTCCAGTTTCCTCCCACAGTCCAAAAACATGGATCAAGGTCAATTGAATGCTCAAAATTGCCCCATATAGAGTGTGTTTGTGTGAGTGAGTGAGTGTGTGTGCCTAGTGATGGATTGGCGCCCTGTCCTGGGTCTATCTGCCCAGCGCCCGAGACGTTCTCCCCTGGATGGGCATGGGGAACCCCACCGCGACCCTAATATAGCATAAAGCGGGAGATAATGGATGGATGAATGAATGTCTCTTTGGTGCGCAGCGTGTGCTCTGCAGCCGTGCAGACGCAGTTCAGTTTGGTGTTTACGCCTGCGTTTCCTTCCTCTGTTTACTCTCTCCGCTCAGCACTTTCAGTTTGGTTTCTGTTTTCATCCCGAGTCTGCGCTCTGCTTCCTCAGGTGTCCTCAGCCTCGGTTCTCAGGCAGTGCTTCATCATGGGGGAGCTGTTCCGCAGCGAGGAGATGACCCTGGCCCAACTCTTCCTACAGTCTGAATCGGCCTACTGCTGCGTCAGCGAGCTCGGGGAGATCGGCATGGTGCAGTTCCGAGATGTGAGTGTGCTGAACCACGTGTCCTTACATGACCCTAAATAAAACGAATGTGTATTATGAATACACTGACTGTTTTTACTACCTTTATGGCTTTGTTGATTTTAAAGGGGGGCGGCACGGTGACTTAGTGATTAGCCTCTCAGCGTTAGGGATTCCCGGTGCGAATCCCAATCTGGGTGGAGTTTCCATGTCCTCCCCGTGTCTGCATGGGTTTCCTCCGGGTTCTCCGGTTTCCTCCCACAGTCCAAAAACATGGATCAAGTCAATCGAGTTCTCCAAATTGCCCCATATAGACTGAGTGTGTGCCCAGCGATAGATTGGCGCCCTGTCCTGGGTGTATCTGCCCAGTGTCCGAAACGTTCTCCCCTGGATGGACATGGGGAACAATGACCCCCCCCACACGACAATTTATCCCCCCATCCAGTGTTTTGGACTGTGGGAGGAAACCGGAGAACCCGGAGGAAACCCACACGGACACGGGGATAACATGGAAACTCCACCCCGATTGGGGATTCGAATCGGGAATCCCTAGTGCTGAGAGGAGAACATGCTAAACACTAAACCATGTGCTGCCCTTGACCTGTAAACATCAATCCATTATCTTCTGCTTTATCCTCTATTAGGGTCGCGGGGGGGTTCCCCATGCCCATCCAGGGGAGAACGTTTCGGGCGCTGGGCAGATACACCCAGGACAGAACGCCAATCAATCACTGGACACACACTCACTCACACAGACACACTCTATATGGGGCAATTTGGAGATTTCAATTGACTTGATCCATGTTTATTGGACTGTGGGAGGAAACCGGAGAACCCGGAGGAAACCCACGCGGACACGGGGAGAACATGGAAACTCCACCCAGATTGCGATTTGAATCGGGAATCCCCAGCGCTGAGAGGAGAACATGCTAAGCCACGGTGCTGCTGTATATAATGCTTAATCCTAATTTAAATCCTCTGTTTCGTGCCGCAGCTCAATCCGGACGTGAACGTATTTCAGAGGAAGTTTGTAAATGAAGTGCGTCGATGTGAAGAGATGGACCGCAAGCTGAGTGAGGCTCTGACGTTCCCTAAACGCTGACCTTTCGTTTGGTTTGTCTCTTCGTCTCACTCGTGTCTTCTCCCCGTCCTCCGTCCTCAGGGTTTGTGGAGAAGGAGATCCGGAAGGCCAACATAAGCGTCGTTGACACGGGGGAGAACCCAGAGGTCCCGTTTCCTCGCGACATGATCGACCTCGAGGTGATTTTCAGCTGCCTGGAAAACCTCCCGCTAACCCATCCATCATTATCCTCTGCTTTATCCTCTATTAGGGTCGTGAGGGGGTTCTCCATGTCCATCCAGTGGAGAACGTTTCGGGCGCTGGGCAGATACACCCAGGACAGAACGCCAATCTATCGCTGGACACACACTCACTCACACAGACACACTCTATATGGGGCAATTTGGAGAACTCAATTGACCTTGATCCATGTTTTTGGACTGTGGGAGGAAACCGGAGAACCCAGAGGAAACCCACGTGGACACGGGGAGAACATGGAAACTCCACCCAGATTGGGATTCGAACCAGGAATCCCTAGAGCTGAGAGGAGAACATGCTAACCACTAAACCATCCCAATAAAATTCATTCATTATCTTCCGCTTTATCCTCTATTAGGGTCGTGGGGGGGTTCCCCATCCCCATCCAGGGGAGAACGTTTCGGGCGCTGGGCAGATACACCCAGGACAGGGTGCCAATCTATCACTGGACACACATTCACTCACACAGACACACTCTATATGGGGCAATTTGGAGAATTCAATTGACCTTGATCCATGTTTTTAGACTGTGGGAGGAAACCGGAGAACCCGGAGGAAACCCACACGGACACGGGGAGAACATGGAAACTCCACCAGATTGGGATTCGAACCGGGAATCCCTAGTGTTGAGAGGAGAACATGCTAAACACTAAGCCACCGTGCCGCCCCCTACCTTTCAGACTAAACCCCACAGGGCAATGGGGAACACCCCGGGTCATGTGATCACAGTGTCAGTGTGGACTGCACGTCCCTTTCTTGATTCGAATCTCAAGCTGCAGTTCAGACTGAACAAACTT
Source organism: Corydoras sp. C115 (assembly GCA_019802505.1). Lineage (NCBI taxonomy): Eukaryota > Metazoa > Chordata > Actinopteri > Siluriformes > Callichthyidae > Corydoras > Corydoras sp. C115. The sequence continues at coordinate 3,735 of JAFMOC010001017.1, read as the reverse complement.
CAACCTGCAAAACACCTTTAATTTACACTTATATGGTTTAGTGGTTGGCATGTTCTCCTCAGCGCTGGGGATTCAGGTTCGAATCCCAATCAGGGTGGAGTTTCCATGTCCTCGCTGTGTCCACGTGGGTTTCCTCCGGGTTCTCCGGTTTCCTCCCACAGTCCAAAAAACATGGATCAAGTCAATTGAATTCTCCAAATTGCCCCATAGAGAGTGTGTCTGTGTGTGTGAGTGTGTGTCCACTGATAGATTGGCGTCCTGTCCTGGGTGTATCTGCCCAGCACCCGAAACGTTCTCCCCTGGATGGGCATAGGAGAACCCCCCCCCACAAACTCACTCACTCACATACACACTATATATAGGGGCAAGTTAGAGCAGCTAATTTACATTGAGTCCATGTTGGACTGTGGGACTGGTTCCAATCCCAATCTGGGTGGAGTTTCCATGTTCTCCCCGTGTCCGCGTGGGTTTCCTCCGGGTTCTCCGGTTTTCTCCCACAATCCAAAAACATGGATTAAGGTCAATTGAGTTCTCCAAATTGCCCCATATAGAGTGTATGTGTGTCCAGCGATGGATTGGCGTCCTGTCCTGGGTGTATCTGCCCAGCGCCCGAGACGTTCTCCCCAGGATGGACATGGGGAACCCCCCCCCCCCCCCCCCCCCAACCCCCCCCCCCCCCCCCCCTCAAGTGGGAGATAATGGATGGATGGAAATCTCGTGACATGCTGAAGGCTGATCATCACAGTCTGGACGTTCTGGACGTTCTCCATCGTTTCCGTCGGAATTCATTGGATGGTTTTGTGCAGGCCACGTTCGAGAAGCTGGAGAATGAGCTGAAGGAAATCAACACCAACCAGGAGGCGCTAAAGAAGAACTTTCTGGAACTGACCGAGCTCAAGCACATCCTCAGACGCACCCAGCAGTTCTTCGATGAGGTATGAAAGCTGTGTCCGTTCTCCTGATCATGTCCATTTAAAGGGCGGTCATGTGACCTGGGCGGTCATGTGGTGGGGTGTTTGTTTTCAGATGGAGGATCCAGCGTTGTTGGAGGAGTCATCCACCCTTCTGGACCCTAATGAGGTCAACCGTGCTCCTCTAAGACTCGGGTGAGTGCTGGTTTTGACGCACAGTAGCAGTCAAAAGTTAGGCCACGCCCCTTCTTGCTCTATTTCCTCCACTTATCATATAGATGGAGTTTGTAGTTTTATAATTGCAGACTGTAGTCCATCTGTGTTCTTTGTTGTTGTTAGTTCTGTTGGTTCTCTGTTCTTGAGGTCAGGAGCATCACAGAACAGGTATCATTTGGGTGGTGGATTGTTTATTGTCAGTTCTGCAGTGATACTGATGTGGTGGGGGGGGTTAGTGTAGTTTCATTTCTCCACCTCAGTGACACTGCAGGGATAGGACTAATGCCCCAACCAAATACCCCCTGCTCATTCGGGGTCCTAAGTCAACGTGACGAATAAAATAAATGGACTACATTAAAAAGAGAGTCCATCCATCCATTATCTTCCGCTTTATCCTCTACTAGGGTCATGAAGGGGGGGGTTCCCCATGCCCATCCAGGGGAGAACGTCTCGGGCGCTGGGCAGATACACCCAGGACAGGACACCAATCTATCACTGGGCACACACTCACTCACACAGACACACTCTATATGGGGCAATTTGGAGAACTCAATTGACCTAGATCCATGTTTTTGGACTGTGGGAGGAAACCGGTGAACCGGGAGAACATGGAAACTCCACCCAGATTGGGATTCGAAGCGGGAATCCATGGGTTCCCCATGCCCATCCAGGGGAGAACGTTTCGGGCGCTGGGCAGATACACCCAGGACAGGACACCAATCTATCATTGGGTACACACTCACACACACACACTCTATATGGGGCAATTTGGAGAACTCAATTGACCTTGATCCATGTTTTTGGACTGTGGGAGGAAACCAGAGAACACGGAGGAAACCCACACTGACACAGGGAGAACATGGAAACTCCACCCAGATTGGGATTTGAAGCGGGAATCCCCAACGCTGAGAGGAGAACATGCCAACCACTAAACCACTGTCCCTAAGACTCAACATGTGAAACATCCATCCATTCATTATCTTCTGCTTTATCCTCTATTAGGTTCGCGGTGGGGTTCCCCATGTCCATCCAGGGGAGAACGTCTCGGGCGCTGGGCAGATACACCCAGGACAGGACGCCAATCTATCACTGGACACACACACACACACACACTCTATATGGGGCAATTTTGGAGAACTCAATTGACTTGATCCATGTTTTTGGACTGTGGGAGGCAACCGGAGAACCCGGATGAAACCCACACTGACACGGGGAGAACATGGAAACTCCACCCAGATTGGGATTCGAAGCGAATCCCCAACGCTGAGAGGAGAACATGCCAACCACTAAGCCACGGTGCCGTCTTCCTTGTATTTAAATAACCCCCCCCCTCCTCCTCCATACAGGTTTGTGGCCGGCGTGATTGGCAGAGAAAGGATCCCCACGTTTGAGAGGATGCTGTGGAGGGTCTGCCGCGGTAATGTCTTCCTGCGGCAGGCCAGCATCGAGGACTCGCTGGAGGACCCCAGTACTGTAGGTCCCCGCCATGTTTACATCCTCACATACAGACATCGGTCAGCGGTGGTCAGTGGTGTCCTAATCAAACCTCACTCTGATTCCAGGGTGACCAGGTCCACAAGTCGGTCTTCATCATCTTCTTTCAAGGAGACCAGCTGAAGAACCGAGTCAAGAAGATCTGTGAAGGGTGCGCTGACCTTCACTCATGTGACACACATCCATCCATCCATCCATTATCTCCTGCTTTATCCTCTACTAGGGTCGGGGGGGGGGGATCCATCCAGGGGAGAACGTTTTGGGCGCTGGGCAGATAGACCCAGAACAGGACACCAATCTATCACTGACACACACTCACTCACACACACACACTCTATATGGGGCAATTTGGGGTGAGTGAGAGAGAGAGAGAGAGAGACAGAGTGTGTGTGTGAGAGAGAGAGAGAGAGAGTGTGTGTGAGAGAAAGTGTGTGTGAGAGAGTGTGTGTCAGAGAGTGTGTGTCTGAGAGAGTGTGTGTGTGAGAGAGTTTGAGAGAGAGAGAGAGAGTGTGTGTGTGTGTGTGAGAGAGTGTCTGTGAGAGAAAGAGAGTGTGTGAGAGAGAGAGATAGTGTGTGTGTGAGAGAGAGTGTCTGTGAGAGAAAGAGAGTGTGTGAGAGAGAGAGAGAGTGTGCGTGTGAGAGAGAGTGTCTGTGAGAGAAAGAGAGTGTGAGAGAGAGAGTTTGAGAGAGAGAGTGTGTGTGTGAGAGAGTGTGTGTGTGAGAGAGTGAGAGTGTGTGGAGAGAGGGAGAGAGAGAGAGAAAGTGTGAGTGAGAGAGAAAGAGTGTGTGTGTGAGAGAGTGAGAGAGTGTGTGTCTGAGAGAGTGTGTGTCTGAGAGAGTGTGTGTCTGAGAGAGGGAGAAAGAGAGAGTGTGTGAGAGAGAGAGAGAGTGTGTGAGAGAGAGAGAGTTTGAGTGAGAGAGAGAGAGTGTGAGTGAGAGAGTGTGAGAGAGTGTGTGTCTGAGAGAGGGAGAAAGAGAGAGTGTGTGAGAGAGTGTGAGTGAGAGAGAGAGAGAGAGAGAGTGTTGAGAGAGAGGAGAGAAAAGAGAGAGTTTGTGAGTGAGAGAGAGAGAGTGTGAGTGAGAGAGAGTGAGAGAGTGTGTGTCTGAGAGAGTG
>JAFMOC010001018.1:50000-79073 GCA_019802505.1 Corydoras sp. C115 | reverse complement strand
TACCTGAAGCTTTGGATAAATTGAGAAATTGCATTATTTAGGTATTTATTTATTAATCCTAACAACAAGTATTGCTAAGAAAGTATATCTAACTAAAAAGTAAGTTTTATATATATATATATATATATATATATTTATATATGTATATAAATGTGCTTACCTTTTGTTTTCCTGTTAATCCTCTGCACAAATATTTTCTTTGATGATCACTCTGGTCTTGCAGCAGCTTCACTGGTTACCCATGAAGTTCCACTTAGATTACAAAACTCTTCTGGTAACTTTTAAGATTATTCATAACCTTGCTCCTCCATATCTGTCCAACTTAGTTATGTAACATGTAACACCACTCATAAACTATAGGGGAAGAAACTGAACTCCGCCACACACACACACACACACACAGAAAATCATGCAGTATGGGCCAAAGCTTAAAACTTCATAAGCACTATCAGAAAACCTTTTTTAATCATTTAAAATGGTTTCCCGTTTGGGGACTAGAATTTTGGTCCCCACACCGCAAGAGGTCCTCATGAGATGACTATGTAAACAGACAAATGTCCCCGCAACGTGATGATTACCAGAACACACATATATACACACACACATATATACACACACACACACACACACACACACACATCACGCAAAGCACCCGGGGAACCTGCGCGGCCGCTCCTACCTCGAGAGCTTCAGCTGCGTGAGCTCCAGGTGCAGGTTGTCGATGACGGCAGGCAGGGGGCGCTCCTCCACGTGCCTGAGGGAGAAGCTGTTCCTGACGGTGATCAGACCCAGGTCGGCCTCCAGTGCATTGTGGGAGGTGGAGGACTGCGGGATGACGATGACGGGGGCCTTGAGCCGGATGTCCATGGCGAGACGGAAGCTCTTCTGGGCGAAGTCGCGCACGCTGGAGGCGGCTCTCTCGGCGGCCTGCGCCGTGGCGACGCTCAGAGCCTCCTTAGCCATTTGGAAGTTGTTGCCGAAAGCCTGAGGCGGAGAACGTGATCATGTGACTAACGCTTCGGCGGGTTCTGAAAACGTTCTGCCTGTGGATGCTGTTCTCCTCTCAGCGCTGGGGATTCCCGGTTCGAATCCCAATCTGAGTGGAGTTTCCACGTTCTCCCCGTGTCCACATGGGTTTCCTCCAGGTTCTCCGGTTTCCTCCCACAGTCCAAAAACATGGATCAAGTCAATTGAATGCTCTAAATTGCCCCATATAGAGTGTGTCTGTGTGAGTGAGTGTGTGCCCAGTGATGGATTGGCGTCCTGTCCTGGGTGTATCTGCCCAGCGCCCGAGACGTTCTCCCCTGGATGGGCATGGGGAACCCCCCCCTCCCCGCGACCCTAATAGAGGATAAAGCAGAAGATAATGGATGAATGAATTTTGTCTCGTGGGGCGGCACGGTGGCTTAGTGGTTGGCATGTTCTCCTCTCAGCGCTAGGGATTCCAGGTTCGAATCCCCATCTGGGTGGAGTTTCCACGTTCTCCCCGTGTCCACATGGGTTTCCTCCAGGTTCTCCGGTTTCCTCCCACAGTCCAAAAACATGGCTCAAGGTCAATTGAATTCTCCAAATTGCCCCATATAGAGTGTGTCTGTGTGTGTCCAGCGATAGATTGGCGCCCTGTTCTGGGTGTATTTGCCCAGCGCCCGAGACGTTCTCCCATGGATGGGCATGGGGGAACCCCCCGCGACCCTAGTTCTCATAAGACCAACCGTCCAATTGACATCCATCCATTATCTCCCGCTTTATCCTCTATGCCCATCCAGGGGAGAACGTTTCGGGCGCTGGGCAGATAGACCCAGAACAGGACGCCAATCCATCGCTGGGCACACACTCACTCACACAGACACACTCTATATGGGGCAATTTGGAGAATTCAATTGACTTGATCCATGTTTTTGGACTGTGGGAGGACACCGGAGAACCCGGAGGAAACCCACGCGGACACGGGGAGAACATGGAAACTCCACCCAGATTGGGATTCGAACCGGGAATCCCTAGCGCTGAGAGGAGAACATGCTAAACCACTAAGCTACCGTGCCGCCCTTTTATTTTTCTAGGGATTCTAACCTGGATCCCCAGTGCTGAAAGGAGAACATGCCAACCACTAAGCCGCCCCATCATAACATTCATTATCTTCCACTTTATCCTCTATTAGGGTCGTGGTGGGGTTCCCCATGCCCATCCAGGAGAGAACGTTTCGGGCGCTGGGCAGGTAGACCCAGGACAGGACGCCAATCTATTGCTGGGCACACGCTCACTCACACATACACACTCTATATGGGGCAATTTGGAGAACTCAATTGACTTGATCCATGTTTTTGGACTGTGGGAGGAAATCGGAGAACCCGGAGGAAACCCACGCAGACACGGGGAGAACATGGAAACTCCACCCAGATGGGGATTCGAACCGGGAATCCCTAGCGCTGAGAGGAGAACATGCTAACCATGTGACTAAGCCACCGTGACGCCAATAAAAGCACAATTTCTTTTGGGTGTGGTAGCTGAGTGAGTAGCAAGCCAAGTCCATCAGAGTAATAATAACCTCTCAGCACTGGGGGTCCAGGTTCGAATCCCAATCTGGGTGGAGTTTCCATGTTCTCCCCGTGTCCACATGGGTTTCCTCTGGGTTCTCCGGTTTCCTCCCACAGTCCAAAAACATGGATCAAGTCAATTGAATTCTCCAAATTGCCCCATATAGAGTGTCTCTGTGTAAATGAGTGAGTGTGTGCCCAGCGATAGATTGGTGTCCTGTCCTGGGTGTGGTGGGTCTTCCCTGGATGGGCATGGAGAACCCTCCCATGCCCCTTGTATGGGATAAAGCTGACGATGATGAAAAAGAATGACATTGTGGCTTAGTGGTTAGCATGTTCTCCTCTCAGCGCTAGGGATTCCCGGTTCGAAACCCAATCTGGGTGGAGTTTCCATGTTCTCCCCGTGTCCACATGGGTTTCTTCCGGGTTCTCGGGTTCCTCCCACAGTCCAAAAACATGGATTCTGAGTGTGAGCGGGTGTGGATTGGCGCCCTATACTGGGTGTATCTGCCCTGCACCCCAAACGTTCTCCTTTGGATGGGCATGGAGAACCCTCTGAGCTTCAACCAAGAAACGGAACCCTGAGAGAAACGTCGGCAGAACTCACCAGCATCGCCATGACGAACTTGTGCAGGTAGACGACCCGAATGCAGCCCACGTTCAGCTTGAGTCGGCCGTCCACCCTCGAGGTGTCAGCGTACCCCCCGCCCTGCGTCGCCCTGGGAGTCAGACTCAGACTGAAGCTGAAGACCTCGTCACCCACGATCGAGACGCTCTGTCGGAACCATACGGAACATTCTGTATCAGGTTCTGCTCTACAACGTCAGTCAAAAGTTTGGCCAAGCCCCCTTCTTCCTCCACTTACCATGTAGATGGACTTTGTAGTTCTACAATTCCAGACTGTAGTCCATCTGTGTTCTGTGTTTTTGTTAGTCCCCTGTTGGTTCTATGTTCTATGTTCTAGGTGAGGGGCTTTAAGTGCCGGGACGGCCACTGTAGTTTCATTTAAACACCTCAGTGACACTGCTGGGATAGGACCCAATAATCCCTGCTCTGTGGTTCTACTATTGGGGTTCTGACCATTAGAACAGAGTACACAGTATGTACTGTAGAACCCAAACAGATGGACTACAGAATGCCATTGTAGAACTACAAAGTCCATCTTTACTGTAAATGGAACTGAGAACATGGAGAACAGGTGGAGCAAAAAAAGGGGGCGTGGCCAATTTTTGGACCAGTACTGTATTTCCTCCACTTACCATATAGATGGACTTTGTGGTTCTACAATTCCAGACTGTAGTCCATCTGTGTTCTGTGTGTTTGTTCGTCCCCTGTTGGTTCTCCATCACAGAACAGGTAGAATTTGGGTGGTGGATTGTTTATGGTCAGTTCTGCAGTGACACTGATGCAGTGAGGGGGTTCTAGTGCAGCAGTGCTGCTGGAGTTTCATTTAAACCCCTCAGTGACACTGCTGGGATAGGACCCAATAATCCCTGCTCTGTGGTGCTACTATTGGGGTTCTGACCATTAGAACAGAGTACACAGTATGTACTGTAGAACACTAACAGATGGACTACAGAATGCCATTGTAGAACTACAAAGTCCATCGTCACAGTAAGTGGAGCAAAAAGGGGGCGTGGCCAAACTTCGGACTGCTACTGTACATGCTGGGGTGCTGACTTGCCTTTTTGTGGATGGTTGTGGGGTCGACGTTGATGATGACAAAATCCCGCAGGCTGGCGGACATGTGGGTTTGAGTCCCCTGCACCAACAACGAGCCATCGAACCCTGAAACACAACCCAACACTAGGAGTGTCTTCAACTAAGGATTTTCATAGTCGAATCTGATTCGTCAGATTTTCCCTATAGTCGACTGATAGTCGAATCAGTTCAAATTTCACCACCAGATGGCGCTATAAGCGTGGTTTTTAAAAAAGTTTTTTTTTTTTTTTATATTTTTACTTGTTTTTCTAACAAAAGAAAACCTTTTTTTTTGTTTTTCTTTTTTTTCTAGAAATTAGGATGATTTTATTTGACAAAAGGCTATATATATAACGGAAACAAAGACATTTCATGTAAAAACTAATGCTTAGCAGTAGGGGTGTCTTCAACTAAGGATTTTCATAGTCGAATCCGATTGGTCAGATTTTCCCTGTAGTCGACTGATAGTCGAATCAGTTCAAATTTCACCACAAGATGGCGCTATAAACGTGGTTTTTAAAAAATATTTTGTTATATATTGTTATATATATATATATTGTTTTTCTAGAGCACCGTAAATGAGATCCCCGTTCTGGACTTTTTTCTGGACATCATTTAAAAAATATATTAACAGAAATTAGGATGATTTTATTTGACAAAAGGCTATATATATATATATAACGAAAACAAAGACAGTTCAAGTAAAAACTAATGCTTAGCAGCAGCCATGGGCGCCCCCATGTGGTCAAAATGGTACATTCGACTGTGAGGTTCATAGTCGACTACGGTTCTCCGAATCGAATCGTCGAATCAGCGAATATTGCAGCTCACCCCTAATATATATATATATATATATATATATATATATATATATATATATATATATATATATATATATATATATATATATATATATATCAGTGCTTCTCAAATAGTGGGGCGCAGTGCGGTGCCTGGGGGGGTGCATAACAAGAAATCACAGAGCAAGTGATATTAAGTGTACTGAACAAACCCTCAAGAGAGAACATGGAGAAATATTTAACAGAGACGAGGAGAGAGACGAAGATAATGAGAGCAACAAAAGTCAACCGAAAACTAAATGTGGAAGTGTATGTAGCGCCTGGCTTCACTGTAACTGTAACTTCACTGTAACTGTAACTTCACTGTAACTTCACTGTAACTGTAACTTCACTGTAACTCAGTGATTCTCAATTATTTTCTGTTAAGCCCCCCCTAGGAAGAAGTGAACTTTTTGCGCCCCCCCCCCCCCTTCACATGACAAAATGGGATGAAAAAGTATTTTACACTGTAGTATCATTTGTCTATAAATTTGTTCTAAGTACAACTCTTTTATAACAATGTCTCCTTATTAACAATAAAGAAAATAAAAAAGAAAGAAATATAGATCAACTTAGAACAAAGAAACATTTTATTAACTTTGTTTTTTAGTTTGTAACAGAAACGAATGAAATCCTTATTTAAACCAGAAACATTTTTGAACCGACTGGCATTTGATACTGAAAAATTAAATGAAATAAAATCAATAAATAATAATAAATTCAAATTCATCAGAAATATTAATTCAGGAGCACAATTTATTAACACTTTAACCTACAAAACTAAAATGAATACGACAATTTGTGCTGTTTTTTTTTTTTTTTAATCAAAATGAGAAAATCGGAACTAATGTCTCTAACGCGCCCGTTTTCCAGCACAGCTTTTCTGAAGCAGCTTTCTTAAAGCATTAATATTTGCTGCTCTACGCGTCACGTTTTCGATTTAAAAAACTCAAGCGGTTATCGGCGTGATCGGGGTGTATTGTCTTTAAGTGACGTCTTCATTTATTTGGCTTCACGCTGTCCGCTGCCAACATTTAAAGACACAGAAGACACACCGGTCTTTCTTCGTCTCCACCTTTAGTTACAGTGAAGCCAGGCGTTACATATACTTCAACATATTTCCTCGTTTTAATTTTCGGTTCACTTTTGTTGGTCTCGTTATCTTCGTCTCTCTCCGCTTTTCTCTCCTCATCTCTGTTAAATATTTCTCCATGTTGTCTGTTGAGGGTTTGTTCATTACACTTAATATCACTTGCTCTGTGATATCTTGTTATGCGCCCCCCCAGCCACCGCACTGCGCCCCCCCAGGGGGGCGCGCCCCACTATTTGAGAAACACTGCTGTAACTGTAACTTCACTGTAACTTCACTGTAACTGTAACTTCACTGTAACTGTAACTTCACTGTAACTGTAACTTCACTGTAACTGTAACTTCACTGTAACTGTAACTTCACTGTAACTGTAACTTCACTGTAACTAAAGGTGAAAATGAAGAAAGACCGGTGTGTCTCCTGTGTCTTTAAATGTTGGCAGCGGACAGCGTGAAATAAATGAAGGCGTCACTTAAAGACATTCCACCCCAATCACGCTGATAACCACTTGAGTTTTTAATCGTAAACGTGACGCGTATAACCAGCAATCATCCCGCTTTATGAAAGCTACTGCAGAAAAGCTGTGCTGCAGAACGTAGACATTAGTTCCGATTTCCTTATTTTGATAAAAAAAAATAATAATAAATAAAAAAAAAAAACAGCACAAATTGTTGTATTCATGTTGGTTTTGTAGGTTAAAGTGTTAATATATTCTGCTCCTGAATTAATGTTGCTGATGAATTTGAATTTATTATTATTTATTGATTTTATTTCATTTATATTTTCAGTATCAAATGCCAGTCAGTTCAAAAACGTTTCTGGTTTAAATAAGGATTTCATTCGTTTCTGTTACAAACTAAAAAACAATGTTAATCAAATGATTCTTTGTTCTAAGTTGATCTATATTTCTTTCTTTTTTATTTTCTTTATTGTTAATAAGGAGACATTGTTATAAAAGAGGGGTACTTAGAACTAATTTATAGACAAATCATACTACAGAGGGCGTGTAAAAATACTTTTTCATCCTATTTTGTCATGTATGGGGGGGTGCAAAAAGTTTTCTTCTTCACAGAACCTAGGGGGGGCTTAATGAGAAAATAATGAGAATCACTGATATATATATATATATATATATATATATATATATATATATATATATATATATATATACTATATATATATATATATATATATACTATAAAGATAATAGATAGATAAAGGAATGAATGCCTCTAACCTTGGACCTTGATGTCAGCCATGTTGCAGTGTTGGTCACACACGAGCACATTAAAGGCTCCGAGCTGCATCAGGACTTTCATATCGACGATGTTCCCGTCAGAGAGAGAATCTGAAACATCTGGAAGGAGAACAGTGCAGCTGAAAGACGTTGTGTTTTCTGCTGAATGGCTGTAAACACAGGACGCTTTTGATTTCAAGGTGAATTGGCTGCTTTAAATCACCGCTATACACTATTGTCTGTGTGAGTGTGTGCCCAGTGATAGATTGGCGTCCTTTCCTGGGTGTATCTGCCCAGCGCCCGAAACGTTCTCCCCTGGATGGACAACAGGGAACCTTCCCCCCCATGACCTAAGCATAGTATTGGATCCCAATCTTGGTGGAGTTTCCATGTTCTCCCCGTGTCAGCGTGGGTTTTCTGCAGGTTCTCCGGTTTCCTCACATGCACACAGACACACATAGACACACACAAACAAACAAACACACACACACACACACACACACACACACACACACTAGTCCTCCAGTTTCCTCCCACAGTCCAAAAACATGATTCAAGGTGAGTTAGCTATGTTAAATTGCCCTATCTAAATTGCCCCTACATAATGTGTGTGTGTGTGTGTGTGTGTGTGTGTGGTGCCCAGCAAGTGAAACGTTCTCCCCTGGAAGGACATGGGGGTCCAGGATCGAATCCCAATCTGGGAGTTTCCATGTTCTCTCCATGTCAACGTGGGTTTCCACCGGGTTCTCCGGTTACCTCCCACAGTCCAAAAACATGGATTCAAGGTGAATTTGCTGTTCTCTCTTGTACACACACACACACACACACCAATCTTTCAGTTTCCTCCCACAGTCCAAAAACATGATTCAAGGTGAGTTGGCTATGTTAAATTGCCCTATCTAAATTGCCCCTACATAATGTGTGTGTAAGTGTGTGTGTGCGCCCAACAATTAAACCTTCTCCCCTGGATGGACATGGGGCTCCAGGTTCGAATCCCAATCTTGGTGGAGTTTCGATGTTCTCCCCGTGTCAGCGTGGGTTTTCTCTGGGTTCTCCGGTTTCCTCCACACACACACACACACACACACACACACACACACACACACACACACACACACACACACAAACACTCCAGTCCTCCAGTTTCCTCCCACAGTCCAAAAACATAATTCAAGGTGAGTTGGCTACGTTAAATTGCCCTATCTAAATTGCCCCTACATAGTGTGTGTTTGTGTGTGCATGTGTGAGTGTGTGTGCCCAGCAAGTAAAACATTCTCCCCTGGATGGACATGGGGGTCCAGGTTCGAATCCCAATCTGGGTGGAGTTTCCATGTTCTCTCCACCGGGTTCTCCGGTTTCCTCCCACAGTCCAAAAACATGGATTCAAGGTGAATTTGCTGTTCTCTCTTGTACACACACACACACACACCCACCAATCGTTCAGTTTCCTCCCACAGTCCAAAAACATGATTCAAGGTGAGTTGGCTATGTTAAATTGCCCTATCTAAATTGCCCCTACATAGTGTGTGTTTGTGTGTGCATGTGTGAGTGAGTGTGCCCAGCAAGTGAAACGTTCTCCCCTGGATGGACATGGGGGTCCAGGTTCGAATCCCAATCTGGGTGGAGTTTCCATGTTCTCTCCATGTCAACGTGGGTTTCCACTGGGTTCTCCGGTTACCTCCCACAGTCCAAAAACCTGGATTCAAGGTGAATTTGCTGTTCTCTCTTGTACACACACACACACACACACACACCAATCTTTCAGTTTCAGTTTTTAGGTGGAAGATAATGGTGAGATGGATCAACCAGCAAGAACAAGGACAACAAGGTGTAACTAATATATTTGGGGTAGAACATTAGGGGCATTTACCCAAACTGGACTTGACTGATGCCGCCCGGCTCTCTTCCTCGCTCTTGTTCTCTCTCTCGGACGTTTGCAGACCGCCGCAGGACAGAGCAACAGAGAGGAAATCCATGGTGGAGAGCAGAGCCTCGGTGTGAAGCATCAGGTCCAGAGAGGAGAACATGATCTACAAACACCAGAAACACAAACCCCCATCAGCAAACACATCCACACCCGCCCCACAAGAACTACAACCACAGTCGTACTTCAGACTCACACAGCTCTTTAAATATTACAATCATGTCTAATATATATATATATATATATATATATATAGCGGCACGGTGGCTTAGTGGTTAGCATGTTCTCCTCTCAGCTCTAGGGATTCCCGGTTCGAATCCCCATCTGGGTGGAGTTTCCATGTTCTCCCCATGTCCCTGTGGGTTTCCTCCGGGTTCTCCGGTTTCCTCCCACAGTCCAAAAACATGGATCAAGTCAATTGTGTCCTCCAAATTGCCCCATATAGAGTGTGTCTGTGTGAGTGAGTGTGTGTCCAGTGATGGGTTGGTGCCCTGTCCTGGGTCTATCTGCCCAGCGCCCGTGATGTTCTCTCCTGGATGGGCATGGGGAACCCCACTGCGACCCTAATAGAGGATAAAGCGGAAGATAATGGATGAAATATATATATATATATATGTATGGACATACATGTGTTGTAAGTATAAACACACACTGTATACACACACACACACACACACACACACACACACACACACACACATACACATTATATATATATATATATATATATACCCCCTCCACACATACCCGTTTTTTTTTTTTTTTTATAAAATTTTTTTTTTATATTTATATATATATATACAGTATACATATACACACACACTCACTCACACACGCACTCACTCACACTCTCACTCACACTCTCACTCACACTCTCACTCACACTCTCACTCACACTCTCACTCACACTCTCACTCACACACACTCACACACACACTCACACACACACACACACACACACACACACACTCACTCACTCACTCACACACACTCACACACACACACACACACACACTCACACACACTCACACACACTCACACACACTCACACACTCACTCACACACACACTCTCACACACTCACACACACTCACACACACACTCACACACACTCACACACACTCACACACACTGGACTCACACTCACACACTCACACACACTCACACACACACTCACTCACTCGCTCACTCACGCTCACACACGCTCACACACGCTCACACACGCTCACACTCACTCACTCACTCACTCACTCACTCACTCACTCACTCACTCACTCACTCACTCACTCACACTCACACACACTCACACACACTCACACACACTCACACACACTCACACACACACTCACACACACTCACACACACTCACGGGACTCACTCACACACTCACACACACACTCACTCACTCGCTCACTCACGCTCACACACGCTCACACACGCTCACACACGCTCACACACACTCACTCACTCACTCACTCACTCACTCACTCGCTCACTCACGCTCACACACGCTCACACACGCTCACACACGCTCACACACGCTCACACACGCTCACACACGCTCACACACACTCACACTCACACACACTTACATTGATTTTCTGTTTGGTATTCTCAAACCCAGCAGCAAAATTGGGGCCATTACTGTCAGCCTGTAACATAAGAGCGTGACATCACAGTCACCTGACAAACTTCCAAACCAGCTGAAACCGGTCAAGAGACCAGAGGAAGATCGGGACCTTACATTAAAATACTGCACTTTGAGGAGGTCAGCTTCCTGCTGCGCCGACGAGCTGAGGATGCAGAGCGGTTCTCCGTGAGAATCTGTAACGGAACAGACACATCTGTAAAATACAACTACAAATCTTATTTCATTATCTTCTGTTTAATCCTATACCAGGGTCACAGGGGGTTCCCCATGCACATCCAGGGAAGAACGTCTCGGGCGCTGGGCAGATAGACCCAGGACAGGACACCAATCTATCACTGGACACACACTCACTCACACAGACACACTCTATATGGGGCAATTTGGAGAATTCAATTGACCTTGATCCATGTTTTTGGACTGGGGGAGGAGAACGAAGAACCTGGAGGAAACCCATGCGGACACGGGGAGAACATGGAAACTCCACCCAGATTGGGATTCGAACCGGGAATCCCTAGTGCTGAGAGGAGAACATGCTAACCACTAAGCCACAGTGCCGCCCTCTCTAGACCTATCCATCCATTATCTTCTGCTTTATCCTCTATTAGGGTCGTGGGGGGATGGGTTCCCCATGCCCATCCAGGGGAGAACGTTTCGGCACTGGGCAGATACACCCACACACACACAACTACACACATTTGTGAGGACCTTGACATGGGACAGCCTTGTGAGGACCACCTTAATTTTTTAAGTTTGTTTGTTTGTAAGAAGGCGGCACGGTGGCTTAGTGGTTGGCATGTTCTCCTCTCAGCGCTGGGGATTCCCGGTTCGAATCCCAATCTGGGTGGAGTTTCCATGTTCTCCCCGTGTCTGCGTGGGTTTCCTCCGGGTTCTCCGGTTTCCTCCCACAGTCCAAAAACATGGATCAAGTCAATTGAATTCTCAAAAATTGCCCCATATAGAGTGTGTCTGTGTGAGTGAGTGTGTGCCCAGCGATGGATTGGCGCCCTGTCCTGGGTGTATCTGCCCAGCGCCTGAGACGTTCTCCCCTGGATGGGCATGGGGAACCCCACCGCGACCCTAATAGAGGATAAAGCAGAAGATAATAAATGAATGAATGAATGTTTGTAAGAACCTTTTGCTTAGAGTAATTTTATATTATACAGTTGAAAGTGTGTGTGTGTGTGTGTGTGTGTGTGTGTGTGTGTGTGTGTGTGTGTGTCTATACAAAGCCACACTGTTGCTTCAATTACCACTACAACAACTGCCATACTTAACCCTGCGGAGGTTTCTTTAATCATTACAAACCACAAACATCACCTTGAAGGCTTGTATTTAAAGATACATAGTAAGCCGTCAACCGCGTACCCCGTTGCTTGATTTAGGGCGTGTCGGTGCGTCTTTGTCGTCATGACGACGCGATCTATGGATGTTTTTCAGGCGTCACGTGCAGTTTCACTAGCCCATCGTCCCTTGCCGTTCCCTTTAAGAGCCGGGTGCAGTCCGACTTTGGTGGACTGCTATTTCCCCGGCGTCATGTAAATGAATGGTTCCACCATTTGCACGGAACGTAATCCCAAAACACGGGAAGAGGTCGGTAATGTATACATGACACACCTGGAAACTCCAGACACTTCATGGTGATATTCTTGATGTACGTGGTGGCCATCATGTCAAACTTATGAACCTTGGTGTTGATCCCGAGCTGGGCTGCCTGAAGAACCAAGAACTCGGCCTCCTTCCCGTCTTTCGGTTTCTTCAGCGTCAACAGAACCTGCACGGAAACAGCAGGTGAAGTGAAGGGAACCCCAAAAAAGGGTTATAAAACGGGTCTTTCCGGCCCTTAAAACTGATTGGCTGAGCCGTTTGGCCAGCCGTAACACGCACCGCTGAGCGCTTCGCATTCGTATCAATGCGTGATCTACAATACGTTATTTTCCCGATGTTTTTACTGCGATTTCGCCACTAGATGGCAGTTTTACAACTAGATTGTTGGAGCAACCGGTTACCCACTGTAAAACCTGGACTGGATTACGTCGCGCAACACCAGATTATTAACGTTTATTCTTTTAATAAACACATTTACGAATCCAACCTTGTTTCTTTATTATTATAGTGTGTTTGTAAAAGTTTTATAAATACAATAAGACACTCGAGGTTGTGTGTAAATTGTAAATAAATCACGGGAAAGAGGTGCAACATCACTCCGCTAAGCGTCGAGGCCGACAACACTGGAAATTCTGGTCCTTAAATCTGATTGGCTGAGCCGTTTGTCCAGCCGTAACGCACACCGCTGAGCACTTCACATTCGTATCAATGCGTGATCTACAATACGTTATTTTCCCGATTTTTAAAATCAACTTTAATCAAGGGGTGGCACGGTGGCTTAGTGGTTAGCACGTTCACCTCTCAGCGCTAGGGATTCCCGGTTCGAATCCCCATCTGGGTGGAGTTTCCATGTTCTCCCCGTGTCTGCGTGGGTTTCCTCCGGGTTCTCCGGTTTCCTCCCACAGTCCAAAAACATGGATCAAGTCAATTGAATTCTCAAAATTGCCCCATATAGAGTGTGTCTGTGTGAGTGAGTGTGTGCCCAGCGATGGATTGGCGCCCTGTCCTGGGTCTATCTGCCCAGCGCCCGAGACGTTCTCCCCTGGATGGGCATGGGGAACCCCACCGCGACCCTAATAGAAGATAAAGCGGAAGATAATGAATGAATGAATGAATTTTAATTAAATAAATTTGTAATTCGGCCACTAGATGGCCGTTTTCCAACTTAATTTAGTTACTCGAATTCTGTTACTCAGCGATCAGGGTTCACTTTAAAAACCAGACTAGATCACGTTGTGGAAGACCAGATTAAACGCGGTCATGAATCAAACCTTGTTTTTTTATTATTAAAATATGTTTCTAAGCGTTTAGTCAAAACAATACGGCGCTTGATGTTGTGTATTATTGTAAATTAATCACGGGAAAAAGGTGTGACATCACTCCACTACACGTTAGACATAATTACACCTCTTTCTCGTGATTTATTCACAACAATGCACTCTCTCTCATACCTTATTTCTTCATTATTTATTATAAAATGGGTAGTTCTGGTCCTTCAGTTTGATTGGCTTAGCCGTTTGCCTCGTTGTTACATTATTTCGATGATTTTTTTTATAACCTACATCTGTAATTTGGCCACTAGAGTTTTTTTTTTTTTTTTTTTTTTTTTTGTTAGAGAAACCAGAAACCTGTTACTCAGCGATCAGTGTTTACTTAAAAACCTGGACTATATTATTATATTAAGACCAGATTAACAATTTTGCTTTTAATAAACACATTAATAAATCAAACCTGTTTTTTTTTTATTATAGTGTGTTTGTGAACATTTTATAAACGCAATAAGACGCTCTGCTACATCACTCTGCTATATGTAGGACCTAATAACGCCTCTTTAGCCTCGTTGCCTCGTTGTTACATTATTTCAATGATGTTTTTTTATAAACTACAATTGTAATTTGGCCACTAGAGGGCTTTTTTTTGGATTGTTAGAGAAACTGGAAACCTGTAACTCAGCGATTAGCGTTTAGTTAAAAAATGGACTAGATTACGTTGTTTGCTTTTAATAAACGCATTAATGAATCAAACCTTGTTTTTTTTTATTATAGTGTGTTTGTGAACGTTTTATAAACGCAATAAGATGCTCTGCTACATCACTCTGCTATACGTAGGACCTAATAACCCCTCTTTAGCCTCGTTGCCTCGTTGTTACATTATTTCAATGATGTTTTTTTTATAAACTACATTCATAATTTGGCCACTAGAGGGCTTTTTTTGGATTGTTAGAGAAACCAGAAACCTGATACTCAGCGATTAGCGTTTAGTTCAAAAACTGGACTAGATTACGTTGTTTGCTTTTAATAAACGCGTTAATGAATCAAACGTTTTTTTTATTATAGTGTGTTTTTGAACGTTTTATAAATGCAATAAGATGCTCTGCTATATCACTCTGCTATACGTAGGACCTAATAACGCCTCTTTAGCCTCGTTGCTACATTATTTCAATGATGTTTTTTTATAAACTACATTCGTAATTTGACCACTAGAGGGCTTTTCTTGGATTGTCGGAGAAACCGGAAACCTGTTACTCAGCGATTAGCGTTTACTTAAAAAACTGGACTAGATTACGTTGTTTGCTTTTAATAAACGCATTAATAAATCAAACCTGTTTTTTTTTATTATAGTGTGTTTGTGAACGTTTTATAAACGCAATAAGATGCTCTGCTACATCACTCTGCTATACGTAGGACCTAATAACCCCTCTTTAGCCTCGTTGCCTCGTTGTTACATTATTTCAATGATGTTTTTTTTATAAACTACATTCATAATTTGGCCACTAGAGGGCTTTTTTTGGATTGTTAGAGAAACCAGAAACCTGATACTCAGCGATTAGCGTTTAGTTCAAAAACTGGACTAGATTACGTTGTTTGCTTTTAATAAACGCGTTAATGAATCAAACCTTTTTTTTTTATTATAGTGTGTTTTTGAACGTTTTATAAATGCAATAAGATGCTCTGCTATATCACTCTGCTATACGTAGGACCTAATAACGCCTCTTTAGCCTCGTTGCTACATTATTTCAATGATGTTTTTTTATAAACTACATTCGTAATTTGACCACTAGAGGGCTTTTTTTGGATTGTCGGAGAAACCGGAAACCTGTTACTCAGCGATTAGCGTTTAGTTAAAAAACTGGACTAGATTACGTTGTTTGCTTTTAATAAACGCGTTAATGAATCAAACCTGTTTTTTTTTTTATTATAGTGTGTTTGTGAACGTTTTATAAACGCAATAAGACGCTCTGCTACATCACTCTGCTATATGTAGGACCTAATAACCCCTCTTTAGCCGTTTGCCTCGTTGTTACATTATTTCAATGATGCTTTTTTATAAACTACAATTGTAATTTGGCCACTAGAGGGCTTTTTTTTGGATTGTTAGAGAAACCGGAAACCTGTAACTCAGCGATTAGCGTTTAGTTAAAAAATGGACTAGATTACGTTGTTTGCTTTTAATAAACGCATTAATGAATCAAACCTGTTTTTTTTTATTATAGTGTGTTTGTGAACGTTTTATAAACGCAATAAGATGCTCTGCTACATCACTCTGCTATACGTAGGACCTAATAACCCCTCTTTAGCCTCGTTGCCTCGTTGTTACATTATTTCAATGATGTTTTTTTTATAAACTACATTCATAATTTGGCCACTAGAGGGCTTTTTTTGGATTGTTAGAGAAACCAGAAACCTGATACTCAGCGATTAGCGTTTAGTTCAAAAACTGGACTAGATTACGTTGTTTGCTTTTAATAAACGCGTTAATGAATCAAACGTTTTTTTTATTATAGTGTGTTTTTGAACGTTTTATAAATGCAATAAGATGCTCTGCTATATCACTCTGCTATACGTAGGACCTAATAACGCCTCTTTAGCCTCGTTGCTACATTATTTCAATGATGTTTTTTTATAAACTACATTCGTAATTTGACCACTAGAGGGCTTTTTTTGGATTGTCGGAGAAACCGGAAACCTGTTACTCAGCGATTAGCGTTTAGTTAAAAAACTGGACTAGATTACGTTGTTTGCTTTTAATAAACGCGTTAATGAATCAAACCTGTTTTTTTTTTATTATAGTGTGTTTGTGAACGTTTTATAAACGCAATAAGACGCTCTGCTACATCACTCTGCTATACGTAGGACCTAATAACCCCTCTTTAGCCGTTTGCCTCGTTGTTACATTATTTCAATGATGTTTTTTTATAAACTACAATTGTAATTTGGCCACTAGAGGGCTTTTTTTTTGGATTGTTAGAGAAACCGGAAACCTGTTACTCAGCGATTAGCGTTTAGTTAAAAAACTGGACTAGATTACGTTGTTTGCTTTTAATAAACGCATTAATGAATCAAACCTGTTTTTTTTTTATTATAGTGTGTTTGTGAACGTTTTATAAACGCAATAAGACGCTCTGCTATATCACTCTGCTATACGTAGGACCTAATAACCCCTCTTTAGCCGTTTGCCTCGTTGTTACATTATTTCAATGATGCTTTTTTATAAACTACAATTGTAATTTGGCCACTAGAGGGCTTTTTTTTTGGATTGTTAGAGAAACCGGAAACCTGTTACTCAGCGATTAGCGTTTAGTTCAAAAACTGGACTAGATTACGTTGTTTGCTTTTAATAAACGCGTTAATGAATCAAACCTTGTTTTGGCCACTAGATGGCCATTTTCCTATAGGCCTAATTTACTCACAACCACGCACACCCTCTCATACCTCGTTGCTTTATTATAATATTAAAAAAAACAGCTACCTCCATAATCTCGAAGTTGAGAACGCTGACAACGTTTTCATCGGCATCGCCGTTGGAAACGGCCGCGGAACGGCTTTCTGTCTTCGCAGGACGTGTCTCCTTGTGTCCTTCGGGCGTTTTGGGTGAAACTGCCGCAACGCAAATGAAAACAATACATCATACAAATCCAAACACTTTATTACCTTAAAACAGCTGCCGTACCTTCAACTGCGGGTTTCTTTATATCAGCTGAGGTTCTGCCACCTTCTCCAAAGTTCTCGGCCAGGCTCCTCATTAGAACGCAGACGTCATCCTGACCAAGGAGAATCTGCAAAACCACAGGGATGGGACGACTTCAGGAGGTTTGTGGTTTGAGGGCGTGTGGACTGAGGTGTTTATATGTTTGGCCACGCCCTATTTGTGCTCTACTTGTTCTCCATGTTCTCAGTTCCACTTACGACACTTATGACATTCTTTAGTCCATCTGTTTGGGTTCTACAGTACATACTGTGTACTCTGTTCTAATGGTCAGAACCCCAATAGTAGCACCACAGAGCAGGGATTATTTGGTCCTATCCCAGCAGTGTCACCGAGGTGTTTAAATGAAACTCCAGCAGCACTGCTGCACTAGAACCCCCTCACTGCATCAGTGTCACTGCAGAACTGACTATAAACAATCCACCACCCAAATTCTACCTGTTCTGTGATGGAGAACCAACAGGGGACTAACAAACACACAGAACACAGATGGACTACAGTCTGGAATTGTAGAACTACAAAGTCCATCTATATGGGAAGTGGAGGAAATACAGTAGCAGTCAAAATTTTGGCCACGCCCGCTTTTGGCTCCACCTGTTCTCCATGTTCTCAGTTCCAATTACAGCAAAGATAAACGTTGTAGTTCTACAATGGCATTCTGTAGTCCATCTGTTTGGGTTCTACAGTACATACTGTGTACTCTGTTCTAATAGTCAGAACCCCAATAGTAGAACCACAGAGCAGGGATTATTGGGTCCTATCCCGGCAGTGTCACTGAGGTGGAGAAATGAAACTCCAGCAGCACTGCTGCACTAGAACCCCCACACTGCATCAGTGTCACTGCAGAACTGACTATAAACAATAGAATAATAAAATACACGTACGTTCATGGACTTCAGAACCCCTTTGACCTCCAGGCTCGGGAGGTCAGTGAACCAGGAGAAGGCTAGATTGCGCTTAACCACCAGCTCCAAGTTGATCGGCTGGAGAATCTCGGAGTCTGGTGGAGGCGGTCCATCATGCTTTAGAACTGTCCTGCAAATAGAGGCATGGAACGTAATGTCACCGTATGTCAACGTAATGTAATGTCAACGTAATGGCAACCAATGTTTATAAGGCATTATAGTTATCCATCCATTATCTTCCGCTTTATCCTCTATTAGGGTCGGGGGGGGGGGTTCCCCATGTCCATCCAGGGGAGAACGTTTCAGGTGCTGGGCAGATACACTCAGTACAGGACGCCAATCTATCACTGAACACACACTCACACAGACACACACACTCTATATGGGGCAATTTGGAGAACTCAATGGCCCTTGAATCCATGTTTTTGGACTGGGGGAGGAAACCGAAGAACCCGGAGGAAACCAACGCAGACATTAGCATGTTCTCCTCTCAGCGCTAGGGATTCCCGATTCGAATCCCAATCTGGGTGGAGTTCCATGTTCTCCCTGTGTCCGCGTGGGTTTCCTCCGGGTTCTCCGGTTTCCTCCCACAGTCCAAAAACATGGATCAAGGTCAATTGAATTCTCCAAATTGCCCCATACAGAGTGTGTCTGTGTGAGTGAGTGTGTGTTCAGTGATAGATTGGTGTCCTGTCCTGGGTGTATCTGCCCAGCGCCCGAGACGTTCTCCCCTGGATGGGCATGGGGAACCATCCCCCCCCCCCCCATTATGAATGAATGAATGAATGAATTACAGAACTTGTGTCAACCAATGGTTATAATAGCTTATGGCAGATGTGGGAAATGTTTTTCATGATGAATCATAGAAGTTGTGGCAACCGATGGTTATAAGGGAGTATTCTAGATGTGGATTACAGTGGATGTGGCAACCCTTGTGAATTCCCACAACCGCAGTAATAATAATGCAGCGATACCTGAACAGCTGGCGGCACGGTGGCTTAGAGGTTAGCACGTTCTCCTCTCAGCGCTAGGGATTCCCGGTTCGAATCCCCATCTGGGTGGAGTTTCCATGTTCTCCCCGTGTCTGCGTGGGTTTCCTCCGGGTTCTCCGGTTTCCTCCCACAGTCCAAAAACATGGATCAAGTCAATTGAGTTCTCCAAATTGCCCCATATAGAGTGTGTCTGTGTGAGTGAGTGTGTGTTCAGCGATGGATTGGCGCCCTGTCCTGGGTCTATCTGCCCAGCGCCCGAGACGTTCTCCCCTGGATGGGCATGGGGAACCCCCCACCGCGACCCTAATAGAGGATAAAGCGGGAGATAATGAATGAATGAATAACCTTAACAGCTTCAGGTGGGTGAGCTTGACATCCATGGTCTCCACCACCGCCGGGAGACAGAAGCCGTCCACCGGCAGCAGTGAGAAGCGGTTGTGGACGGTGATGAGCCCCAGATCCACCACGAAGGCGTTGAAGGACATGGAGGACTGCGGGACGACGACCAGCGGCGCCTTCAGCCTGATATCCATCGACAGGCGGAAACTCCTCTGAGCCAGGTCCTTCACGCTGGACGCCGCCTTCTCGGCCGCCTGCGCCGTGGCCGCGCTCAGGGCCTCCTTCGCCGTCTGGAAGTTATCCACGAACGCCTGAGGAACACAGAACACCTTAGAACCCGCCCTCGCACGCACGCCGTACGGGTGGAGGCATGTCGGTGACGGTGACGGTGCCGAGGTGGGAGAAATAAGCGGGGGGACGTCATGCATGGATGTCCTGAGTCGTGGTTCCAATGCTTATAGAGTGCTAGGATGCCGATCCAGTGCATGAGGAGACGTGAGGTGAGGGCATATGAACGCAAACGTTGGGAGAACATACTTCCGATGTTACTATTGAGCCGGGATTATATTGATTTAGTATTTAATTGCGGTCAAAAAGTCTGAGAGCAAATACACACAGAGCATTCGATTCACCTTGAAGCCAGAGGAGGGGGGAGTGTGGGGGGGGGGTTCCCCATGCACATCCAGGGGAGAACGTTTTGGGTGCTGGGCAGATACACCCAGGACAGGACACCAATCTATCACTGGGCACACACTCACTCACACAGACACACTCTATATGGGGCAATTTGGAGAATTCAATTCACCTTAAAGGTTTTCATGCCCATCCAGGGGAGAACGTTTCGGGCGCTGGGCAGATACACCCAGGACAGGACACCAATCTATCACTGGGCACACACTCACTCACACAGACACACTCTATATGGGGCAATTTGGAGAATTCAATTCACCTTAAAGGTTTTCATGCCCATCCAGGGGAGAACGTTTCGGGTGTTGGGCAGATACACCCAGGACAGGTCACCAATCTATCACTGGGCACACTTACTCACTCACACACAGACACACTCTATATGGGGCAATTTGGAGAATTCAATTGACCTTGAGTCCATGATTTTAGGCTGTGAGAGAAAACTGGAGAAATCGGAGTAAACCCACACAGACACTTATTGTCCATGTTCTCAGTTCCACTTGGACTTTGTAGTTCTATAATGGCATTCTGTAGTCCATCTGTTTGGGTTCTACAGTACATAGTGTGTACTCTGTTCTAATGGTCAGAACCCCAATAGTAGAACCACAGAGCAGGGATTATTGGGTCCTATCCCGGCAGTGACACTGAGGTGTTTAAATGAAACTCCAGCAGCACTGCTGCACTAGAACCCCCTCACTGCATCAGTGTCACTGCAGAACTGACTATAAACAATCCACCACCCAAATTCTACCTGTTCTGTGATGGAGAACCAACAGGGGACGAACAAACACACAGAACACAGAAGGACTACAGTCTGGAATTGGAGAACTACAAAGTCCATCTATATGGGAAGTGGAGGAAATAGAGAATCCCTGATTTTAAAGCTGGTCTCAGACTTTTAGACGTGACAGTCGGTTCTCATTACGCGGCGGTTCTCTGTGAGAATGCCATGGAGGTGAGAGAACATGATGGAATGTTATTAATCATGAAGCTCTGAAGCATGGCCCGACCGGTACCTCATCAGCAGAGGGGTACGGATTGCTAAAAGAGTCCTGGAAACACACAGACAAACGCAGATAGAACAATGAGACAATACGAGACGATACGAGACAATACAATACATCGGAACGCAAAACACACACACACACACACACACACACACACACACACACACACACACACAGTTTCACGAAGAATAAACAGGAGGATGTCAGACAACACAGACATTTAAATATTAAACTATTAGTACACCTCTACTAGTGTGTGTGTGTGTGGGGGGGGGGTGCGTTCATGCCGCCCCCCCCCCCCCCCAAGGGAGAATATTTAGGCCACTGGGCTGAGTATGGATTATTAATGTTAATAAATCAGGTTTGTGTGCTTTTCAGGACCATGGACAGCGACTTATGTCTTGCCAAGCCATATAGGGGCAATTTAGAGCAGCAAATTCCCCTTGAATCCATGTTGTTGGACTGTGGAAGGAAACCGGAGAACCCAGAGGAAGCCCACATGGCCACGGGGCGAACATGGAAACTCCACTCAGATTGGGATTCGAAACCGGATTCCCAGCGTTGAGAGGAGAACATGCCAACCACTAAGCCACCGTGCTGCCCGCTTAACAAATGTTGGTGGGCAGCTCTGCGACAAATGGGTTGGCTGTGTGTGTGTGTGTTTAGAACAAAAGTAGGAGAGAGAGAGAGAGAGAGAGAAAGAACCAAGATACATGTTTTCTTTCAGCACCATGGACAGTGACTTATCTCTTGGTTGGGTAGATACACCAAAATCAGGGCACCAATACATATAGGGGCAATTGAAAGCAGCCCAATTCCCCTTCATCTATGTTTTTGGAATGTGGGAGGAAACCGGAGAACCAGGAGGAAACCCACACAGACACGGGGGCAACATGGAAACTCCACCCAGATGGGGATTCGAACCGGGAATCCCTAGAGCTGAGAGGAGAACATGCTAACCACTAAGCCACCGTGCTGCCCGCTTAACAAATGTTGGTGGGCAGCTCTGCGAAAAATGGGTTGGCTGTGTGTGTGTGTGTGTGTGTGGTGTGTGTGTGTGTGTGTGTGTGTGTGTGTTTAGAACAAAAGTAGGAGAGAGAGAGAGAAAGAACCAAGATACATGTTTTCTTTCAGTACCATGGACAGTGACTTATCTCTTGGTTGGGTAGATACACCCAGGTCAGGGCACCAATACATATAGGGGCAATTGAAAGCAGCCCAATTCCCCTTGATCTATGTTTATGGACTGTGGGAGGAAACCGGAGAACCAGGAGGAAACCCACACGGACACGGGGGTAACATGGAAACTCCACCCAGATTGGAATTCAACACATACACTATATAGGGGCAATTTAGAGCATTTAATGTACCCTGAATCCATGTTTTTGGACTGTGGGAGGAAACCGGAGAACCCGGAGGAAACCCACAGGGACACGGGGAGAACATGGAAACTCCACCCAGATTGGGATTCGAACCGGGAATCCCTAGTGCTGAGAGGAGAACATGCTAACCACTAAGCTACAGTCTGACTTCCAGTACTGAACTCATAGTCCTGATCCGTGTCTATAGCAATGTGTGTGTGTGTGTGTGTGTGTGTGTGTGTGTGGGGGGGGGGGGGGGGGGGTTCTCACCAGCAGGGACATGATGAACTTGTGCAGGTAGACGATCTGAATGCATCCCAGCCTTAAAGTGACCTTACTGTCCACCTTGGAGGTATCTGAGTACCCCCCTCCCTCCAGGGCTCCGGGGTAAAGGCAAACCTTGAAGCTGAACACCTCCTCACCCACGATGGAGACGACCTGGCGACACACACACACACACACACACACACACACACACACACACACACACACACACGGTGATAAACGATGCGGACTGTATCGGAACGCTCGTCACACCTGCAGGAGCGCATCACAGTCTGAAACGGTCCACCCCATTAGTGGGTCATTGGAGGGTCTATAAGGTTCTAAAGGTTCCTGTTCCCGAAGTGGGTCTGTATATATCCAGGAGAGCGTGGCTCACGTCTCCACTGTGGTCCTTCCCTAAAGTGTTTGTGCTCATCATCCAGGGGAGAACATTTCGGGCACACCCAGCAGAGGGCGCCAATCTATCACTAGATACACTCACTTACACAGACACACACACTATATGGGGCAATTTAGAGCATTCATTTTACCTCGAATCCATGTTTTTGGACTGTGGGAGGAAACCGGAGAACAGGGAGGAAACCCACGCGGACACGGGGAGAACATGGAAACTCCACCCAGATTGGGATTCGAACTGGGAATCCCCAGTGCTGAGAGGAGAACATGCTAATCATCAACATAACAGAGGAGAACGTTTTGGGCGGTGGGCAGATACACCCAGGACACCCACACTCACACACATACTATAAAGGGGCAATTTAGAGCATATCATTAACCTTGAATCCATGTTTTTGGACTGTGGGAGGAAACCGGAGAACCCGGAGGAAACCCACGCGGACACGGGAAGAAAATAGAAACTCCACCCAAATTGGGTTCAAACCTGGATCTCCAGAGCTGGGTGGAGAACATGCCAATCACTAAGCCACCGTGCCCACTAAAAGAACATTGTTCTCCATGCCCATCCAGGGGAGAACGTTTTGGGTGCTTGACAGACAGAGGACACACACACTCACTATAAGGGGCAATTTAGAGCATTCGTTTTACCTTGAATCCATGTTTTTGGACTGTGGGAGGAAACCGGAGAACCCGGAGGAAACCCACACGGACACGGGGAGAACATCATTGAGACTCCACCCAGATTGGGATTCGAACCGGGAATCCCTAGTGCTGAGAGGAGAACATGCTAATCATCCACATAACCCACTACTAGGGTCACGGGGTGGGGGGGGGGGGTTCCCCATGCTCGTCCAGAGGAGAACGTTTTGGGCGGTGGGCAGATACACCCAGGACACCCACACTCACACATATACTATAAAGGGGCAATTTAGAGCATATCGTTAACCATGTTTTTGGACTGTGGGAGGAAACCGGAGAACCCGGAGGAAACCCACACGGACACGGGGAGAACATGGAGACTCCACCCAGATTGGGATTCGAACCTGGATCCCCAGCGCTGAGATCCATCACTGGACACATACTAAATGGGGCAATTTGGAGCATTCAATTCACCTCAGATCCATGTTTTTGGACTGTGGGAGGAACCTGAAGAACCCGGAGAACCCAGGACAAGCTGTCCGCGACCCACCATTTGGAGAAACCCAATGGAAACAGCAAAGGGGCCTTCCCCAAACTGTTTGCACACAGTGAGAAGCATAGAGAACATTCTCAGGTGCTTGATTTTCTCCCCCTGCGCCGACGGAACCGAATAGAACACCTGCGTTGGACGGTTAGGACACGCGTCCTCACACTTGTGTCCGTGTTGGGCGGGTGTTTAATGTGGTTAACCTTCTTGTGCACGGTGTTGGGGTCCACGTCCAGCACCACGATGTCCCGCAGTCGGGCAAACACCTCCGTCTCTTTGGCCTGCACCACCACCGAGGCGTCGATACCTGAGAACACCACGGAACAAACACTCCATTGTCATCTGTGGTTTAAATAGCATCCCTGCATGTCAATATAGCGCCCCCTCGAGGTACGTTTCTGGCGTATCGTTACCACGGCGACGGAACCTCCAAGTACCCCGCCGACTGAAAACAACCTGATCATCAACACATGCCCACAAAACACAATAACATTATTCTATATCAGGGCGGCATGGTGCTTAGTGATTGGTATGTTCTCCTCTCAGCGCTGGGGATTCCCGGTTCGAATCCTCATCTGGGTGGAGTTTTCCATGTTCTCCCCGTGTCTGCGTGGGTTTCCTCCGGGTTCTCCGGCTTCCTCCCACAGTCCAAAAACATGTCAATTGAATTCTCCAAATTGCCCCATATAGAGTGTGTATGTGTAAATGAGTGAGTGTGATATTCATTCATTCATTATCTTCTGTTTTATCCTCTATTAGGGTCGCGGTGGGGTTCCACATGCCCATCCAGGGGAGAACGTCTCGGGCGCTGGGCAGATACACCCAGGACAGGACACCAATCCATCACTGGGCACACACTCACTCACACAGACACACTCTATATGGGGCAATTTAGAGAACTCAATTGACTTGATCCATGTTTTTGGACTGTGGGAGGAAGCCGGAGAACCCGGAGGAAACCCACGCGGACACGGGGAGAACATGGAAACTCCACCCAGATTGGGATTCGAACCAGGAATCCATAGTGCTGAGAGGAGAACATGCTAACCACTAAGCCACCGCGCCCTAGGTATATATATATATATATATATGTAATATATATAATATATACATATATATAATGAGATCTAATGAGAGCAGACAGTCTGTAAATCCAGCTAATTTCTCCAGTTATTAAATTAAGGAAGGGACCTTGTATTCGGATGTCGGCGATGCAGCTCCTGTCGTCACAGATGATCACCCAGGACAGGGTGCATCGCAAACAACCATCGCTCACCACACACTCAGTCCTTTACTTTAGTCACACTGAGAACGTAGAATGTAGAGAACGTCAGTTAACGAGATCCGGTTTTTGGACTGTGGGAGGAAACCGGGTTAGATTACTATAATAACCACGTACAAGAACGGGGAGACATTCATTAAATGCAGAACAGTTTTGCCAACCACTAAGCCATGTGCGCCTAGGTATATATGTATGCACATACTTGTGTGTTATCATATATAGTTTGAGATCTATGTGCAGTGTGAGTATGTGTATAGATCCAGCTAATGTGTGTTGGTGTGTCCGCATTATGTGTGTGTAAGAATTCGTGTGTAAGTTTGTACCTTGTATTCAGTATGATGTCGGCGATAGGATTATACACTATGTCGTGTGTGTTGACAGATGATCACGTGTATGCTTGAGTTTGCATCGCAAACAACTTAAAGCTCACCACCCCGTAGTGTTCCAGTCCTTTAGTCATGAGACAATTTGTATGTGTTGTAGTGAACATTATGTCAGGTGTGTGTATACGAGACGCCGGGATAGGTAGTGTCACCGGAATGGGTTTAATGTGTATAAAAAATATGTGTGTGTGTGTATGTACGAAAGGATATAGACATGTGTGTTGTGTAATGCAGTGTAATACAGTGTGTTACAGAGTGTGTGTGTGTGTGTGTGTGGGGGTGTGGGGGGGGTGTGTAAAAGAATGTAAATGTGTCTATGTGCGTGTGTGTATACAGAAAGTAGGTGTGTGTGTGTATATATGTGTGTGTATACAGAAAGTAGGTGTGTGTGTGTGTGTGTGTGTGTAGGTGTGTGTGTATGTGTGTATACTGAATGTGTGTGTTTGTGTATTATGAATGTGTGTGTGTATACTGAATATGTGTGTGTATACCTAATGTGTATGTATGTGTGTATACTGAATGTGTGTGTATGTATGTATGTATGTATGTATGTATGTGTGTATACTGAATGTGTATATGTGTTTGTATACTGAACGTGTGTATACTGAATGTGTGTCTGTGTGCGTATGTGTGTATATGTGTGTATATACTGAACGTGTGTGTGTGTGTGTGTACACTGAATGTGTGTGTATATACTGAATGTGTATATATACTGAATGTGTGTGTGTGTATACTGAATGTGTATATATACTGAATGTGTGTGAGTATATACTGAATGTGTGTGTATGTGTGTATACAGAATGTGTGTGTGTGTGTATATATGTGTGTATACAGAATGTGTGTGTGTGTATGTATGTGTGTATACAGAATGTGTGTGTGTGTATGTATGTGTGTATACAGAAAGTATGTGTGTGTGTGTGTGTGTATACAGAATGTGTGTGTGTGTATGTATATATGTGTGTATACAGAATGTGTGTATGTATGTGTGTATACAGAAAGTAGGTGTGTGTGTGTGTGTATACAGAATGTGTGTGTGTATATATGTGTGTATACAGAAAGTAGGTGTGTGTGTGTGTGTGTGTGTGTGTGTGTGTGTGTATATACAGAATGTGTGTGTGTGTGTGTATATGTGTGTATACAGAAAGTAGGTGTGTGTGTGTGTGTGTGTGTATATGTGTGTATACAGAAAGTAGGTGTGTGTGTGTGTGTGTGTACAGAATGTGTGTGTGTGTGTATATGTGTGTATACAGAAAATAGGTGTGTGTGTGTGTGTATACAGAATGTGTGTGTGTGTGTGTATATGTGTGTATACAGAAAGTAGGTGTGTGTGTGTATACAGAATGTGTGTGTGTGTGTATATGTGTGTATACAGAAAGTAGGTGTGTGTGTGTGTGTGTGTGTATACAGAATGTGTGTGTGTGTGTACCAGTTTTCTTCTCTGCAGCTTTGCTGACGGCTCTCTTGCTCTCTCTCGGGGCTGAAGCGGTGAGCTGCTGCGGGACGGCCGTGTTCAGGTAGTTGATGGTGCAGAGCAGAGCTTCAGTGTGAAGCAGGAACTCCAGAGAAGAGAAGTCCACCTGAAGAAAGGAAGAGGATCAGGAAAGAGCCGAGTCATCACCATGTGAGGAGAATCAGACGGACTACAGACTGTTAGAAAAGAACTACAAAGCCCATCTCTATGATGAGAGAAGCTGATTCCACGAACAGGGTGGGGGGTGGAGACAGCGGGGATCGAATCAAATGGCGGGTGAGTTTATATTAAACCTTATTAAATCAGTCTTACCTTCAGCGTTTGCTCGGTGTTGTCGAAGAGACTCTGGAAACTCGGTCCAGAGACATCAGCCTGAAAAGATCAAAGACTCTGTGAATAACTAACACACACACACACACACACACACACACACACACACACACACACACAGCTATAGACACGGATCAGAACTATGAGTTCAGTACTGGAAGTCAGACTTGCAGGGGCGGCACTGTGGCTTAGTGGTTGGCATGTTCTCCTCTAAGTACTAGGGATTCCCGGTTCGAATCCCAAACTGGGTGAAGTGTCGACGTTCTCCCCGTGTCCACGTGGGTACTCCGGTTTCCTCTCACAGTCCAAAAACATGGATTCAAGGGGAATTGGGCTGCTTTCAATTGCCCCTATATGTATTGGTGCCCTATCCTGGGTGTATCTACCCAACCAAGAGACAAGTCACTGTCCATGGTACTGAACGCACACTTATATGTATATATATATATATATATATATATATATATATATATATATATATATATATATATATATATATATACACACACACATATACACACACACACACACATATATATAATATATATATATATATATATATATATATATATATATATATATATATATATATATATATATATATATATATATATATATACACATACAGGGTCGCGGTGGGGTTCCCCATGCCCATCCATGGGAGAACGTTTCGGGCGCTGGGCAGATAGACCCAGGACAGGGCGCCAATCCATCGCTGGGCACACACTCACTCTCACAGACACACTCTATATGGGGCAATTTGGAGAACACAATTGACTTGATCCATGTTTTTGGACTGTGGGAGGAAACCGGAAAACCCGGAGGAAACCGACGCGGACACGGGGAGAACATGGAAACTCCACCCAGATGGGGATTCAAACCG
>JAFMOC010001018.1:37500-42500 GCA_019802505.1 Corydoras sp. C115 | reverse complement strand
ACGCATGTGGGTGAGAACGCAACCTGGTGGGGCTAAAAAAACCCCCCCCCCCCCCTGACACTTCCAGAGGGGCCGTGTGATAAGGACGCCCAGTACGTCATGTGATGTCACAGCTTAAAAGGCTGCACAGGTCAACATATCGACCCCGCCTCTCCTCCCCCACAGTTCCAAAGTTCTACCTTTACATAAGCTGGAGAACCTTATGGCCCAGACAATTGTCTTATTACAGACAATTCTCACCCCGGTCACCATCTCCTAGAACTGCTACCATCAGGTAGACGTTACAGAGCGATAAAAACAAAAACAAACCGGCTCAGAAATAGCTTCTACCCAACCGCTGTTCGGACACTAAATGGTGCATTGTAAATTTTTTTACATTCACTCAGTTCTGTACATTTTTGAACGTGCAATATAAAAACGTGCAATATATAAATAAATACTTTTTTCTTTAAAATTTTTTTAAATTGTAAATTATAGTGCTATCTTTAAATCTCTTTATTTGTGTAAATTTTAGTATGTGACAACGACAATTACTTTCGTTATACCTGGTATAATGACAATAAAGATATTCTGATTCTGAGATCACCGCTGAAATAGCAATCCACCAAGGTCAGACTGCACCTGGCTCTTAAAGGGAACACCAAGGGACACGCTGATTGGCTTATTGCATGTTACGCCCAAAACATAGCTATTAATAATTAAGACACATGATCCAGACACACCCACACGTTCTGAGTCGGTATTTGATTGACAGCTCGCTAAAGGTCGCGTTAAGAGTAACATAAAAAAAACAAAGGTTTTAAACTTACCTGCAGACTTCCAAAGTCGATGATCATGAGGTCTGAATCGCCATGATAGAAGCCACTGGTGGACAGCAGCAGGTACGAGGGCTTCAGGTCGATCCGTAGATCTAGAACCTTATGCGTCTCGATGATGTGAGAGAGACCTGAATAAAGACAAGAACCCATTAAAGGAACTTCATAAACATTCACGAGTTATTAAACAAACGTACGATAATGTACGAAATTCCATGCATTGGGTGGGGGAGGGGGGGTTCCTCATGCCCATACAGAGGAGAACGTTTCGGGCGCTGGGCAGATAGACCCAGGACAGGGCGCCAATCTATCACTGGGCACACTCTCACTCACACACACACAATGTGGGGGCCAATTCAGGTAGGGGCAATTTGGAGCAGCCAATTCACCTTGAATCCATGTTTTTGGACTGTGGGAGGAAACCGGAGAACCTGGAGGAAACCCATGCAGACATGGGGAGAACATGGAAACTCCACCCAGATTGGGATTCGAACCAGGAATCCCTAGAGCTGAGAGGAGAACATGCCAACCACTAAGCCACCATTAGACCCCCAAGTCTGGGTGGAGTTCCCATGGTCTCCCTGTATCCACTTGGGTGTCCTCCGGGTTCTCCGGTTTCCTCCCACAGTCCAAAAACATGGATTCAAGGTGAATTGGCTGCTCTAAATTGCCCTTATGAAATGTGTATGAGTGATAGATTGGCGCCCTATACTGGGTGCATCTGCCCAGCGCCCAAAATGGAAGGTTGTCCCATGGAAGGGCATTGGGAACCCCCACCCCCCCACCCCACGACCCTAGTAGGGGATTAAGCGAAAGATAATGAGAAGGGGGAGCTTAGTGGTTAGCATGTTCTCCTCTCAGCGCTAGGGATTCCCGATTCGAATCCCAATCTGGGTTGAGTTTCATGCTCTCCCCGTGTCCGCGTGGGTTTCCTCCGGGTTCCCCAGTTTCCTCCCACAGTCCAAAAACATGGATTCAAGGTGAATTGGCTACCTTAAATCATTCATTCATTATCTCCCGCTTTATCCTCTATTAGGGTCGCGGTGGGGTTCCCCATGCCCATCCAGGGGAGAACGTCTCGGGCGCTGGGCAGATAGACCCAGGACAGGGCGCCAATCCATCGCTGGGCACACACTCACTCACACAGACACACTCTATATGGGGCAATTTTTGACAATTCAATTGACTTGATCCATGTTTTTGGACTGTGGGAGGAAACCGGAGAATCCCTAGTGTTTATCCTCTATTAGGGTTGCGGTGGGGTTCCCCATGCCCATCCAGGGGAGAACGTCTCGGGCGCTGGGCAGATACACCCAGGACAGGGCAACAACCTATCACTGAGCACACACTCACTCTACATGGGGCAATTTGGAGAACTCAATTGACTTGATCCATGTTTTTGGACTGTGGGAGGAAACCGGAGAACCCGGAGGAAACCCACACGGACACGGGGAGAACATGGAAACTCCACCCAGATGGGGATTCGAACCGAAAATCCCTAGCGCTGAGAGGAGCGCTGAGAGGAGAACATGCCAACCACTAAGCCACCTACCTAGTGCCCTACCTTAAATCATCCCTATTTAAATTGCCCCTATGAAATGTGCGTGTCTGTGTGTGTATCCAGCGATAGATTGGCGTCCTGTCCTGGGTGTATCTTCCCAGTGCCCAAAACGTTCTCCCCTGGTGGGCATGAGGAACCCCCCCCCAAAGAAAGTAAAAGACAATGAGAGGCAATATGAGTGAGGGTCTTTACCGGTGGCGGTCTTCTCTTTAATTTCCTCCAGTTTGCTGAGGGTGGCTGAGGTTATCACCTCCAGGTCGACGCCCTTCTCCGTCTTGAAGAACTCGATCAAGCTGTTCACGGTCAACTACAAAACAATGAATAAGATTCAAGGTAAACCGAATGCTCTAAATTGCCCCTATGAAATGTGTGTGCTCAGTAGGGGTGTATTCAACTACAGATTTTCGTAGTCGAATCTGATTCGTCAGATTTTCCCTATAGTCGACTGATAGTCGAATCAGTTAAAATTTCACCACAAGATGGCGCTATAAGCATAGTTTTTAAAAAAGTTTTTTTTTTTTTAATATTTTACTTGTTTTTCTAACAAAAGAAAACCTTTTTTTTTTTTCTAGAAATTAGGATGATTTTATTTGACAAAAGGCTATATATATAACGAAAACAAAGACATTTCATGTAAAAACTAATGCTTAGCAGCAGCCATGGGCGCCCCCATGTGGTCAAAATGGTACATTCGACTATGAGGTTCATAGTCGACTACGGTTCTCCGAATCGAATCGTCGAATCAGCGAATATTGCAGCTCACCCCTAGTTCTGACTTCGTCATTTAGATAAAAAAAATAAATAAAAAAAAACAGTAAAAATTGTTGTATTTATGTTTGTTTTGTAGGTTAAAGTGTTAATATATTCTGCTCCTGAATGAATGTTGCTGATGAATTAGAATTTTTTATTATTTATTGATTTTATTTCATTTCATTTTTCAGTATCAAATGCCAGTCGGTTCAAAAACGTTTCTCGTTTAAATAAGGATTTCATTCGTTTCTGTTACAAACTAAAAAACAAAGTTAATCAAATGATTCTGTTCCAAGTTGATCTATATTTCTTTCTTTTTTGTTTTCTTTATTGTTAATAAGGAGACATTGTTATAATTAGGGGTGTCTTCAACTAAGGATTTTCATAGTCGAATCTGATTCGTCAGATTTTCCCTATAGTCGACTGATAGTCGAATCAGTTAAAATTACACCACAAGATGGCGCTATAAGCGTGGTTTTTAAAAAATATTTTTTTAAATATTTTTCTTGTTTTTCTAAAGCACCGTAAATGGGATCCCCGTTCTGGACTTTTGCGCTGATGTTGGTTGTTGTCGTGTGATATGCAAGAATTAGATGACATAACTTAGACTTTACTTTCTTGGGTTCGTTTTTATCTTTTTCAAAAGACTCTCATACTTTGGAAGCTTTTTTAGTAGCCATAGCCATCATGGAAAAATACACCGTCATGCTAACGGCCCTGTAGCGTGTTCAGCTCTGCTCATTTGGAATGTGCAACTAACTGCAGGGGGAGCTTTATTAATGTTTGTTGTTAATCATTTTTTTAACAATGAAAAACTATTGTTAATCATTTTTTATATATCATTTTTTATATATCAAAAAAAATATATTACCAGAAATTAGGATGATTTTATTTGACAAAAGGCTATATATATAACGAAAACAAAGACATTTCATGTAAAAACTAATGCTTAGCAGTAGGGGTGTCTTCAACTAAGGATTTTCATAGTCGAATCTGATTCGTCAGATTTTCCCTATAGTCGACTGATAGTCGAATCAGTTAAAATTTCACCACAAGATGGCGCTATAAGCGTGGTTTTTAAAAAAGATTTTTTTTTAAATATTTGACTTGTTTTTCTAACAAAAGAAAACCTTTTTTTTGTTTGTTTTTCTTTTTTTTGTTTTTCTAGAATGATTAGGATGATTTTATTTGATAAAAGGCTATATATATAACGAAAACAAAGACATTTCATGTAAAAACTAATGCTTAGCAGCAGCCATGGGCGCCCCCATGTGGTCAAAATGGTGCATTCGACTATGAGCTTCATAGTCGACTACGGTTCTCCGAATCGAATCGTCGAATCAGCGAATATTGCAGCTCACCCCTAGTGCTCAGAGATTGGCGCCATGTCCTGGACCACGAGTTTAAGACGTACCGCGTCGTAAATGATCTCCACGGGTTGGGAGTGGACTCGGAGGAGCTGGTCAGCGGCGCTGTCCTCAGGGTTCAGCTCGAAGCGCACGCTCAGCAAAGAAGAGTTTAAATCTCCCACCGAGGAGATGAGCGACGGAACCACGCCCTGCTGCTGCAGCCCCGTCACGAACCAGTGCTCCAGACTCGCCTCCAGCCTGATCAGAGGGGGGGGCACATACAGGACCGGTCACAAGTTAGGGACACTGATGCAGTGAGGGGGTTCTAGTGCAGCAGTGCTGCTGGAGTTTCATTTAAACACCTCAGTGACACTGCCGGACCCAATAATCCCTGCTTTGTGGTTCTACTATTGGGGTTCTGACCATTAGGACAGGGTACACAGTATGTACTGTAGAACCCAAACAGATGGACTACAGAATGTCACTGTAGAACTACAAAGTCCATCTTTACAGTAAGTGGAACTG
>JAFMOC010001018.1:27500-32500 GCA_019802505.1 Corydoras sp. C115 | reverse complement strand
TCATTCATTATCTCCCGCTTTATCCTCTATTAGGGTCGCGGTGGGGTTCCCCATGCCCATCCAGGGGAGAACGTCTCGGGCGCTGGGCAGATAGACCCAGGACAGGGCACCAATCCATCGCTGGGCACACACTCACTCACACAGACACACTCTATATGGGGCAATTTGGAGAACTCAATTGACTTGATCCATGTTTTTGGACTGTGGGAGGAAACCGGAGAACCCGGAGGAAACCCACGCAGACACAGGGAGAACAGGGAAACTCCACCCAGATTGGGATTTGAACCGGGAATCCCTAGCGCTGAGAGGAGAACATGCTAACCACTAAGCCACCGTGCCGCCATATATATATTCTTTCATTCATTATCTCCCGCTTTATCCTCTATTAGGGTCGCGGTGGGGTTCTCCATGCCCATCCAGGGGAGAACGTCTCGGGCGCTGGGCAGATAGACCCAGGACAGGACGCCAATCCATCGCTGGGCACACACTCACTCACACAGACACACTCTATATGGGGCAATTTTTGAGAATTCAATTGACTTGATCCATGTTTTTGGACTGTGGGAGGAAACCGGAGAACCCGGAGGAAACCCACGCAGACACGGGGAGAACATGGAAACTCCACCCAGATGGGGATTTGAACCGGGAATCCCTAGCGCTGAGAGGAGAACATGCTAACCACTAAGCCACCGTGCTGCCACATATATATATATAGGTTCAGAATCATCTTACCTCCATCTGTGCTTGTTGTCTAGCCAGGGTAATATTAAAGACATCCAGAACCTTTTCCAGCTCCTTTAAATACACAGAACATTCTGTTAATAACAATGTTTAATCGTCATTTAATCATCCATCCATCCATTATGTTCCGCTTTATCCTCGACTAGTGTCGTGGGGGGTTCCCATGCCCATCCAGGGGAGAACGTTTCGGGCGCTGGGCAGATACCCCCAGGACAGGACGCCAATCTATCACCGAGCACACACTCACTCACACACATTTCATAGGGGAAATTTAGATAAGAATGTATTAAAGTAGCCAATTCACCTTGAATCCATGTTTTTGGACTGTGGGAGCAAACCGGAGAACCCGGAGGAAACCCACGCGGAGAACATGGAACCTCATAATCGTGGTATAGAGTCGGTCCTGTGTTTAATTTGCTCCTCGTAGCAAATTTAAACTAAAGAATAGTTATAATGGGGCAGCATGTAAAGTCATGGGGCAGCAGGTTTTGGGTGGAGTTTCCATGTTCTCCCCGTGTCCGCGTGGGTGTCCTCTGGGCTCTCCAGATTCCTCCCACAGTCCAAAAACATGGATTCAAGGTGAAATTGGCTGGACTAAATTGCCCCTATAAATTGTGTGTGTTAAATCCCAATCTGGGTGGAGTTTCCATGTTCTCCCCGTGTCCACATGGGTTTCCTCCGGGTTCTCCGGATTCATCCCACAGTCCAAAAACATGGATTCAACTTGAAATTTGCTGGACTAAATTGCCCCTATATAGTGTGTGTTGAATCCCAATCTGGTTGGAGTTTCCATGTTCTCCCCGTGTCCACATGGGTTTCCTCCGGGTTCTCCGGATTCATCCCACAGTCCAAAAACATGGATTCAAGGTGAAATTGGCTGGACTAAATTGCCCCTATAAATTGTGTGTGTTAAATCCCAATCTGGGTGGAGTTTCCATGTTCTCCCCGTGACCACATGGGTTTCCTCCGGGTTCTCCGGTTTCCTCCCACAGTCCAAAAACATGTATTCAAGGTGAAATTGGCTGGACTAAATTGCCCCTATAAATTGTGTGTGTTAAATCCCAATCTGGGTGGAGTTTCCATGTTCTCCCCGTGTCCACATGGGTTTCCTCCGGGTTCTCCGGATTCATCCCACAGTCCAAAAACATGGATTCAACTTGAAATTTGCTGGACTAAATTGCCCCTATATAGTGTGTGTTGAATCCCAATCTGGTTGGAGTTTCCATGTTCTCCCCGTGACCACATGGGTGTCCTCTGGGCTCTCCAGATTCCTCCCACAGTCCAAAAACATGGATTCAAGGTGAAATTGGCTGGACTAAATTGCCCCTATATATTGTGTGTGTTAAATCCCAATCTGGGTGGAGTTTCCATGTTCTCCCCGTGACCACATGGGTGTCCTCTGGGCTCTCCAGATTCCTCCCACAGTCCAAAAACATGGATTCAAGGTGAAATTGGCTGGACTAAATTGCCCCTATATAGTGTGTGTTGAATCCCAATCTGGTTGGAGTTTCCATGTTCTCCCCGTGTCCACATGGGTTTCCTCTGGGTTCTTCGGTTTCCTCCCACAGTCCAAAAACATGGATTCAAGGTGAAATTGGCTGGACTAAATTGCCCCTATAAATTGTGTGTGTTAAATCCCAATCTGGGTGGAGTTTCCATGTTCTCCCCGTGACCACATGGGTTTCCTCCGGGTTCTCCGGTTTCCTCCCACAGTCCAAAAACATGTATTCAAGGTGAAATTGGCTGGACTAAATTGCCCCTATATAGTGTGTGTTGAATCCCAATCTGGTTGGAGTTTCCATGTTCTCCCCGTGTCCACATGGGTTTCCTCCGGGTTCTCCGGATTCCTCCCACAGTCCAAAAACATGGATTCAAGGTGAAATTGGCTGGACTAAATTGCCCCTATATAGTGTGTGTTGAATCCCAATCTGGTTGGAGTTTCCATGTTCTCCCCGTGACCACATGGGTGTCCTCCGGGCTCTCCGGTTTCCTCCCACAGTCCAAAAACATGGATTCAAGGTGAAATTGGCTGGACTAAATTGCCCCTATATAGTGTGTGTTGAATCCCAATCTGGTTGGAGTTTCCATGTTCTCCCCGTGACCACATGGGTGTCCTCCGGGCTCTCCGGATTCCTCCCACAGTCCAAAAACATGGATTCAAGGTGAAATTGGCTGGACTAAATTGCCCCTATATAGTGTGTGTTGAATCCCAATCTGGTTGGAGTTTCCATGTTCTCCCCGTGTCCACATGGGTTTACTCCGGGTTCTCCGGATTCCTCCCACAGTCCAAAAACATGGATTCAAGGTGAAATTTGCTGGACTAAATTGCCCCTATAAATTGTGTGTGTTGAATCCCAATCTGGGTGGAGTTTCCATGTTCTCACCGTGTCTGCGTGGGTTTCCTCCGGGTTCTCCGGTTTCCTCCCACAGTCCAAAAACATGGATTCAAGGTGAAATTGGCTGGACTAAATTGCCCCTATAAATTGTGTGTGTTAAATCCCAATCTGGGTGGAGTTTCCATGTTCTCCCCGTGTCCACATGGGTGTCCTCTGGGCTCTCCAGATTCCTCCCACAGTCCAAAAACATGGATTCAAGGTGAAATTGGCTGGACTAAATTGCCCCTACATATTGTGTGTGTTGAATCCCAATCTGGTTGGAGTTTCCATGTTCTCCCCGTGACCACATGGGTGTCCTCTGGGCTCTCCAGATTCCTCCCACAGTCCAAAAACATGGATTCAAGGTGAAATTGGCTGGACTAAATTGCCCCTATAAATTGTGTGTGTTAAATCCCAATCTGGGTGGAGTTTCCATGTTCTCTCTGTGACCACATGGGTGTCCTCTGGGCTCTCCAGATTCCTCCCACAGTCCAAAAACATGGATTCAAGGTGAAATTGGCTGGACTAAATTGCCCCTATATAGTTTGTGTTGAATCCCAATCTGGTTGGAGTTTCCATGTTCTCCCCGTGACCACATGGGTGTCCTCTGGGCTCTCCAGATTCCTCCCACAGTCCAAAAACATGGATTCAAGGTGAAATTGGCTGGACTAAATTGCCCCTATAAATTGTGTGTGTTAAATCCCAATCTGGGTGGAGTTTCCATGTTCTCCCCGTGACCACATGGGTGTCCTCTGGGCTCTCCAGATTCCTCCCACAGTCCAAAAACATAGATTCAAGGTGAAATTTGCTGGACTAAATTGCCCCTATATACTGTGTGTTGAATCCCAATCTGGTTGGAGTTTCCATGTTCTCCCCATGTCCACATGGGTTTCCTCCGGGTTCTCCGGATTCCTCCCACAGTCCAAAAACATGGATCAAGGTCAATTGAATTCTCCAAATTGCCCCATATAGAGTGTGTCTGTGTGAGTGAGTGTGTGCCCAGTGATAGATTGGCACCCTGTCCTGGGTCTATCTGCCCAGCGCCCGATCCCACTCCCATCCCTCCGGCGACCCTATTATAGGATAATGATGTAAATGTGTTGGTCTCATATAGCAACCTCAAAATCAAGACCATGTTCTAAGCGGATGGAGAATGAAGCGGTTCTACGTACCACGAGCTGTCTCTCGGTGTCCTCTTTGAGCTTGCCCTGCGTCAGTTTGGCTTTGTAAGCCGCCTTATAAGCTTTCAGTGTCTGTCTGTGTTTAAAGATGTGAGTCCAGCTCCACATCTGGTTGAAGCGCTTGATGTGAACCTCCAAAATGCTGCTGATGCAATAGTTCCACCTGCAAACAGAACCACAACTCAGAGTTTAGAACAGCTCCATGTTACAAGGATTAAATTAATGGGTGGCACGGTGGCTTAGTGGTTGGCATGTTCTCCTCTCAGCACTAGGGATTCCCGGTTCGAATCCCCATCCGGGTGGAATTTCCATGTTCTCCCCGTGTCCACGTGGGTTTCCT
This sequence comes from Corydoras sp. C115, assembly GCA_019802505.1. Classification (NCBI taxonomy): domain Eukaryota; kingdom Metazoa; phylum Chordata; class Actinopteri; order Siluriformes; family Callichthyidae; genus Corydoras; species Corydoras sp. C115. The sequence goes on along the minus strand of JAFMOC010001018.1, from coordinate 27,863 downwards.
CTGGGTTCTCCGGTTTCCTCCCACAGTCCAAAAACATGGATCAAGGTCAATTGAATTATCCAAATTGCCCCATATAGAGTGTGTGTGTCTGTGTGAGTGAGTGTGTGCCCTGCGATGGATTGGCGCCCTGTCCTGGGTCTGTCTGCCCAGCGCCCACCACAACCCTGGATGGATGGATTAAATTCATTTGTTGTGGGCACTCTAGAGTCCTCCCACAGTCCAAAAACTTAGATTCAAGGTAATTGAACGCTCCTATTTGCCCCATATAGTGTATGGCAAATAGGCAAATTTGCCTAATATAGTGTGTGTGTCTGTGTGAGTGAGTGTGTGCTCTGCGATAGATTGGCGCCCTGTCCTGGGTGT
>JAFMOC010001018.1:0-22500 GCA_019802505.1 Corydoras sp. C115 | reverse complement strand
GGGTGAGTGTGTGTGTGTGTGGGGGGGGAGAAATGGGTGTGTGTGTGTGTGTGTGTGTGTGTGTGTGTGTGTGTGTGTGTGTGTGGAAGAGCGAGAGAGAGTGTCTATGTGTGTAACTGTACGTCGTGTTTATATATCAGGTGTGTGTGAGTGCACCGTTTATATGTTTTGTATGTTCGCGCATGCATTAGTATATATATGTGTGTGTGTGTGTGTGTGTGTGTGTGTGTGTGTGTGAATGTGTGTGTGTGTGTATATATATATATATGTTAGTGTGTGTTGTAAATATGTGTTGATATATGTGTGTAGTATGTGTATATAAAGTATGTGTGTATATAGACGTGTGTTTGTGTGTGTGTGTGTATATACATATATATATATATATATATATGTGTGTGTGGGGGGGGGGGTGTATAGTGTGGGGTGAGTGTGTGTGTGTGGGGAGGGGTAGAAATGGGTGTGTGTGTGTGTGTGTGTGTGTGTGTGTGTGTGTGTGTGTGTGTGTGTGGAAGAGCGAGAGAGAGTGTCTATGTGTGTAACTGTACGTCGTGTTTATATATCAGGTGTGTGTGAGGGCGCATGCATTAGTATATATGTGTGTGTGTGTGTGTGTGTGTGTGTGTGTGTGTGTGTGTGTGTGTGTGTGTGTGTGTGTGAATGTGTGTGTGTGTGTGTGTGTGTGTATATATACATATATATATCTGTTAGCGTGTGTTGTAAATATGTGTTGATATATGTGTGTAGTATGTGTATATAAAGTATGTGTGTATATAGACGTGTGTTTGTGTATGTGTGTGTGTATATATATATATATATGGGGGGGGTATAGTGTGGGGTGAGTGTGTGTGTGTGGGGAGGGGTAGAAATGGGTGTGTGGGTGTGTGTGTGTGTGTGTGTGTGGAAGAGAGAGTGTCTATGTGTGTAACTGTACGTCGTGTTTATATATCAGGTGTGTGTGAGTGCGCCGTTTATATGTTTTGTATGTTCGCGCATGCATTAGTATATATGTGTGTGTGTGAATGTGTGTGTGTGTGTGTGTGTGTGAGAGTATATATACATATATACATAATATCTGTTAGTGTGTGTTGTAAATATATGTTGATATATGTGTGTAGTATGTGTATATAAAGTATGTGTGTGTATAGAAGTGTGTTTGTGTGTGTGTGTGTGTATGTATTTATATTACACATCAGATCCTGGCAGTTTAATTACAGATTTCAGATCACGGTGCTCGCATGGACCACGTGTGTCAGCCGCAGCACGTCCCACACAGAAGAACATCAACATGATTGACGGAAGACATGATCCCTCCCTCTAGTCCTGGGTCTCCTGGTTAAACACGCCCTGAACCCCCCACTAACTAGAAAAGTCTACTGCGTGTATTCGTCGACGACATACGTGATCTGATCTGATCTGATAAACGGATCGGATTTATCGGACTTGTTTACCTCGGCGGGCCGCCAGCTGCAAAGCCTCCTCGATGCGCTGCAGTTCCTTCTGCTTGGCCTCCTGCAGATATCGCTCCTCTTTAGCCGCATCATACTTGATCGCTTCAAAACATAAGCAGAGTTCAAATTCATCATTAAACAATTAGGGGGGGGGGAGAACCTATTACGTTCTACACTCACTGTCTGTTCTTTTTCGTTCCACTGAACAAATAGATGGACTTTATAGTTCTACAATGGAATCTTAATGATCAGGACCCCCACAGAGGGGGTATTAGGGTGATGGATGAATGTCAGTACTGCAGTGGTATGGACATGGTGCAGGTGTGTCAGTGTGTGTTGTGTTGTATGAGGGTCAGACACAGACAGAAAGCAGTACACCAATCACAACATACAGGGGTCTGATCCACTTGCACCATCATCCACCACCCTAATGATACCTGCTCTGTGGGGTATATATACACACACCATTCTGTGGTTCCCCATGTCCATCCAGGGGAGAACGTTTCAGGCGATGGGCAGATATGCCCAGAACAGGACACCAATCTATCACTGAACACACACTCACTCACACAAACACACTCTATATGGGGCAATTTGAAGCATTCAATTTACCTTAAATCCTTTTTTGGACTGTGGTCCGAAACCGGAGAACACGGAGCAAACCCACGCGGACACGGGGAGAACATGGAAACCGACTCATATCCATAAATATATATATATATATATATATATTCCAGGTTCGAATCCCAATCTGGGTGGAGTTTCCATGTTCTCCCCGTGACTGCGTGGCTTTCCTCCGGGTTCTCCGGTTTCCTCCCACAGTCCAAAAGCATGGCTCAAGGTCAATTGAGTTCTCCAAACTGCCCCATATAGAGTGTGTCTGTGTGAGTGAGTGTGTGTCCAGTGATAGATTGGCGTCCTGTCCTGGGTGTATCTGCCCAGCGCCCGAAATGTTCTCCCCTGGATGGGCATGGGGAACCCCCCCGCGACCCTAGTAGAGGATAAAGAGGAAGAAATGGATGGATGGATGGGTGGATATATATATATATATATATATATATATATATATATATATATATATATATATATATACATATATATATATATATGCAAGTATCTGTGTTAGCGTATCACCACCACATCAGTATCACTGCAGTACTGGGTATCATCCACCACCTTAATACCTCCTATGTATTATATTAGTATATATAAACTAACATTCTTAGAACAGAATTATTTCAAATGAATATATATATTATATATATTATGATTATGATATATATATATAATATATATATAGCTATGTTTTTCAGGTACGTACTTGCGCCTGGAACAACCAGCAGATAAAGCCCGTCTAACGTGGCGACCACGGCTTCACTGTACAGGTTCTTCCACGGGATCTTCAGAGTCAGTTTTCCTAAAACAAACACAAAATAATTTGTATCACAGAACCTGGACCACAGAAAGGTCCACAGAACACATTCTATATTACATTAATATATATATAAAATAAAATAAAATATTGCTTACAATACAGCATCAAAGCTCCTTTTAGTCTTTGTGACTAAGATCATGTGACCACTATCTCACAGGCTTGACACAAAGCTGGACTGTTAGGCGGTCGAGCAAGAAAGAAGCCGCCTCTAAAAACTCATCACACGAGGTTATAGAACCACCCCATAGAACGGAGGTTTGTATTTCGGGTTCTAGTTTTTTCCCCTGTACAACATCATCTCTCATACAAGGATATAAAAAGGGTCGTTACCGATTTGGCCGGCCTTCACTTTGAATGGAACATCGAACTCGCTCTGAAAAAACAAGAAAGCATAGTGTTATTTATTTTTTTAATTTTTTTATTTATTTATAGGGGTGAGCTGCAATATTCGCTGATTCGACGATTCGATTCGGAGAACCGTAGTCGACTATGAACCTCATAGTCGAATGGACAATTTTGACCACATGGGGGCGCCCATGGCTGCTGCTAAGCATTAGTTTTTACATGAAATGTCTTTGTTTTGGTTATATATATAGCCTTTTGTCAAATAAAATCATCCTAATTTCTGTTAATATTTTTTTTTAAATGATGTGTGCGCTTTAACAATAGGCTACACATTAATAAAGCTCCCCCTGCAGTTAGTTGCACATTCCAAAAGCTCTAGAAAAACAAGTAAAATATTTTTTAAAATATTTTTTAAAAAACACGCTTATAGCGCCATCTTGTGGTGAAATTTTAACTGATTCGACTATCAGTCGACTATAGGGAAAATCTGACGAATCAGATTCGACTATGAAAATCCTTAGTTGAAGACACCCCTATTTATTTATATGAGTCTGAAGTTCAAGTTAGAGATGAACGACTTGACGAAACATCCATTATCTTCCACTTTATCCTCTATTAGGGCCGTGGGGGGGGGGGGGGGTTCCCCATGCCCATCCAGGGGAGAATGTTTCGGGTGCTGGGCAGATACACCCAGGAGAGGGCGCCAAACTATCGCTGGATACATGCTCACTCACACAAACACACTCTATATGGGGCAATTTGGAGAATTCAATTGACTTGATCCATGTTTTTTGGACTGTGGGAGGAAACCGGAGAACCCGGAGGAAACCCACGTGGACACGGGGAGAACATATTCTCCCCTGGGGATGGGCAGTGGGAAGGAGAACCCCACTAAGCCATGAAAACATGAACAATAAAGTGTTGCCAAAAGGGGGCGTGCCCCCTTTTCTGATCCATAGTCTATTTCCCCCTTACCAATCCTTGGACCCTGTAGTTCTACATCTAGAACTCTGTACAATGTAAATATATATTGAAACTTCAACATGCACGTTCTAATACCACACCCTGCAAGGTTCTGTCAGGTACGTTTATTAATAATTCAGATCTGCATGATGTAATAATGATTATAAAGGGCTGACGGAACCTTTTCAGTCGACACTGCGGGATAGGACCCAATGATTGGCGTGGTATATACTATTTATGAAGCTGCACAGTTTATGTAGAACCCAAACAGATGGACTACAGTGTTGATTGTAAACTGCTTTTTAAAAGCTGCCGCGTGCAACATTATCATTTCCAGTGCCATCGGCACGGTGGTTTAGTGGTTGGCATGTTCTCCTCTCACCACTAGGGATTCCCATTCGAATCCACTAATCTGGGTGGAGTTTCCATGTTCTCCCCGTGTCCGTGTGTGGGTTCCTCCGGGTTCTCCGGTTTCCTCCCACAGTCCAAAAACATGGATCAAGGTCAATTAATTCTCCAAATTGCCCCATATAGAGTGTGTGTGTGTGAGTGAGTGTGTGCCCAGCGATGGATTGGCGTCCTGTCCTGGGTGTATCTGCCCAGCGACCGCCTCCCCTGGAAACGTTCTGGGGAACCCCCCCCCCCCTGAAAACATGAACAATAAGTGTTGCCAAAAGGGGGCGTGGCCAATTGATCAATAGATCCCCCTACCAATCCTTGGACCCTGGCTCACATCTAGAACTCTGTACAATGTAAATATATATTGAAACTTCAACATGCACGTTCTAATAACACACCCTGCAAGGTTCTGTCAGGTACGTTTATTAATAATTCAGATCTGCATGATGTAATAATGATTATAAAAGGCTGACGGAACCTTTTTGTTGACAGCGTATTGATTGGCGTTTATATAATATTTATGAAGCTGCTTTATTGGTGCAGGTGTTGATTTAATGCTTTAAAGCTGCCGCGTGCAACATTATCATTTCCAGTGCCATTGGCACGGTGGCTTAGTGGTTGGCATGTTCTCCTCTCAGCGCTAGGGATTCCCGGTTCGAATCCCAATCTGGGTGGAGTTTCCATGTTCTCCCCGTGTCCGCGTGGGTTTCCTCCGGGTTCTCCGGTTTCCTCCCACAGTCCAAAAACATGGATCAAGTCAATTAAATTCTCCAAATTGCCCCATATAGAGTGTGTCTGTGTGAGTGAGTGTGTGTTCAGTGATGGATTGGCGCCCTGTCCTGGGTGTATCTGCCCAGCGCCCGAGACGTTCTCCCCTGGATGGACATGGGGAACCCCACCGCGACCCTAATAGAGGATAAAGCGGAAGATAATGGATGGATGGATTTCAACTGTAGTTAGCATGTTCTCCTCTCAGCGCTAGGGATTCCCGGTTGGAATCCCAATCTGGGTGGAGTTTCCATGTTCTCCCTGTGTCCATGTGGGTTTCCTCCGGGTTCTCCGGTTTCCTCCCACAGTCCAAAAACATGGATCAAGGTCAATTGAATTCTCCAAATTGCCCCATATAGAGTGTGTCTGAGGGGCGGCACGGTGGCTTAGTGGTTAGCGTGTTCTCCTCTCAGCGCTAGGGATTCCCGGTTCGAATCCCAATCTGGGTGGACTTTCCATGTTCTCCCCGTGTCTGCGTGGGTTTCCTCCGGGTTCTCCGGTTTCCTCCCACAGTCCAAAAACATGGATCAAGTCAATTGAGTTCTCCAAATTGCCCCATATAGAGTGTGTCTGTGTGAGTGAGTGAGTATCCAGCATTAGATTGGCGTCCTGTCCTGGGTCTATCTGCCCAGCGCCCGAGACGTTCTCCCCTGGATGGGCATGGGGAAACCCCCCCACCCCGCGACCCTAATAGAGGATAAAGCGGAAGATAATGGATGGATGGTACTACTAGATACTCAGTACGACACACTGAGCATCAGCCCAAAGATATGCATTCGACTTTACATACTCAAAAAACTTACAAAACTTTTTTCCCAGTTCCAGCAATAAAAGTAACATGCTGCTGACTGTTAAAAGTGTTTAACACGTTCTCACCAGCGCATTCTCCTTGACTTTTAGGTTCTCCAGCACCACATTACCTATGACAGAAAAAAAAAACAATTTCAAAATTATTTAATATAATATTTTATTTTATTCAAACATACACTATATGGACAAAACTTAAAAAAAAAAAATTAAAGGATGCGTGTCCACATGTGTGTCCAAATAACTTTGAGTCATATTCGATCCATACAAAGGTGGCAAAAATATTACAATATGTAACCATTATTTATGTCGGATATGGAGTCCCCCAGGGCTTTATATTAGGACCCCTCCACTTATGTATCCAGTGCAATTTTCCAAGTATAATAAAGCAATAAGGTACGATGGGCGTGGCATTATTGTGAATAAATCATGGGAAAGATGCTTAGCGGAGTGACGTTACACCTTTTTGCCGTGATTTATTCACTCCTCTCGTACCTTATTGCTTTTATAAAATGGTTACAAACGCCATCCATCCATTATCTTCCACTTTATCCTCTACTAGGGTTGTGGGGGTGTTCTCAATGCCCATCCAGGGAAGAACGTTTCGGGCACTGGGCAGATACACCCAGGACAGGATGCCAATCTATCGCTGGGTACACACTTACTCACACAAACACATTCTATATGGGGCAATTTGGAGCATTCAATTGACCTTGATCCATGTTTTTGGACTGTGGGAGGAAACCGAGGAAGAACTCGGAGGAAACCCATGTGGACACGGGGAGAATATGGAAACTCCACCCAGATTGGGATTCGAACCGGGAATCCCTAGTGCTGAGAGGAGAACATGCTAACCACTAAGCCACATACCTCCTGGTTACAATTACAATAAAATAAAAGATAAGATTCTATTCGTAAATGCGTTTATTAAAAGCATAAACGTTAATAATCTGGTCTTCCGCAACGTAATCTAGTCCGTTTTTTAAAGAAAACGATCGCTAAGTAACAGGATTCCGGTTTCTCTAACAAAACAGTTGGAAAACTGCCATCTAGTGGCCAAATTAGAGAACACAGTTTATAATAAACATGGGAGTGTACTGTACATCACGCATTAATACGAATGTGAAGCGCTCAACGGTGTGTGTTATTGTCTATGATGTCACAACTGGACAAACGACTCAGCCAATCAGATTTAAGGACGGGAACAAGTGACAAGGTTACTATTAAGAATTGTGTCTTTAATCGTTTGATTTGTTTTATATCACATTTTAATAGCATTTGAAGAATCATAGCAATAAAACAAAACCCAGATTAGGGTGACGGACGTTGCTCGAGGGTCCAAACGGTCCAAACAGTGTCAGCTGAGCCGAGCCGGGGTTTGAATCATCAACCTTCTGACTCAAGGTTCCGCACATGAACACAGAGAACGGCTGTAAAGTGGATTTATAGCCAAACATGGACTTTAACCCTAAAACTCACACACACTTACACACACACACACTCACTCACACACACACACTCACACTCACACACACACACACTCACACACACATATATATAGTGGAACCTCTGCTTTCAGCGCAAGTGAACTCCAAAATGGACGGAAACTAAGACACCGATTTCCATTTAAATTTTTCTCATATATATATATATATATATATATATATATATATATATATAGGCGGCATGGTGGCTTAGTGGTTAGCATGTTCTCCTCTCAGCGCTAGGGATTCCCGGTTCGAATCCCCATCTGGGTGGAGTTTCCATGTTCTCCCCGTGTCCGCATGGGTTTCCTCCCACAGTCCAAAAACATGGATCAAGTCAATTGAATTCTCCAAATTGCCCCATATAGAGTGTGTCTGTGTGATTGAGTGTGTGCCCAGTGATGGATTGGCGCCCTGTCCTGGGTCTATCTGCCCAGCGCCCGAGATGTTCTCTCCTGGATGGGCATGGGGAACCCCACCGCGACCCTAATAGAGGACAAAGCGGGAGATAATGAATGAATGAATATATATATTCCTATTTATTCCTTATGGAACCTCCGAAATCCATAAAACTGAATTTTTAAGAGAATAAATTTAGTGTTTCATACTGAAAACAGAACAATTATCTTCAGCTTTATCCTCTATTAGAGTCGCGGGGGCAGGGGGGGGTTCCCAATGCCCATCCAGGGGAGAACGTTTCAGGCGCTGGGCAGATAGACCCAGAACAGGTATCTATCACTCACACAGACACACACTATATAGGGGATATATATCCATCCATTATCTTCCACTTTATCCTCTAATAGGGTCGTGGGGGGGGGTCCCCATTCCCATCCAGGAGAGAACCTTTTGGGCGCTGGGCAGATACACCCAGGACAGGACACCAATCTATCACTGGACACACACACACACTCACACACACACTCTATATGGGGCAATTTGGAGAATTCAATTGACCTTGAGCCATGTTTTCGGACTGTGGGAGGAAACCGGAGAACCCGGAGGAAACCCACGCGGACACGGGGAGAACATGGAAACTCCACCCAGATTGGGATACGAACCGGGAATCCCTAGTGCTGAGAGGAGAACATTCTAACCACTAAGCCACCATTATATATATATATACACACACACACACAACATGAAAAATAATGACAAAAGCATTAAAATGACACAATATTTATATATATTGTATAAATGTAGAATATTATCATCTCATTATAAAGTCGGGGGAACGGCCGCAATGTTTGCACTAAGGTCACGTTCAGACAACATTAGTTTAGTATTAACCACACCCACGCAAAGCTAACTCACCACATCCGCACAAGCAGAAAGTAAAAGGAATGGAAGAAGAGGAGAGCGGTTCCTTCCTTTATACTCAACTTTCCACTAAATGAGGAACAAGAATTCAGAAACACATTTTCTCCATAAGAATCACAAGTGCGAGGCGTGGTGACGAGGCGTGGTGGCGCTGTGGTTAGCATGTCTGCCTTACAGCGCTGGGGATGCAGGTTCGAATTCCGATCCGGGTGGAGTTTTTATAGTCTCCCCAATACAGTGCCACCACGCCAATGGAGAGTGACCACGTCAATGCAGAGCGACCACGTCAATGCAGAGCGACCACGCCAATGCAGAGCGACCACATCAATGGAGAGTAACTACGGCAATCCAGAGTGACCACGTCAATGCAGAGCGACCACGCCAATTCAGAGCAACCACGTCAATGCAGAGCGACCACGCCAATACAGAGCGACCATGCCAATGCAGAGCAACCACGCCAATGCAGAGTGACCACGCCAATGCAGAGCGACCACGCCAATGCAGAGTGACCACGTCAATGCAGAGCGACCACGCCAATGCAGAGTGACCACACCAATGCAGAGCGACCACGTCAATGCAGAGCGACCACGCCAATGGAGAGTAACTACGGCAATACAGAGCAACCACGCCAATGCAGAGCGACCACGCCAATGCAGAGCGACCACGCCAATGCAGAGTGACCACACCAATGCAGAGCGACCACGTCAATGCAGAGCGACCACGCCAATGGAGAGTAACTACGGCAATGCAGAGCAACCACGCCAATGCAGAGTGACCACGCCAATGCAGAGCGACCACGCCAATGCAGAGTGACCACGTCAATGCAGAGCGACCACGCCAATGCAGAGTGACCACACCAATGCAGAGCGACCACGTCAATGCAGAGCGACCACGCCAATGGAGAGTAACTACGGCAATACAGAGCAACCACGCCAATGCAGAGCGACCACGCCAATGCAGAGCGACCACGTCAATGCAGAGCGACCACGCCAATGGAGAGTAACTACGGCAATACAGAGCCACCACGCAGAGCCAACACAGAGTTACTGTGCAAATAAATAAATCAATCACATTGATACAGAGCGACCACGCCGATACAGAGCAACCACGCAGATACAGAGCGATCACACCAATACAGAGCGATCACACCAATACAGAGCTACCACACCAATACAGAGCTACCACACCAATACAGAGCGACCACGCCAATACAGAGCGACCACGCCAATACAGAGCGACCAAACCAATACAGAGTGACCACACCAATAAAGAGCGACCACACTGATACAAAGCAACAATTTTAACACAGAGCAAGCGTGCCAATCAATAAAGAACAACCACAACCAATACAGAGCAACCACACCAATACAGAGCGACCACACCAATACAGAGCGACCACACCAATAAAGAGCGACCACACTAATACAGAGCTACCACAATGATATAAAGCAACCATTTCAACACAGAGCGAGCGTGCCAATCAATAAAGAACAACCACAACCAATACAGAGCGACCATGCCAATACAGAACGACCACACCAATACAGAGCAACCACACCAATACAGAGCAACCACACCAATACAGAGCAACCACACCAATACAGAGCGACCACACCAATACAGAGCAACCACACCAATACAGAGCAACCACAATGATACAAAGCAACCATTTCAACACAGAGCGAGCGTGCCAATGAATAAAGAACAACCACAACCAATACAGAGCGACCATGCCAATACAGAACAACCACACCAATACAGAGCGACCACACCAATACAGAGCGACCACGCCAATAAAGAGCTACCACAATGATACAAAGCAACAATTTCAACACAGAGCGAGCATGCCAATCAACAAAAAACAACCACAACCAATACAGAGCGACCATGCCAATACAGAGCGACCAATGTGGCCGATCATGTTTCGTATTAAATTCTTATCCTAAAACCCAGGTGTCAAATCACTGTCAACTGGAGGAGGTGAAAGAGGAACACAGTCAGAGCCCGGTTTCTTGTTTCGACGCTGGTTCCACAGCTTCGGTAATTTCACGACTTTCTAAACAACACTTATGGGTTGTTGCAACACCGATGCTATCTACACGCCATGAGGAAACGCTTTGAACTGTTTACACTCGAGAACCTTGTTTAGTCTTCAGCGGCTTCCGAAGCCGACTACATCCTCAGTTTCGAGATAAAGCACGCTCGTTGTGCCGAGCCGACAGCAAGGGTTCTCATTCCTCAGTAATGTAGAACCTACACTATTCATTCATTATCACCCGCTTTATCCTATATTAGGGTCACGGTGGGGTTCCCCATGCCCATCCAGGGGAGAACGTCTCGGGCGCTGGGCAGATAAACCCAGGACAGGGTGCCAATCCATCGCTGGACACACACTCACTCACACACACACACTCTATATGGGGCAATTTGGAGAATTCAATTGACTTAATCCGGGCGGCACGGTGGCTTAGTGGTTAGCATGTTCTCCTCTCAGCACTAGGGATTCCCGGTTGGAATCCCAATCTGGGTGGAGGTTCCATGTTCTCCCCGTGTCCGCATGGGTTTCCTCCGGGTTCTCCGGTTTCCTCCCACAGTCCAAAAACATGGATCAAGTCAATTGAGTTCTCAAAATTGCCCCATATAGAGTGTGTTTGTCTGAGTGAGTGTGTGTTCAGTGATAGATTGGCGTCCTGTCCTGGGTGTATCTGCCCAGTGCCCGAGACGTTCCTGGATGGGCATGGGGAACCCCACCGCGACCCTAGTAGAGGATAAAGCGGGAGTTAATGGATGAATGAATTGACTTGATCCATGTTTTTGGACTGTGGGAGGAAACCGGAGAACCCGGAGGAAACCCACACGGACACGGGGAGAACATGGAAACTCCACCCAGATTGGGATTCGAACCGGGAATCCCTAGTGCTGAGAGGCGAACGTGCTAACCACTAAGCCATCGTGCCGCCAGAACCTACACCATGCTACAACTAAAAACGCTGGTTCTCAGTTATGTAGTCTGGGGTTCCGCCAACGCCGAATTCCAGGCTTTATGCTGATGAGACACACACTGTACTTACTTAAGATTACAGCGTCAAATTCCAATTTAATCCTGGCGTGACAGTAATTCAGAATAAAAGAATAAAAATAGTCCGGGTAATCTAGAACACCAAGCATAAAGAACATCGAGTACTGTATGTAGTACTTAGCATTATATATTCATTCATTCATTATCTCCCGCTTTATCCTCTATTAGGGTCGCGGTGGGGTTCCCCATGCCCATCCAGGGGAGAACGTCTCGGGCGCTGGGCAGATACCCTCCCTGTGTCGGCGTGGGTTTCCTCTGAGTTCTCCACTTGCCTCCCACAGTCCAAAAGCACAGATTCAAGGTGTATTGACTGCTCTAAATTGCTCCTATATAAATTGCCCCTGTGTAGTATTTGAAACCAAATCTGGGAAGAGTTTTCATGTTCTCCCTGTGTCGGCGTGGGTTTCCTCTGAGTTCTCTGCTTGCCTCCCACAGTCTAAAAACATGGATTCAAGGTGTATTGGCTGCTCTAAATTGCCCCTATATAATTGGCCACTATGTAAATTGCCCCTGTGTAGTATTTGAATCCCAATCTGGGTGGAATTTCCATGTTTCTCCCGTTCTCCAGTTTCCTCCCACAGTCCAAAAACATGGATTCAAGGTGTATTGGCTGCTCTAAATTGCCCCTATATAATTGGCCACTATGTAAATTGCCCCTGTGTAGTATTTGAATCCCAATCTGGGTGGAATTTCCATGTTTTTCCCGTTCTCCAGTTTCCTCCCACAGTCCAAAAACACGGATTCAAGGTGTATTGTCTGCTCTAAATTGCCCCTATATAATTGGCCACTATGTAAATTGCCCCTGTGTAGTATTTGAATCCCAATCTGGGTAGAATTTCCATGTTTTTCCCATTCTCCAGTTTACTCCCACAGTCCAAAAGCACAGATTCAAGGTGTATTGGCTGCTCTAAATTGCCCCTACATAGATTTCCCCTGTGTAGCATTTGAAATCAAATCTGGGAGGAGTTTTCATGTTCTCCCTGTGTCTGTGTGAGTTCCCCCCTTTCCTCATACAGTCCAAAAACACGGATTCAAGGCGTATTGGCTGCTCCAAATTGCCCCTATATAGTGTGTGTGTGTGTGTGTGTGTGTGTGTGTGTGTACGAATCGCGAGATTAGTAGTGAGTGACAGTGGTAGCGGCTAATGAGAGGTCACGTGACACCTCTGAGGCTCCCCAAACCATCGGCGACTAACCGTTCCGATCGGTAACTGGTTAATCGATTAACAACAGCGATCCAGACTACTAACACAAGCTACTAACCAGACGACTAACACTACTACTCAGGATCCAGGTTCGAATCCCAATCTGGGGGGAGTTTCCATGTTCTCCGCGTTCGCCGGTTTCCTCCCACAGTCCAAAAACATGGATTTAAGGCTGCTCTAAATTGCCCCTATATAAATTGCCCCTATATAAATTGCCCCTATATAAATTGCCCTTGTGCAGTATTTGAATCCCAATCTGGGTGGATTTTTCATGTTCTCCCTGTGTCCGCGTGGGTTTCACGGATTCAAGGTGAATTGGCTGCTCCAAATTGCCCCTATATAGTGTGTGTGTGTGTGTGTGTGTGTGTGTGTGTGTGTGTGTGTGTGTGTACGAATCGCGAGATTAGTAGTGAGTGACAGTCGCAGCGGCTAATGAGAGGTCACGTGAGACCTCTGAGGCTCTCCAAACCATTATTGGTTAATCGATTAACAACAGCGATCCAGACTACTAACACAAACTACAACTAATATAATTATTATATTATTATTATTATTATTATTATTATTATTATTATTATTATTATTATTATTATTATTATTATTCCCCGCCGTTGTTGGCTCTGTTGACAGGTAAGCCAGATTGTGTCACGTGACCCCTCGCGTCCAATCCCGCATCAACAACATCCCCGCAAGCCCTAAAATAAAGCGAATCATAATAATAATAATAATAATAATAATAATAATAATAATAATAATAAAAAGCTGCACTCACCGCCCCAGATGCCAACCTTCAGCTGCGACTTGTCCAGGTTCTCCACGTAATCGCCGATGAACCTGTTCAGCAGATCGCTGATCAGAGCCTCGAACACCATCGTGCAACACCCTGCCTCCCCCCTGCCTCCCTCCCTCACGCCGCCTGGCACCGGGATCCGGGTCGCGGGTCCCAAAACTGCCCCGTGATCGAGGCTCGGTCCACTTCCCTCCGCGTGACAGCCGCCGAATTCCGTAAACCGTAGGACGATCAGCTCGACGCTCGACGCGCCGGCCTGCTCGTTGTAGGCAGGCGTGACGAATCGAGTCGACTCATGGTGTTTGAAACGGCATGCAAAGATACTCATTCATTCATTATCTCCCGCTTTATCCTCTATTAGGGTCGCGGGGGGGTTCCCCATGCCCATCCAGGGGAGAACGTCTCGGGCGCTGGGCAGATAGACCCAGGACAGGGCACCAATCCATCGCTGGGCACACACTCACTCACACAAACACACTCTATATGGGGCAATTTGGAGAATTCAATTGACTTGATCCGTGTTTTTGGACTGTGGGAGGAAACCGGAGAACCCGGAGGAAACCCACACCGACACGGGGAGAACATGGAAACTCCACCCAGATGGGGATTCGAACCGGGAATCCCTAGATGCAAAGATACTACAGTTATTAAAACATCACCTGAACTCATTCAGTACGTACTACATACTGCATTACTTAAGTACATACTTAAAAAAGTAGTACACACTACTTTTGTCCACTATATACTACAAGGATCCAGAGTGTACCTTCCATCCATGGGGGGGGGGGGGGTCACATGTCCATCCGAGGGGGGGGGAGTCCCCCATGTCCATCCAGGGGGAGTCCGCATTTCCATCCAGGGGGATGGGTTCCCCATGTCCATCCGAGGGGGGTGGGTTCGCCATGTCCATCCGGGGGGGGGGGGGGGGGGGGGGGGGGGTCCATCCAGGGGGAGGGGGTTCCCCATGTCCATCCAGGGGGAGGGGGTTCCCCATGTCCATGCAGGGGGTTGGGTTCCCCATATCCATTCAGGGGGTTGGGTTTGCCATGTCCATCCAGGGGGTTGGGTTGCCCATATCCATCCAGGGGGTTGGGTTCGCCATGTCCATCCAGGGGAGAACATTTCGGGCGCTGGGCAGATACATCCAGGACAGGACGCCAATCTATCACTGAACACACACTCACTCACACAGACACACTCTATATGGGGCAATTTGGAGAAATTTGGAGAGACCTTGAATCCACGCGGACACGGGGAGAACATGGAAACTCCACCCAGCGCTGAGAGGAGAACATGCCAACCACTAATCCACCATGCCACCCTCCAGTACATACTACATACTGAATTACTTTAGTACATACTTAATCAAAGCACTCTTGTGTACTATATACTAGATGGCTTTACATTTACATTTATATTTACATTTATATTTACATTTATATTTACATTTATATTTACATTTATATTTATATTTACATTTATATTTACATTTATATTTACATTTAGTCATTTAGCAGATGCTTTTATCCAAAGCGATTTACAAATTAGAACATTACAATTCAGAAGTTATGCAGAAAACCAACTATACTCTAAATTCATCAAACCTGATTGTTATTTGATGCTGCGGCCCCTCAGTTACCTCAGTCGTCACATTAGTCATTACCTCAGTCCTTGCCTCAGTTTTTACCTCAGTTGTTACCTCAGTAGTTACCATTAGTTGTCACCTCAGTCATTACCTCAGTTTTTACCTCAGTTGTTACCTCAGTCGTTACCTCAGTTTTTACCTCAGTCGTTACCTTAGTCGTTACCTCAGTTTTTACCTCAGTTGTTACCTCAGTCGTTACCTCAGTTTTTACCTCAGTCGTTACCTTAGTCGTTACCTCAGTTTTTACCTCAGTTGTTACCTCAGTCGTTACCTCAGTTTTTACCTCAGTCGTTACCTTAGTCGCTACCTCAGCTGTTACCTCAGGTGCTATTTAAGTAGTTACCTCAGTTGTTACCTCAGTTGTTACCTCAGCTGTTACCTCAGGTGCTATTTAAGTAGTTACCTCAGTTGTTACCTCAGTTGTTACCTCAGCTGTTACCTCAGGTGGTATTTAAGTAGTTACCTCAGTTGTTACCTCAGTTGTTACCTCAGCTGTTACCTCAGGTGGTATTTAAGTAGTTACCTCAGTTGTTACCTCAGTTTTTACCTCAGTTGTTACCTCAGTAGTTACCATTAGTTGTCACCTCAGTCATTACCTCAGTTTTTACCTCAGTTGTTACCTCAGTCGTTACCTCAGTTTTTACCTCAGTCGTTACCTTAGTCGTTACCTCAGTTTTTACCTCAGTTGTTACCTCAGTCGTTACCTCAGTTTTTACCTCAGTCGTTACCTTAGTCGTTACCTCAGTTTTTACCTCAGTTGTTACCTCAGTCGTTACCTCAGTTTTTACCTCAGTCGTTACCTTAGTCGCTACCTCAGCTGTTACCTCAGGTGCTATTTAAGTAGTTACCTCAGTTGTTACCTCAGTTGTTACCTCAGCTGTTACCTCAGGTGCTATTTAAGTAGTTACCTCAGTTGTTACCTCAGTTGTTACCTCAGCTGTTACCTCAGGTGGTATTTAAGTAGTTACCTCAGTTGTTACCTCAGTTGTTACCTCAGCTGTTACCTCAGGTGGTATTTAAGTAGTTACCTCAGTTGTTACCTCAGTTTTTACCTCAGTTGTTATCTCAGGTGGTACTTAAGCAGTTACCTCAGTTGTTACCTCAGTCCTTACCTCAGTTGTTACCTCAGTTGTTACCTCAGGTGGTACTTAAGCAGTTACCTCAGTCGTCACATTAGTCATTACCTCAGTTGTTACCTCAGCTGTTACCTCAGTTTTTACATCAGTTGTTACCTCAGTAGTTACATTAGTTGTTACCTCAGTTTTTACCTCAGTCGTCACATTAGTCGCTACCTCAGTAGTTACCTCAGTAGTTACCTCAGTTGTCACCTCAGTCCTTGCCTCAGTTTTTACCTCAGTCGTCACATTAGTCGCTACCTCAGTCGTTACCTCAGTAGTTACCTCAGTTTTTACCTCAGTCCTTGCCTCAGTTTTTACCTCAGTCGTCACATTAGTCGCTACCTCAGTAGTTACCTCAGTAGTTACCTCAGTCGTTACCTCAGTAGTTACCTCAGTCGTTACCTCAGTAGTTACCTCAGTCGTTACCTCAGTTTTTACCTCAGTCGTTACCTTAGTCGCTACCTCAGCTGTTACCTCAGGTGCTATTTAAGTAGTTACCTCAGTTGTTACCTCAGTTGTTACCTCAGTTGTCACCTCAGTTGTTACCTCAGTTTTTACCTCAGTCTTTGCCTCAGTTTTTACCTCAGTCGTTACATCAGATGTCACCTCAGTCAGTCGAATCCCAATCTGGGTGGAGTTTCCATGTCCTCCCCGTGTCCGAGTCAGTTTCCTTCAGGTCTTCTGGTTTCCTCCCACAGTCCAAAAACATGGATTAAGGTGAATTGAATTCTCCAAATTGCCCCATATAGCGTGTGCGTGTGTGAGTGAGTGTGTTCCCAGTGATGGATTGGCGCCCTGTCCTGGGTGTGAGGGATGGATGGATGGATGGTTACCTCAGATGAGACGGTACAGACGCTGCTAAACAGCGCCATCTGTCGGCACACAGTTTGTCGGTGAGGAGACGTGTTAAAGCACCGGAAGTTGCTCGGCCGGCTGTGTTTCTTTCACTTTGTTCGGAGTCGGGATCGAACGCCATGGAGAATAAACTCGACATGGAGCCCGGAGTCGCCTCATGCAGCGCTCAGCCGGACAGCAAGGCCAGCTTTGTCCTCGAGAACGTGGTCGAGGTCGTGGAAAGAATCCTCACCTTCGTGCCAACCAAATCCCTCCTGCAGCTCGCGAGGTACTTTAGCATTAGCTCGTCCTGAAATCAGAAAGTCTGCAAATAAACCCTTCTATATCACTTCCACCTCATTAATTCACCACATTTTACCTTTAATACGCGATATTTACCACTTCCTCATATATATTTGTATTTTTTTAACGGTTACAGTTGTTTTAATCGATAGTGTGCGGTTAAAGGTTACCTTTTCCCAACTGCAATCCGTACACAAGGTTTAAAGTTTGTTGGACGTTGGGTTTGACTTTTCTGATTCAAAGTACGTAAAATGTACTTCATTTACTGGGTTTAAGTATATTTTATATTTAAAATGTTAATGTTTTGGTTAATGCGGCACGGTGGCTTAGTGGTTGGCATGTTTCCTCTCAGCGCTAGGGATTCCCGGTTCGAATCCCCATCTGGGTGGAGTTTCCATGTTCTCCCCGTGTCCGTGTGGGTTTCCTCCGGGTTCTCCGGTTTCCTCCCACAGTCCAAAAACATGGATCAAGGTCAATTGAATTTTCCAAATTGCCCCATATAGAGTGTGTGTGTGTGTGTGTGTGAGTGAGTGTGTGCCCAGCGATGGATTGGTGTCCTGTTCTGGGTGTATCTGCCCAGCGCCCGAGATGTTCTCCCCTGGATGGACATGGGGAACCCCACCGCGACCCTATAGAGGATAAAGCGGGAGATAATGAATGAATGAATGTTAATGTTTTGGTTACGGTGGCACGGGATTTAAGGGGAATCGGCTACTTTAAATTGCCCCTATATAGGGCATGCCCAGTGATGGTTTGGGGTCCTGTCCTGGGTGTATCTGCCCAGCACGTGAAATGTTCTCCCCTGGTTCCTTAACCCCAAGCCCACGACTGCCCCTCGATTACGATGACCATGATATACATTGGTCATGTTATTCGGCGTTGAATCCACTGAACTCCTACGTCATTCTGTTGTCCACGTATTGCCGTGGTGAGCATGTTCTCCTCTCAGCGCTGAGGATCCAGTTCGAATCCCAATCTGGGTGGAGTCTCCATGTTCTCCCCGTGTCCGTGTGGGTCTCCTCCGGGTTCTCCGGTTTCCTCCCACAGTCCATAAACATGGATCAAGGTCAATTGAATTCTATAGAGTGTGTATATGTGAGTGTGTATTCAGTGATAGATTGGCGTCCTGTCCTGGGTGTATCTGCCCAGTGACCGAAACGTTCTCCCCCGGATGCCCCCCCCCCCCCCCCCCCCGTGACCTTAGTAGAGGATAAAGCGGAAGACAATGGATGGATGTTTTTGTTAACAGCAGCAAACTGGTTTCGCTTTCAATGTTGTTTAATAAACAAAGATAATGCGAACAACGCGAGACCAACCTGTTTATACCTTTAAAGACATTTTTAATGACATTTTTAATGATTAGACTTTATAAAAATTGGCTTTATAGCTTTTACAAAAGCGTATACTGTTAAGCTGTACTTGTTATATAGTGTATACAATATAAAATACTTACACACACTCACATACCTACTATCCACCCATTATCTTCCACTTTATCCTCTACTAGGGTCGCCGGGGGGGGTTCCCCATGCCCAGCCAGGGTAGAACATTTCGGGTGCTGGGCGGATACACCCAGGACAGGATGCCAATCTATCACTGGGCACACACACACTCACACAGACACACTCTATATGGGGCAAACTGGAGAATTCAGTTGACCTTGATCCTAGTGTTTGGACTGGGAGGAAACCGGAGAACCCGGAGGAAACCCACGTGGACAGGGGGAGAACATGGAACCTCCACCTAGATTGGGATTTAAACCGGGACTCCACAGCGCTGTGAGAAGAACATGCTAATCACTAAGCCACAGTGCTGCCCTTTCATACATACTATATAGGGGCAATTTAGAGCAGGCAGTTGAATTAAAGTGTCTGCTGAAATGACCAAATGTAACGAGTGACCGCAGGGCTTTTTCGTGTGTTTGCAGAGTGTGTCGACTCTGGAGGAACTGCGCAAACCGGGTCCTGAGAACCCAAACCAGAATTCACTGGCTGTCGGGTTTCGGATCCAAACACGAGGACCACGTACTGGTTAAAACGATGCAAGAAGGTTTGGAGGTCAGTTGGCTTTTGAAACGTTGCAATGTCCCCATTTTAGAACCTCAAAGTAACACCGGGGACTCGTGAGACATCAGGTGATTGATGCACGACCGGGTTGTGCGACCGGGTGGTTTTTTGCACACATCGCCGCCCTGCTGATCTGTGACTCCATGCGCGCTCAGCTCACAGAAAAGCCGAGTGAAGAAAATTAATTGGGAGCTCGCCGTCATTCCGGGAGGATTAAATAAAGAACTCCGACCGCTGGACATCGGCGTAAACGGGGCGTTTAAAGTAAAGTTGCGGGCGGCGTGGGAGCGATGGATGATAGACGGTGAACACACGTTTACTAAAACTCGGGAGGCGGCGGCGGGGCGAGTTACGCCACCGTCTGTGAATGGATTGTGGATGCCTGGGCTGAGGTTTCTGTCTCAGACATTGATGAGAGGGAACCCGGAGTGCTCGATAGTGAAACAGCTTTTTAATTCAGACACAGAAGACGAGGACTTTGATGGATTTGTGGGAGAAGAGAGATTAAAATAATGTGTGTTTTATCGAGTAGTAGAATAAACTTCAATTATAAATCAGCGTTTTGCACCCTTTACTTTTCTTGTAGATCGTATGTTTTAGCGAGTGCCTTATAATACGCTGCCGTACAGAATAAGTACCGTACAGAAATAGAACCCGTAATTCAGACTGCGCCTTATAGTACGGTGCGCCTTATACGTGGGACAAATACAGAAATAGACCCCGTAATTCAGACTGCGAAAAATACGGTAAATGGAGAATGCCCTAAGTATATACAGCACCGACGCTCTACTAAAATACCACACACATTAAAGGAAGCGCTGAAACCCACAAACGCAAAAAAACGTCCTAGCCTACCTAAAAATCACCAGATTGAAGTTTCAAATGTAAATTAAATTAGTATCCACGTCTAGATGCATGCCTAAACCTCTCTTGCCCTGTAAATAACCTCAGAGAATACGGGGCATTAAACAAACAAAGCATTGCAACAATATAAAGTGATTTACAGTATACAGTGGAACCGAAACGACGTTCTCCAGGTACAAGGCGGTACATAGAACAACCTAAAAAGTGCGCTTGTCAGAATCAGTATCAGACTTTATTGGCCAAGTATGTTCACACATACAAGGAATTTGTCTTTGGTTAAATAAGTGACAGACATACCCAAACTAGCATTCCTCATACACACACTCACGCACGCACACACACACACACACACACACACACACAGACACACCTGTAAACATGATGGTTGTGCAATTTGCAGATTGTATTTAAATAAAATGCTAGTGCAAAACTGTAATGAATAGTTAAATATGTGGAGTGGAAGAAGACTGGTTGAGAGCGTTGAGAATGAGTCCAGAAGTAGTGTTTAAATGTTCAGCTGTTCATGAGTGTAATGGCGTGTGGAAAAAAGCTTCTCCGTAATCTGGAGGTCTTGATCCTCAGCTGACTGAACCGCCGGCCTGAGGAATTAGTTAGTTTTGTGTTAGTTTTGTGCAAAACTAACATGGCATTCAGCGTTCTTTTTCCCTCTTCTCGTCTGCAGAACGTCTTCCTGTTGCCCCGGACAGCTTTGGTGATGGTGGACAACGAGAACTTCGTGAGCCAAACTGATTCTCACAGACAGAAGAAAGGTCCAGCGACTGCCGTGATGAGGTTTCATCAGTTTGTAATGCTGATTACAGACGGTACTCACGATCTCGGTTTCTGTCTGTAGCCAGGAGGTGTTACCCTGAGGATGAGTTGGAGGCTCTGGACAAACTGAAGCGCTTGTTGCCCTCCTCCTGTGAGCTGGTGTGTGCACTCACCCCGGGAATCGTGTGTAAGTCTCTCAGTCACTGCTGAATTCCTAAAGTGCTTTAGAGTGTATTTACAGTGCTGATTTCATTTCGTTTCCATTTATTATTTGACCCAATGTGGGTCATACAGGGAGAGCCAAGGGGTCAGGTGTGACCCCGGGGTCAGAAGATGGTGAAACAATGGATTAATTACAGCTGGGGGGGATCTTAAGAGTTAGGTTTTATCAGACAAAGGGGTGGGTTACAACATGGGGGGGGGATCCAAAGTAAAGGGTTATACAGCAAAAAGGGGGGGTTTAGAAAAGTTTAAGGGGGGGGGTTTTATACGCAAAGGGGTGGGGTTCCCCGACGGGGGAGGAAATCAGAAATTAAGGCGGGTTATACGCAAAAGGGGTGGGGTTTAAAGTTAGGGCCGAAAAATTATACAGACAAAGGGGTGGGGTTACCAGTGGGGAAGAGTCTTAGAAAGTTAGGCGGTTATACTGACAAAGGGGTGGGGTTTGCAGACAGTGGGGAGGAGTCACAACAGTAGGAGTTAAAGAAAAGGGGGGGGGGTTACGCAACATGGGAGGGGTCCAAAATACGTTTTTACGACAAAGGGGGGGGGTTCCAGAAAATGGGGAGTATTTTAGAAGTTGGCGGTTATACGCAAAGGGGTGGGGGTTTACGACGTGGGGGGGTCCCAAAAACCTT
>JAFMOC010001016.1:5000-51244 GCA_019802505.1 Corydoras sp. C115 | reverse complement strand
CATACATATAGAAAGACAAACATATGTACATACATACATACATACATACATACATACATACATACATACATACATACATACAAACATACATTTAGAAAGACAAACATATGTACATACATGCACACATACATACATTTAGAAAGACATACATACACACATACATACATACATATAGAAAGACAAACATATGTACATACACACATACATACATACATACATACATTTAGAAAGACAAATATATATACATACATACATACAGAAAGACAAACATGGATACATACATACACACATACAGACATACATTTAGAAAGACATACATACATACATACATTCACACATACATACATACATACATACACACAAACATACATTTAGAAAGACAGACAGACATACATACAGACAGACATTTAAAAAGACAAACATACATACATACAAAAATACAGACAGACAGATATATATACCAACACACATACAGACATTTTGAAAGACAAACATACATACATACATACAAACATACATACAGAAAGACATCATACATATCATCATACATATATACATTTAGAAAGACAAACATGGATACATACATACATACATTTAGAAAGACATACATACATACACACATACAGACATACATACACACATTTAGAAAGACAGACCGACATATGTACACACATACATTTAGAAAGACAAGCATACATACATACATAAATACATACATAAATACATACATACATACATACATACATACATACATACATACATACATAAATACATACATACACACAGACATACAGACAGAGAGACATTTTGAAAGACATACATACATACATACATACATACACAGACAGACATTTAGAAAGACAGACAGACATACATACAAACACACATACATTTTAAAAGACAAACACACATACATACAAACATTAAGAAAGACAGAGAGACAGACAAGCATACAGAAAGACATTTCACAGACACACACAAACACCCAAAGGGGGGGGGCGTGTGGAAGGATCCTCAAGCTCCTCCATCCTCTGTGATTGTTGCATTCTTATGAGGTTGCATCACCCAACATGTGCTGTTACAGTTGCATTATGGGATAAGGCAGAGTTTTTAACTTAAGTACCTTGCATTAAGTCTAATCGGAGGTATACGTACGTTTTCATTTGCAAACGGTTCAACTCGCGTTGGAATAAGGAATTTTAAATAGTTTAAAGATGCCTTCAGAACCTTCTCCAGACTGATGACCAGCTGCTCTGGCTTCTCTGAGATCATTGGATGAGGTCTGTTCCTGGCACTAGAAAAGTGTAGCCACACCGGCGATCGACTTATTAGTGCAGGTACAAATAAATTTTGTGGAAGATTGTGGAAGATTGCATATTTTTATTCATCTTTCCATTTTCCATCATCACAATTTTCCATTTTGGTTCATCACAATACAATTACAAGGTGAGCACAGGGTTAATCACAACATCTCTGGAGCAATGAGGGTTAAGGATCTTACTCAAGACCCACATTGGTAATTGTGGACCTGGTATTTGAACCCACAACCTTCAGATTGTGGGTTCAGATTGTGGGTTCAGATACAACCTTCAGATACAGCCCAACACCCTAAATACTAAGCTAACGCAAAGTACCTAACGCAACTTTGGCCTGATTCCCTCACCCCAGAAATCCTACAACGCTAGTAAGTAAAGTTCAGGTATTAAACTGTCCCTAGGTGCAGTAACGTAACCTAAGTAACGTTGTAAATGTGTGGTCTATTTTGGGATAGGCTGGTGACCCATGAGCTCCAGATAGAATTCCAGCATTCCTGATCTGGATAAGCTGCTTTGTAAATGAATAAATGGCTGTCGGTGTAATTTCGCATTCTGAAGAAGTTAAAAACAACATAATCTTAGTAAACGCACAGTAAGCATGTAAACGCACATCCTCCCCAAGTCATCACCTTGTCTGCTTTAGTTACATGACCGATTCTTAGGAATGAGTAACCTCCATATTCAGTCCTGAATGCTTTAATCACGATATCTGACTCTCACCGTGGTTCAGTAGTGATGTCATGTTTTGAGTTGCCTAAGGTTTTCCCTTTTCACATTCTCACCATGTGGGGCATGTTTACGGTCATCCTGTTATCCCATAAAAGTTTGTTTAGGAAACCCATCCTCTGTGCTGCTCAGGCTGCGGTAATCGCGCTTTCATGTTTAGGTTGATGAGTGGTTTACATCTTCAGAGTTGAATATCATTCTCACAACTCCGTTAAGAGGAATTCTGCAGGGTTGTTGCGTGGCATTCAAATGGCAGCTGTTTTCAGTTAACCCAACTATCTTTTCATCTTACATCCAAACTGTTTAGGTATAACGCTAACAATTTTAATCTGTGCCGTTAATTTGAAGCACTCCGGATTGTATTACAGCAATCAGCACTAATATATTTGTTGTTAAAGTTTATTTAGGGTGACATGGCGGCGCAGTGCGTTTACAGCGGGACGGTCAGAGTTCCAGACTGCAGTCTTCTCGGTGTGAAGTTTTTTCATGTTTAAATGGTTTTATTCGATTGTAGGAACCTGTCCAGTTCTGGAATAGGCTCGTTTTAGGTTCCCTGGTCTCTGCAAATGCAAAGAGTGTGTTTGGCAAATTGCAAGAGATCTGTCAAATTGCCAACGTTATCAACTGTGATGATCTAAGTGCGTCAGAAATGGAATTTTTGTATCTTTAACTTCTTTATTGTAACTCTATCACGTTTTGTTTTGTTTGGGTTTGAGGTAAGTTTTGAGTTTCAAATGTGTCCTTTGCTTTTGTCCAAAAACGCCACATCGCCAATGTCCATTTACGGATGAAACAGCACTCTACCTTTCAGCGGTGGTTCTTTGGAGGACAATGTATCCCCAATGTACCCCCATTGCCCCCCTCTAATAAGGCACAAATGATCTCACTTTTGCACAAACAAAGTGCTATCATTTTGTCAATAATGCACATTAGGTTAGAAAATAACTGTTCTAACAACTGGGGGTTTGGTTGCTTAGTTGTTAGGGTTGGGCTATCAATCTGGAGGTTGTGGGATCAAATCCCAGGACAACTAAAGTTACTGATGTGGGTCCTTGAGCAAGACCCTTAACCCTCATTGCTCCAGGGGCGCTGTATCAACCCTGTGATCTGAACCCAACCATCAAGTTGGGATACTTGTAAGTTGCTTTTGGATAAAAGCGTCTGCTAAATGACTAAATGTAAATATAATGTTAATAACCAGCGAAAAACCTGTTACCTCAAACTCCCACATTAGAGACCCCAAATATGTGTATAAGTGCTGAAACATTTCCCCTTTAACACCCATTAATAGCTATTCACTGTATTGCATGACCTACTATATAGTTAAAATTCATTTAAATCTGAAATTTAAAGCATTAAACCAAACGTCTGCTGACGAGTGCAAGTAAAAATCTATTTAACTGATAACCGTGTGATCATAGAAAAAAAAGAAAGGACTAATGCAAACATGCGGTGGAGTGAAACGTCTGAGAGCGCGAACTGTCAAAAGTAGCTGTTAACGTAAATGAAATGGAAGGAAAATAATTTAAACAGGATTTCAATCACAGTCTATCCGTTTTCAAAACACTGTCCAAAGCTTTTCTTTTATGTGCCATTTCTCCATCTTTGCTGCCCTCGTTAGATAAACTTTCTGCCCACGTGTCGTTCGAGTCTCATCATTCAACCTCCATCTGGCCTTCGTGCTGCTGACACTCACAGTAGTTCTCACAAACATATTTAGAGCGTTTTTATAAATCTGACAACACCTGAAGAAGAGGAAAGGCTTTGAAATACAATATGAAGCGCTACACTGATTCTCCAGAGCAATAAAACGTCCTCCTCAACATCAACCCTTCATTATATATAAATGCACTTTTTGAAGCCGTGTGATCTGTTTCATGCTAAATGCATTATGCGGCATAATGTTGATCTAATGTCATCACTTGACTTTACAGCTCAAATAAAATAAAGTCTGTATATTCATAAAGATGAGTGTATACAATAAAATGACAATTCTATTTACATACATAGACATTTAGAAAGACAAACATACATACATACAGACATTTAGAAAGACAAGTCTGTGTGTATGTATCAGGAGCACATGTATGTTTGTCTTTCTAAATGTATGTATGTATGTATGTCTTTCTAAATGTATGTATGTATGTATGTATGTCTTTCTAAATGTATGTATGTATGTTTTTCTAAATGTATGTATGTATGTTTTTCTAAATGTATGTATGTATGTATGTATGTATGTCTTTCTAAATGTATGTATGTATGTATGTATGTATGTATGTATGTATGTCTTTCTAAATGTATGTATGTATGTATGTATGTATGTTTTTCTAAATGTATGTATGTATGTATGTATGTATGTATGTATGTATGTATGTCTTTCTAAATGTATGTATGTATGTATGTCTTTCTAAATGTATGTATGTATGTATGTTTGTCTTTCTAAATGTATGTATGTATGTATGTCTTTCTAAATGTATGTATGTATGTATGTATGTCTTTCTAAATGTATGTATGTATGTTTTTCTAAATGTATGTATGTATGTATGTATGTATGTATGTATGTCTTTCTAAATGTATGTATGTATGTCTTTCTAAATGTATGTATGTATGTATGTATGTATGTATGTATGTCTTTCTAAATGTATGTATGTATGTCTTTCTAAATGTATGTATGTATGTATGTATGTTTTTCTAAATGTATGTATGTATGTATGTATGTATGTATGTATGTCTTTCTAAATGTATGTATGTATGTATGTATGTTTTTCTAAATGTATGTATGTATGTATGTATGTATGTATGTATGTCTTTCTAAATGTATGTATGTATGTATGTCTTTCTAAATGTATGTATGTATGTATGTATGTCTTTCTAAATGTCTGTCTGTGTTTATGTATGTGTGTATGTATGTATGTCTTTCTAAATGTATGTATGTCTTTCTAAATGTATGTATGTCTTTCTAAATGTATGTATGTATGTATGTATGTATGTCTTTCTAAATGTATGTATGTATGTATGTATGTCTTTCTAAATGTCTGTCTGTGTTTATGTATGTATGTCTTTCTAAATGTATGTATGTATGTTTGTCTTTCTAAATGTATGTATGTCTTTCTAAATGTATGTATGTTTGTCTTTCTAAATGTATGTATGTATGTATGTCTTTCTAAATGTATGTATGTATGTTTTTCTAAATGTATGTATGTATGTATGTATGTATGTATGTATGTATGTCTTTCTAAATATATGTATGTATGTATGTCTTTCTAAATGTATGTATGTATGTCTTTCTAAATGTATGTCTGTGTTTATGTATGTCTTTCTAAATGTATGTATGTATGTATGTATGTATTTCTAAATGTATGTATGTATGTTTGTCTTTCTAAATGTATGTATGTATGTATGTATGTATTTCTAAATGTATGTATGTATGTTTGTCTTTCTAAATGTATGTATGTATGTCTTTCTAAATGTATGTATGTATGTTTGTCTTTCTAAATGTATGTATGTATGTTTGTCTTTCTAAATGTATGTATGTATGTATGTCTTTCTAAATGTATGTATGTTTGTCTTTCTAAATGTATGTATGTTTGTCTTTCTAAATGTATGTATGTATGTATGTCTTTCTAAATGTATGTATGTATGTCTTTCTAAATGTATGTATGTATGTATGTCTTTCTAAATGTCTGTCTGTGTTTATGTATGTATGTATGTATGTCTTTCTAAATGTCTGTCTGTGTTTATGTATGTATGTTTGTCTTTCTAAATGTATGTATGTATGTTTGTATGTATGTCTTTCTAAATGTCTGTCTGTGTTTATGTATGTATGTATGTATGTCTTTCTAAATGTATGTATGTATGTATGTATGTCTTTCTAAATGTATGTATGTATGTATGTCTTTCTAAATGTATGTATGTTTGTCTTTCTAAATGTATGTATGTATGTATGTCTTTCTAAATGTATGTATGTATGTTTTTCTAAATGTATGTATGTATGTATGTATGTATGTATGTATGTCTTTCTAAATATATGTATGTATGTATGTCTTTCTAAATGTATGTATGTATGTCTTTCTAAATGTATGTCTGTGTTTATGTATGTGTGTATGTATGTATGTCTTTCTAAATGTATGTATGTATGTATGTATGTATGTATGTATGTCTTTCTAAATGTATGTATGTATGTATGTCTTTCTAAATGTATGTATGTATGTATGTATGTATGTATTTCTAAATGTATGTATGTATGTTTGTCTTTCTAAATGTATGTATGTATGTCTTTCTAAATGTATGTATGTATGTTTGTCTTTCTAAATGTATGTATGTATGTTTGTCTTTCTAAATGTATGTATGTATGTATGTCTTTCTAAATGTATGTATGTATGTATGTCTTTCTAAATGTATGTATGTTTGTCTTTCTAAATGTATGTATGTTTGTCTTTCTAAATGTATGTATGTATGTATGTCTTTCTAAATGTATGTATGTATGTCTTTCTAAATGTATGTATGTATGTATGTCTTTCTAAATGTATGTATGTATGTATGTCTTTCTAAATGTCTGTCTGTGTTTATGTATGTATGTATGTATGTCTTTCTAAATGTCTGTCTGTGTTTATGTATGTATGTTTGTCTTTCTAAATGTATGTATGTATGTTTGTATGTATGTCTTTCTAAATGTCTGTCTGTGTTTATGTATGTATGTATGTATGTCTTTCTAAATGTATGTATGTATGTATGTCTTTCTAAATGTATGTATGTATGTATGTCTTTCTAAATGTATGTATGTTTGTCTTTCTAAATGTATGTATGTATGTATGTCTTTCTAAATGTATGTATGTATGTTTTTCTAAATGTATGTATGTATGTATGTATGTATGTATGTATGTATGTCTTTCTAAATATATGTATGTATGTATGTCTTTCTAAATGTATGTATGTATGTCTTTCTAAATGTATGTCTGTGTTTATGTATGTGTGTATGTATGTATGTCTTTCTAAATGTATGTATGTATGTATGTATGTATGTATGTATGTATGTCTTTCTAAATGTATGTATGTATGTATGTCTTTCTAAATGTATGTATGTATGTATGTATGTATTTCTAAATGTATGTATGTATGTTTGTCTTTCTAAATGTATGTATGTATGTCTTTCTAAATGTATGTATGTATGTTTGTCTTTCTAAATGTATGTATGTATGTTTGTCTTTCTAAATGTATGTATGTATGTATGTCTTTCTAAATGTATGTATGTATGTATGTCTTTCTAAATGTATGTATGTTTGTCTTTCTAAATGTATGTATGTATGTATGTCTTTCTAAATGTATGTATGTATGTCTTTCTAAATGTATGTATGTATGTATGTCTTTCTAAATGTATGTATGTATGTATGTCTTTCTAAATGTCTGTCTGTGTTTATGTATGTATGTATGTATGTCTTTCTAAATGTCTGTCTGTGTTTATGTATGTATGTTTGTCTTTCTAAATGTATGTATGTATGTTTGTATGTATGTCTTTCTAAATGTCTGTCTGTGTTTATGTATGTATGTATGTATGTATGTATGTCTTTCTAAATGTATGTATGTATGTATGTCTTTCTAAATGTATGTATGTATGTATGTCTTTCTAAATGTATGTATGTATGTCTTTCTAAATGTATGTATGTATGTCTTTCTAAATGACTGTCTGTGTTTATGTATGTATGTATGTATGTATGTATGTCTTTCTAATGTATGTGTTTATGTATGTATGTATGTATGTCTTTCTAAATGTCTGTCTGTGTTTATGTATGTATGTATGTATGTATGTATGTATGTATGTATGTATGTCTTTCTAAATGTATGTATGTATGTCTTTCTAAATGTATGTATGTATGTATGTCTTTCTAAATGTCTGTCTGTGTTTATGTATGTATGTATGTATGTATGTATGTATGTATGTCTTTCTAAATGTATGTATGTATGTCTTTCTAAATGTCTGTCTGCGTTTATGTATGTATGTATGTATGTATGTATGTATGTATGTCTTTCTAAATGTATGCATGTATGTATGTATGTATGTATGTATGTTTTTCTAAATGTATGTATGTATGTATGTATTTATGTATGTATGTATGTATGTATGTCTTTCTAAATGTCTGTCTGTGTTTATGTATGTATGTATGTATGTATGTATGTATGTCTTTCTAAATGTCTGTCTGTGTTTATGTATGTATGTATGTATGTATGTATGTATGTATGTCTTTCTAAATGTATGTATGTATGTCTTTCTAAATGTCTGTCTGCGTTTATGTATGTATGTATGTATGTATGTATGTATGTATGTATGTTTTTCTAAATGTATGTATGTATGTATGTATTTATGTATGTATGTATGTATGTATGTCTTTCTAAATGTCTGTCTGTGTTTATGTATGTATGTATGTATGTATGTATGTCTTTCTAAATGTATGCATGTATGTATGTATGTATGTATGTATGTATGTCTTTCTAAATGTCTGTCTGTGTTTATGTATGTATGTTTGTCTTTCTAAATGTATGTATGTATGTATGTCTTTCTAAATGTATGTATGTATGTATGTCTTTCTAAATGTATGTATGTATGTCTTTCTAAATGTATGTATGTATGTATGTCTTTCTAAATGTATGTATGTATGTCTTTCTAAATGTATGTATGTATGTTTGTCTTTCTAAATGTATGTATGTATGTTTGTCTTTCTAAATGTATGTATGTATGTTTGTCTTTCTAAATGTATGTATGTATGTATGTCTTTCTAAATGTATGTATGTATGTTTGTCTTTCTAAATGTATGTATGTATGTATGTCTTTCTAAATGTCTGTCTGTGTTTATGTATGTATGTATGTATGTCTTTCTAAATGTATGTATGTATGTATGTATGTATGTATACATTTAGAAAAACAAACATACATACCATACATACAATACATACATACAATTAGAAAGACATACACACAGACAGACAGACAATTAGAAAGACAAACATACATACATACATATACAGACAGACAGACAGACAATTAGAAAGACAAACATACATACATACATAGACAGACAGACAGACAATTAGAAAGACAAACATACATACATACATACATACATACATTTAGAAAGACAGTCATGTTCTATGACAAAAGATAACTGTTCAAATTTCTGTTTTTATTTTGTCTAAAAGTCGTTTAGTGACAGACAAGCAGCGAGAAATGGTACAAACATTTTGAAATGTATTGGATGCAGCTTTAAAAAGACAAAAGCAGAGGTGATGATATAACTTCAATCTGAAGAAAATGTATACTTTTGGAAACAAAAACAATATACATCTACACACATACGCACGCGTGTTTATGTGGTATATGTGTGTCTGTGTGTAAAAGCTCAACAATTTATGAATTTAAATATTACAGTTTCATTATAGTTAATGAATTAATAGTTAAGTTTTTGAGGAAATCTAAACTGAACATTATTAAAAACAAAAACAAAAACATCTGTCGAACAAATATGAAAATTAACATATATTTACAACACTTTTTTTAGTTAACAGATACGCAAAATAATTATGAACCAGTTTATATACTTGTGATGACGCTTCCTGCAAATGCCGTAAACAATAATTTAAGGATAATTGATCGCATCTTGGTGTTTTTCTTTTGGAAAAAGAAACTAGTGTTGTGGATATGTATAGGGAACACACACTGTCTTTCGTCCTTATTTATAAGATACAGAAGAAAATGCAGAAGAAGTACAAGTACATAAATTAGTATTGTACACCTTTATTGTATCTATTCCACATTATTACAGGAACTGCTGAACATATACACAGTATAAACACAATGTGAAAAGACATCAGTAAAGATCTTAAAGAAGCAGCTGTTAAATGTACATCTTACATTTGTTCATGTAGCAGACAGTTTTATCCAAAGCGACCTACAACTTGATGTTCGGGTTCAGAACACAGGGTTGGCCACAGCATCCCTGGAACAATGAGGGTTAAGGGTCTTGTTCAAGGATCCATATTAGTAACTTCAATGGACACGGCATTGGAACAGACAACCTTCAGATTGATAGCCCAACACCCTAACCACTGAGATACCACACCACACCGTCATTCTGGTAATTATTGTTAAATGCTTTAAAACTCTTCATTTTTCAATGAAATAAAAAGAATCATACAAAACAGTAGACATTCTTCATATGAGTGTGTGTGAGAGTGAGTGTTCCAGCAAGTTCACCCCAAATCCTGCCAGTACAGCGCAGCGAGAACCTACTAAAACCCAGAATCTAAATCGCTACAGACCTTAGTAAGCCTGTTAAATGTTAACTTGACTGTATGCTTAAAAGAATCCAAACAATGAATTGTCTGGAAGAAAAAAAGCCACTTCTTTGGAGTTGCATCCATTCAAATTACAGGACGTTTGGAACAATGTCCTTTGGATGGATGAGCGTTTGGCCATGATGCTCAGTGTTAAATAAGAACAGCACTTCAGCACAACACACCAAACCAACTGTTAAAGACAATGGTAAAGAGGTGATGATTTAAGCTTGTTTCGCAGCCATGCAACCTGAGCATATTCTAGTAATTCAGCATGAAGTCGTGCGTGTAATAAAGTATTCGTGAGTCAAAGATGAGGCCATCAATCCAACATCGAAAGCTTTGCCAAAACTGTTATGCAACGGGACAATGAACGACGACACAGCGTCAAATCTACAACAGAAAGGATCAGAAAGAAGAGACCAGATGTGCTGCGGTGTCCCAGTCAGAGTCCAGACCCTAACTTGATGATGATGATGATGATGATATATGCAAGGAGAACATAGTTTAACAAAACATTTCTGGGAAAAAATAAATAAATAAAAATTTTATATATATATATATATATATATATATATATATATATATATAAATATAAATATAAATAAAATAGTTAATTTCTTTCATATAGGGGATGTGCCCAATTTTTATTACCTAGTAAAACACAAAATTTGATTTTATAAATTTTGAG
This sequence comes from Corydoras sp. C115, assembly GCA_019802505.1. Taxonomy (NCBI): domain Eukaryota; kingdom Metazoa; phylum Chordata; class Actinopteri; order Siluriformes; family Callichthyidae; genus Corydoras; species Corydoras sp. C115. Next base: position 40,186 of record JAFMOC010001016.1, on the reverse strand, counting down.
CTGCAAACTTTGCAAAGAGACAGATTTAATGGACTGGGCTGTGGTTACACACACACACACACACACACACACACACACACCATATGAGTGTGTGTGAAGCGCATTAACCAAGAGACTGCAAATTAATCTATATGTTGTTATTTACAAACACTGCTAAAAACAAAAGTCATATCACTTTAAATAGTTGTTTGCATTAAAGTTGAATAAATAAATTAAATAACAGTGGATTTAAAGGCCTCATCCTACAAAAAAAATAATGATTTGGGTGGAATATAAACTTTAAATGATGTTTAATTGATGATTTTCCATCCATCATGTTTTTGGATAATGAAGACTGAAAGACTGAAGCTTGGACACAAACACTGAGCTCAGCTAATGACCGACACGGTGTGACGTCATGCTGGAGAATCAAAGGACCAGGAGCACATGTCGAGAAACTGAGTCGACACACCGCACAACTGAGTCGACACACTGAACGATTCACAAGTTCATTAACAAAATGCAGCCTTTATGCAAAGCGATAGAGAGAGAGAGAGAGAGAGAGAGAGAGAGAGAGAGGTAAGAGTGTGTGGCCAACAGAGGTGTGAGAGAGAGAGAGAGAGAGAGAGAGAGAGAGAGAGAGAGAGAGGTGTGCGACCAACAGAGGAGAGAGAGAGAGAGAGAGAGAGAGAGAGGTAAGAGTGTGTGGCCAACAGAGGCGAGAGTGAGAGAAAGAGAGAGAGAGAGAGAGAGAGAGGTGTGTGACCAACAGAGGAGAGAGAGAGAGAGAGAGAGAGAGAGGTAAGAGTGTGTGGCCAACATAGGTGAGAGAGAGAGAAAGAGAGAGAGAGAGAGAGAGAGGTGTGTGAGCAACAGAGGTGAGAGAGAGAGAGACAAACAACCCAAACATACGACTTCTTTACTGTGAGACACTCAAACTATACAAACGTACACTCAGAACCAAAAAAGCACAACACGCACAGAACCAACTGACAATAATCGAGGAGTCCATCAACACTCACCAGTTCTGGGAAAATTGGAACAAACTAAAGAAAAGAAAAAAGGAAGAACTAGCAATCCAAGATGGAGAAATCTGGACTGAACACTTCCAATCCCTGTACCAAAACATAGAACCAAATTCAAACCCAAAACAAAAACAAATCAGCCGTAAACTAATAGAGCTGGAAAAAATCATCAAGGACCAGCAGAACCCTTTAGACTACTTAATTACAAATCAGGAACTCCAAAAGAAAATCAACCACCTAAAACCAAACAAAGCCCCGGGACTCGATGGGATCCTCAACCAAATGATCAAACACTCCAGCAATAAATTCCACCTGGCCATTTTAAAATTATATAACCTGGTTCTGAGTGTCGGCACCTTCCCTGAAATCTGGAATCAAGGTTTATTAACTCCAATATATAAAAGTGGAGATAAATTCGACCCTAATAATTACAGAGGCATCTGTGTGAACAGTAATCTGGGGAAGTTATTCTGTAGCATAATTAACTCACGGCTACTGAACTTCCTTACGGAACACGATGTCCTGAGCAAAAGTCAAATCGGCTTTCTACCAAATTACCGCACAACAGATCACATTTACACCCTACACACCCTGATAGACAAACATGTGACACAAAATAACTCCAAAATATTCGCATGTTTTATTGACTTTAAAAAAGCATTCGATTCAATCTGGCATGAAGGGCTGTTTTATAAACTGTTAGAAAGTGGTGTAGGGGGTAAATCATACGATCTGATTAAATCTATGTACACAGGAAACACGTGCGGAATTAGAATCGGCAACAAAAGGACAGACTTTCTCTCTCAGAGGCGGGGAGTGAGACAGGGCTGCTGCTTAAGCCCCACATTATTCAACATCTACATCAACGAACTCGCCTCCACCTTAGAGAGTTCTCCAGCACCCGGTCTCACTCTCCACCACTCAGAGGTGAAACTCCTGCTGTACGCAGACGACCTGGTCCTGCTGTCCCCCACCGCTCAGGGTCTGCAGCAGAACCTGGACCTGCTGCAGCAGTACTGTCAGACCTGGGCCCTGACAGTTAACCTCAAGAAAACCAAAATCCTAACCTTCCAAAAAAGATCCAGCTCTCAGGGAACAAAGCACACCTTCACATTAGGAACACAGCAAATCCAACACGCCAAACAGTACACCTACCTCGGCCTCACCATCAGCTCCTCTGGAAGCTTCAAACTCAACCTGGCAGTGAATGAACTGAGAGAAAAAGCACGCAGAGCTTTCTACGCCATAAAACAACAAACCCCCGTAGAAATTCCAGTCCCAATTTGGCTAAAAATATTAGAAGGGGTTATTGAACCGATTGCCCTGTATGGCAGTGAGGTGTGGGGTCCGCTGACTCAGCAACCACCCAACAAATGGGACAAGCATCCAATTGAGACCCTGCATGCAGAATTCTGTAAAATAATCTTAAAGGTGCACAGACACACAACAAACAACGCATGCAGGGCAGAATTAGGCCGTTACCCTCTAAACATTAAAATACAAAAAAGGGCAATTAAATTCTACAAACACCTGAAAGAGAGCGACCCTCACACCTATCATTATAAAGCTCTGCAATCCCAAGAGATGAGCACACACACCAGTCCCCTCATCCAACTGATCCTGAGTCACTGCAGCACCACACACACACTCACACACACTCACACACCACAGACTCAGGGTCAGGGTCAAGTCTCAGTCCCGATTCGGACCAACCAAATCACCCAAACACTCAAAGATAATTATTTAAAGCAGTGGGAAACTGAAAGTCAGTCCCAGAGTAAAATGGAGTGTTATCTGACCCTAAAGCGGCCGTACACACCGGCAGCCTATCTGAGCCGTGTGACGGACCCCGGACCGAGACACACCCTGACCAGGTACAGACTCAGCGCTCATCAGCTGGCCATCGAGACGGGGCGACACCGGCAGACCTGGCTGCCCCGAGAGAAGAGGGTGTGTCAGCGATGTCCCCTGAACAGAACCGAGACAGAGCTGCACTTCCTCACAGAATGCACCAGATACACCGACATCAGAGAAAAATACTACAACAAACTCACACACATCATCCCCAACTTCACCTCCCTCACCCCCACCCAAAAACTGCCCCACCTACTGGGGGAACACAGGGAGAGCTGTGTACTGGCAGCACTGTACACATACACCTGCCACCAGGAGAGGGACAGAGAGTGACCAAACACACACACACACACACACACACACACACACACACACACACACACACACACACACACACACCTCTACTTTTATTTAAATATTTATATATATGTATATATATATATACACACTATTTCACTGTATACTATGTACATTTTTGTAATTTTGTAAATTTGTAATTGTTTTCTATTTTATTTTTATTTTATTTTTATTTTTGTAAACCAGCTTTGTGCAATACGAATGGATAATTTGTCATGCAAATAAAGCTTTTAAATTGAAATTGAAATTGAAATTGAGAGAGAGAGAGGGGTGAGAGTGTGTGGCCAACATAGGTGAGAGAGAGAGAAAGAGAGAGAGAGAGAGAGAGAGGTGTGTGAGCAACAGAGGTGAGAGAGAGAGAGAGAGAGAGGTGAGAGTGTGTGGCCAACATAGGTGAGAGAGAGAGAGAGAGTCACGTGATCCATGTCACGACCTGTGAGATTGTTTATTATCATTCATTAAGTTTTGACCTGTTGAGTTTTCTTTCTAGCGTTTCCTCTTTTTTCACGACGCTAAATAAAAAAGCCCTTTAAGCATCTTAAGTGTTTCGTAACTCGATTTTCGGGTGTTAATCTGTAAAAGTGATCCACACTGTGAAGCTAAAACTAAAAGAACAAGGTTTATTAATAAATCTGGAAGAATATAAATACACGTTAGCTGTGTTCTATTAAACTGACAGACTAAACCAATTCAAACATTATAGGTAATATTATTTGCAATTTATGTAAATATAATACAATATATATATATATATATATATATATATATATATATATATATATATATATATATATATATATATATTTTTTTTTTTTCCCCCCAACAACATTCTCTCTCTCTTTCTCGTGTTTTCTCATGATCTGTGTCCGCGCATTGAAGCCGGGTTTATCTATTATCTAAGTTCTAGAAGGTTTTAAAGAATAAGATATTTTCTTATTAATAGGATGTTAAGAATTTAATGAACAGTTTTTTTTATTATTATTCTGATTATGAACATATTCTTTTTAAACCGATATCAGCTCGTATTGCGTATTTTGTAATTTATTACAATTACTATAGATAAAACCTTTACATCAAATATGCGGATACCAATTGCAGTTTAGTTTTGTAGTTTTTTTTAATCTAAACAAATAATTAAATGAGCAAGTAATTAAGATAGAACAATATAAATTAAGTTTATGACACGAAAATGGGAGCAGAATAACAAGCACGACGTGGTGGTTGTATTAAGTTGCCTACCATAAGTTTTGTAAGTGCCACACACACACACACCCACACACACACACACACACACACACACACACACACACACACAGCTCCTGCTCCTAATTTTTACACCACGTGACAGTGGGAGTGAAGGTTAAATTCTCTTTCAGAATTCCCTCTCAATTCAGCCTGTATTAAAAAAATTACCCCCTTTTAGAAACATCAGGGCAGAACTGTATAGAAAACTTTATAAACACGTTCAGAGGTGTTGTATCCGATTCACCAAAAGGTAAGAGCTGCTGTTTTACGTGTGTGTTGGTCGGATCATTAGCACTTTAATTTTTGACGAACAATTAATTTTTGGAATAGCGGATGCTCGTCCGTTTTGAGCTACAGGAAGGAGATTGTGTTAATCCAGATCAGGCCTCGTTTACACCAGCTATTTATTTCAACATACTGCTAACTGGGAGAATATATAATTTTTTAAATATATATATATATTATATATTATATATTATATAACCCTTATGACTGATATTTATATAAATGAACTTCTGTATATCATTTTATGGCATATTTCTCATCTGTATTTCTTAAATTTGGTTTGTTGTTGAACCTCTAATGTTATCAGGGAATTTTAATGTTGTTGGATGTCTGTTAACCTACGATGCGATGGTTCTGTATTGTGAAACGTGCTCTAGCTTATAACTAAAAACAAACTAAATGTAATAGTTCATCAGCAACAAATGAACGAGTTATTTCACTGCGTACAATTTAAATAATTTGAAAATTATGGTGATGTTCAAAAAGGTCCAGTATATGCTTATTCTGAGAGATTTCAAGTAATCTTGTTTTGGGATTTTGGATCAAATCGTTTTCTGTGAGATGGAATACGTGGGTTGTTCGACACGAAATGTCACAAACCGTAAAGTGAAAGTAAAGCAGCTGAAGGCCACGAGCTTCACTCTCAATGTTGTGTTTTATTAGACGATCAGTTTTGGATTTCAATGCAAAACCTCGTTACTTCTTTACTATCAACTCATTTGTTTGTTCATTTTAATGTTCAAAATATGAGATATCATATCGTCCTCACTGAGAACATGTTAACTTCATCATTTGCAATTATTGTTCATATATATATATATATATATTTTTTTTTTTACAAGGGTGAGTTTTTTAAATTACAACATAATGAATTTCTTTTGGCCAAAAGCGAAAAAATAAATAATTAAAACAGGAAAAAAAATTTAATGTACCAAGAGTACTTTTTTTTAATTAGTCGATAAACAAAAACAATCAGTGAATTATAGATTGGTGATGCATAATTCATGTAACGTAAATATAATGCTGAAAATGGTTGCCATATTTTTGCCATTTAAAATAAATTATTTAACGCATCCTAATTAAATGTTTGTTATTGGTTATTGCAGGCATAGCTTTTCATATAATAGTTTTACACAACAGTAAAACAGTAGTCTGAAATAAAACAAAAATAAATGCGCGTTAACATAAAAACAAATCATCGCTGTTGAAGGGTTTTTGGGTTGTTTTTTTGACTGATTCTGCGGCCTCGTTACATTACGAACTAAACAGTGGATTAGGATATCATTTTCAAATTAGGCGCAAAAATCTGATAGTCGCTTCATGGCAGGCCGCAGCAACTGCGGCTGTTTATTTGGTCACATCAGCAGCAGCAGAAATAACGACAAAGCAGCACCGACCTTCAGGCTGCATGTGCCAGGTGATTTATCGGTCTTTCAGCGTAGTGCTTCGAGTCATTTACTCCAGAACCGCAAATCATATTTCACTGTAAATGGAAAGAAAAAGATCTTTAGCCACTTTCAAACACAAAACATACGGGTAGAGATTTAATTAAGCAACTATAGACAAAACTATAGGCTTCAGGAACATGAATGACGTGAAGCTTAGAATAAACCATATTAGCCGTGTAGTTTATGAAAGCTGCTGCTTGTCATGTCATGGCCTGGTGCATGAGTTCCTAAAATTACTGTCAGTCCGTCTCAGCCTGTTCACTGAGCACCCGACCTCACAGGAGACCATATTCCCAAGGAATCAATTCGGCTATTTCTTGAGAATTTCTAGATACATATCCAAAAAAAAATGGACATATATCCAAAAGAAAAGTTATTGATAAGAACCCACATAAAAAAGCAGCCTCTTAATAAGTGCAGGCCACCATGCGCTTCTGCAAACCTTTTATTGGTGCCAATAAAGCAGCCACATTCCCATTAAAGTGCCTCATAGAAATAATCAGCCCCATAATTGAGAAATTCATATTTCAATACGGCCAAAACGGCAAATCATCGTTGTTTTTAAGAAAATAAAGCCGGTCTCGTGATGCGTTTTGAATGGAATATTCATTGCTTGCGGAATAGTTTACAGGTTTGTTGGCACCCGTTAATTTGCTGTGGTGCGTCATTTGGTCCAGATGGGGGAGGAGATAAGGGATTCTTGCTTTCGTGGGAGATGGGAATTCGCTGCTATTGTGAGTTAGTGCAACCGATTGCGTTTCGCTCTGAGGTCTGATTATATAGCGCGACGTCAGAGATGAGTCCAGGGAGGAGGGAATGAGAGTGCCCAGTTATTCACCCCTGAACAAATCAGCCGCGTCGGCGCAGCTTTTTATCATTTCCCAAAAAAATGTGGTACCGAGCTGCATTTTGTTGAGGCCACCGGTGCATCTGCGACAGCGGATTCTTTGGGGGGTTCGGCCGTTTGGGGGGAAAACAAGTGCGCAAAAGCCGTTGAATGGCACCGACGTGCCGCAGCTGGAGATGCTGAGCGGTGCGCACTAACAGCCGAGTGCCGGAACGTAACTTCCTGCCAGATCACACCGCGGAGACGACGCAGGCTGTCGGGAGGACGATGACGGAATTCAGCAGCTAATAACCGAGTTCATGAGGTAATATTTCGAACCCCAGATGTCATCACGAAATCAATAGAGCGGCCCAGTGACGCAGGTAACCGAAGCGCAACACAAAGGCGCACAATAAGGCGAGCGAGTGGATGCAGGCCTAGTTCGATTCGTTTGGATGGAGGGTGGAACTGGGTGGGAAAAAAAAGAGAACCGTGGATGTATACCTGATCTGAAGGCCTAATTATCGATCTGCACAACTATTACTCTAGGGCAGGGTATTTATTGTAATGCTAGAAACGACATTTCGATAACAAAACTATACGGATGATTCTGTTTATTTTGTCTGCTTGTATGTTGCTCTGTTATTGTATTGTGGAATGAATTCTGTATCAGAAAAAAAAATGTGAGCTGAGGCATGAACTAGAACTCCCACTGAAGGTGGAGTCGCGCAATACGCTGCACGCAGATTCACTATGATATGAGCTGCTGATGGTTTCTGAATTTTTGGCGTGCCATACCGGGTTTCATACATATTAAATAATGCAGTTATACAGCAAAAGCTTCGTGTTGGGATCTTTTATAAATGCTGTATGAGAATATATTAAAAAAATGTCCAGATGAGGATGTGACCCCGGGCTACAAGCAAAACAATGGCTGGTCACCATGTCAGCTCACAGGGCCTTCAGCTGAAGAAGGACGATATTTTTGCTAAAAGATAAATATGACGGGACTTTTAATAACAGAATATGTAAAGCATTCATTTGGACCTTTGGCTATATGAGTCAAAATGTTGTACTTGTATAAAATTTACATGGCTGAGGTTGCCAGGTTTAGCAGCTATTGATGGACGCATTAAAACAAACTCACCACATCATCTAGTTCTGATCCACATAAATAAAATACAATGAAATCATATTTAAAAACAGAAAACTTCATATTTTTATAATCAGAAATATAATTCACATAATAATATATTTAGTGGATGAGCAACAGATCCACAAATTGGGAGAATTGGGCTAATTAGTGAAACTTTCACATTGTTCTAAACATTATAGAAAAAAAAAACGTATTATTTTATTTATAAAACAAGATAAAACTTTAAACTTTAACAAATACATTACAGGAAAGTTATATTTTTACTTTTAGAAAATTAATATTTTTTATTAAAAAGAAAGGGCACAAATTTATCGTTGATGATAACTACAGAGAAAAAAAAAAGATTTATCTCTCTGATTGCATTATAATAAATGAATACAATTTTCTATATTAGTATATATATATCTAATATAGTATCTATATTTAGTATATATAATAAATATAAAGTTAATGTTATTAGATCAAAATATGTTGTTTTAGCCAAACATGCTTTCTTGCTTCCTGCTTCACTGTAATTATAAATTCATAATTTTTTTTTTTACTACTAAACAACGAAGGTTTGCCTCAAATTATTTTAGTATAATTATTTTATATAAGGATGTAATTTTCTACATTTTAAACAATAGTTAATGTTATTGCTGATGTTTTTACACAAACATGTTCAGAATGTATTATTAATATATTCATCATTACCAAAATCACTATATTACGGTGTTCAGTAAATACACTATGTATATTATTCCTCTATAAACCTTTATTTTCTGCAAGAATAATTGAAAGTTAAATACAAGTCCTGGCATAGATTTCCAATTATTATTATTATTATTATTATTATTATTATTATTATTATTAATTAAGTGAATATTTGGTTGATTTTCGGAGTAAAAATACAATACAATATAAATATTTCTTATCAGATGACCAACTCTAATGCATATTAATGTAGAGTTAATATAAATGTTTGGAATTTACCATGTAGAAAGGTGAAATGTGGCCTGCACAAAAGTCAGAGCACTTTTAATATACATTTTTTCATTTTAAGCCAAAAATTTAGTTTATAGTTACATAAAAAAAACAATTAAAATATATATGCATAAAAATGTGGAAGCAAATTTCTATAATTATAATGAGTTTGTTAATATTACCACATGCAATTCACTGAGTCAAGATTCAAATTTGATTAAGTTATAAAGAAAAAAAGTGTTTAAGATAGACTGAATAATCTGGAGCTGGGTTGGGGTTTAATTTGGAATTAGAATGTTGTCTGTAGCGATCAGTGATTTAGGATTTAATTAACTTGAATGCACAGTACAGAACTGAAAAACGGTGATGACAACATTCACTCTATAGCATTTATATAACATAAAAAATTGCAAAACATCAATCAAATTGTAGCGACTTATCTTTAGTGCAATGATTACAACAATAATTCCTAATAACCAAACAGAAAGATGTTGCATGCTGTAGGACAAACATTTACTTACACAAAATTCTTATGAATATTAGAGGGAGTTGTAAAACTTTTAAAAACATGTTGGTTATTTGATTATTTTAATTGCATGTGACAATAGCATTAAGATCTTAATTAAATAACTTCTCAAAACTGTATTGCTGATAAAAAGTCCAAATAACTTCTTTAAATTCACTTTAGCTTGTATACTTAAAAAAGAATTTCATAAGCCAAAAAAATTGGTGCTCTTAAAGCATGTAGCACATCACAGAGATGTAAACAGAAACGTACTTTACCCAGTGAGGTTCTGCTGGTTTACGTAGCCATTTTACTTCAGACCATGGAAAGCACAGAACAAAGACACTGACTAACTGGTTAAAATATAAAATATGTATATCTAATTCAGACAGATGGAGGGACGAGCGGGCCTATGAGTCTGTCCTATTTTTGTTAAACCCAAATTCTCATCCGTGCATTTATTTTATTATACGAGGCCAAATGCTAGACCAATTGCAAAAGTAAAATGGTGCCGTATGGCTTCCTGGATTTTAAAAGTTTCCGAGGAAATCATTTTAAACAGAAGTCTCGTGGAAATGGCTCTTCAAAACCCAGTGTGCGAAGAAGAGCGTCGGCCAAGAAAAGTTTATCGGATTATATGTCTGAAGTGACGGAGATATAAACACCACTCTCGCTCAGTGGGTTTAGTTAAACAGAGTTAAGTGAAAGGTACAGTCCGGACTGGAAAAGCCAACGGCTGACGTGCGGCTTCACTCAGGCCTTATCTTTATTAGGCTTTGCAAATGTCTCCCCAGGTTTATAGGGAATTCTGCCCCTCTCCTTTTATCTGAAGGGTGTTCACTCGCACTGTTTACAGGTACGAGATTAGAGGGAAAACGAGCGTGGTGCTTTAATACACGGGCTAGCTGTCCTCTTAGCACGAATGGAGAACCCAGGGGGAAACGCACACACCATGGCGATAACGTCACTGTAAAGCAGATTTTTCATATGGTGTTTGTGTGTGAGCAGGGAAGGGTCGTGAGAGAAGGGGTTCAGATGGTGACCTCCGTTAATGGAATCAACAGTGTATAAGCCTCCGACCCAAAAAAACCCCCCAAAAAAAAACAAAACAAAAAAAACTCGAAAGCGAAATCTAAATATTTAAGAGGGCAATACCTTCTAAGCACAAATTAAGTTGGAAATTAAGAGAGATGGTTTTTTTTTTGGAAAAAAACAAGTCCGACTTTAGGTCATTAGCATTTCGTTTTGAAAGTTTACTGAACGGCCGTGTAAAACGTTCCGCAGCCTCGCTCTTTAGTTCCTCGATTTGTGTTGTTTAAAGGAAGGTATGCACACCATGTGTTCCTTAAATGCTTTTTGTAATCCATAAAAGGGAGAACATTCTTTATTACTACTTTGGCACGAATCAAAGAATTCGAAAAACTTTTTGTCGAACAATAAAATTTAACGCAAGTGTCTAATAATTACACCAAATTTTTAAATGCTTTAAAACATTTTGGTGGCAAACCGATGGGATGTTTCTACCAATATGTATTTGATTTAATGAGATCACAAACTAGGTTTTTAGTGATTTGTTTTGTGCGGAAAGTTCGATAAAAAAGATAAAAGAAACTTTCACTTCAGAGAAGGGCGTGTCTAATAAAACTCCCAAGAAGTGACATTTACTTTTGAAGCACTGAAGTTAGACTTCATTATATTCTTCCAAAACCATTTTATAGAGATGCTCCAAGAAAAGGCCTCAGCTGTGACTGACGAGGGGGTGACTGCGGCACAGTCTGCTGAACCGACTGAGCTCGCCATTGGCTCCTCACATCTGAATCTGCCCGCAGCTCCCAGCATCAACCACAACAATGAAGTTGACCAGGTAACCATTTCCAGTCGGCTGACGCTTATTAATTAAACTTTCAGATGCTGCATGATGCATCATTTACTACAAATAGACAATCGATTTAAACGATTTTTGCTTTAATTCCTTACTCCAAAATTTTTAAATCATGTAAATTACTCAATAACTTAAAAACCAAATGATTTCTGTCTGCAGAACATAGACAACATTAAAGTGGCTCTACATGAACGAGAACTATGGAAGAAGTTCCATGAAGCAGGAACGGAAATGATCATCACCAAGGCGGGCAGGTAAGTGCGCCCCCCCCTCCCCCCTTTCACGCAAAGTACTACACAAGATATTACGCAAAGTATTCAGATCTGCATTAAGTGCCATTTACGTTGCGTTACATAAACGTTCGAAGGCATAGAGCGTTTCTTCAGCTCAGTTTCAGAAAGGTAACGCGAGGTTGCATTCCAGCGTCCGTGAGTGTTTAATTAGAAACACAAATGGCTGCCCCTGTGCCGAAGATTTAATGCATCACCTGGATTAGTAGCAGGACCCTGGACATTAAAGCCAGGATGAATGAAAGCTCCCCGTTAGTCCCTACCCTGACATTTCGTACATTTTGGTGGGAAACGTATAAGGTCACCGCGAGTTTTCTCCAACGCTGTAATATTCTCAAGATTAAGATTTATTCTGCCAGCTGATGAAATGCATACACGATCCCTCAACGTTTTAAAGACCTGCACATTACAGCCTTTTGTTTTCGGACAGCAGACGGCGGGATACATTTCACTTACATCAAGTCGCACACGGCGCATTAATCTGATAAACCAAGTGTCTGAGATTTAGTAAAAGTTTGATGTTTTGAATTGGCATTGTAGAAAAAGGTCCTACGTTATTTGTTCATTCGTTCATTCTTTATTAGGGTCACAGGTGGGGGGGGGGGGGGTTCCCTATGCCCATCCAGGGGAGATGGGCAGATACACCCAGGACAGGGCACAAATCAGATACACAAGAGCACCAAAATCAAACACTAATGTTCTTTAAAACAGAACGTAAAAACGTATGCTAAATTTTAATCCACAGAATTGTACTATTCTGCATAATTTAAATTGGATACAGGGCTGCATTTGCCTAAATTTGTCTTTCTGGTGTTGTTTACCATCTGACCAATTATAGGAATTACATTTAATACTGGCTGGGCAGTCCTACACTTAGTTAAAGTGCAAAGCAGTTACGTTCGGTAAAAAGTTTGCACCGTGTTAACATCGTGTGTCATCGCATCGTATGGTCTAAACTTTGCTGAACTAGTATTTGAAACTAAATTTAATAACTATTATATAGTGAAGATGGTATGAACTGCAGTATTTAAACACTGTGGAGTTAAGCACCGATACACAAGAGCAGCAAAATCACACTGTAATGTTCTTTAAAACAGAACGTAAAAACTTATGTCAAATTTTAATCCACAGAATTGAACTGTTCTCCATATTTTAATTGGATAATTTAATTTAATTGGCTGCATTTGCCTAAATTTGTTCTGCGAGAGCATGTCTCTCATTTCTGGTGTTGTTTACCATGTGACAAATACTAGGAATTAACGAAGGTTCCTGTTGAAGAAATAATAATAAAATAATTAAAAAAACCTGGACAGTCAAAAGATATAGATATTAAAGTCGTAGTCAAATTGTACGGATTTCGATATAATGAACAATTTTGTAGAACATAATGTTACATTACTTGGTAACGTATTGTCCAAAATGCTCACCTTTGACCTCCTTAAAAGCAAAATTGGAGAACACAGCTCATAAATATCACCGAGAACAATGCGCGAAAGCCAGTGTTAAATGTATTGGTATTTTCCACCAAGAGAACATTCTACGGGGTGTACAATTATAGAAGGTTGTGTTTAAATAAGAGGGACTGGAGTCTGCACCATTAGGGTGGGTGCTCTACATAGCTGAACTCTGGAGGAACTTTTCGGAGTGATCGTGAGCGCCTTGTTATTGTGAGAGTGTGTCCACGGCCCGGCGTGTTCCCGGCTGTTGAGAGTGAGAGCAGCCGGCCGGTGCGAGCCGTCCTTTTGTACACAGGCCGTCAGCGTGCACGCAAAGTGGTGCTGATGATCAGTGGCGTCTCCCAGACCCTGGTGGGCCCCAGTGCTCCATCATCCCCATCCTTTTGATCTCTGCAGTTTTGCCGCTTTCCCCTCAGAGGATAGATCTCTGGCAAAGTCGACGTGCGAGCACATTAAACGAAACAGCTGGCACTCTGTGTATGCTGACACACTCCTCATTCCTCACCATTCCACCGATACAGGGTCCCATACGGCGTGCAACACTTCCATCCAGACACAGCGGGCAAAGAACAATAATCTAAACCTCAAGATTCCCCCACAGCAAATACGAATAAACTTAAAAGCATCGTTTCCGTCAGCCGGTTCTCTGTTCCAGCACAATTTGGTTTAGTGAGTGTGATCGCCATTGGCACATAGGCAGCGAAAAATGGTAGGGGGAAAAAAAAAAAAAAAAGTTAGATTATGGTGTCACTAGATTAGATTAGATGAGAAAAAACAGATTATGGGGTGGGAGCTATTAAATATTTTATATAAAAAAAAAAAAACAAGTGATGATACCACCATCTCATCTTTATGCAAATAACATTATAACACTGTCACATTGTCTGGTTACAGGACGGAGCAAGAAAAATATTTAAGGGAGAATTTAAAAATGTACCGTTGGTGATGTACATGATTGTTGTAATGCATTCCATCCTACATCTCTCAGGCTGCAGCCAAAATAATTCTTAAGCTAGAGGCATAATAATATATTTCGAGAACAAATATAATTAAAGTATGGAAATAAAAAAAATAAAAAAGTTATATAGAACATTGTGAAACCTACATTTCTCAACCATCAAGATTCCTAACAGCAAATACCGCCAAACTTAAAAGCATCATTTCCGTCAGCCGGCTCTTTGTTCCTGCAGAATTTGGTTTAGTAAGTGTGATCGCCATTGGCACATAGGCAGCGAAAAAAGGTAGGAAAAAAAAAAAAAAGTTACATTATGGTGTCACTATAAACGGGATGGGAGCTATTAAATATTAAAAAAAAAAAAAAAAAAAAAACAACAAGTTGCCATAAGTTTTTAATGTATACTAACCCTGATGATATGCGTTTCGTCTCATCTTTATGCAAAAAACATTTCAACAAAATAGTCACATGGGCGCATTTTCTGGTTACAGGACGGAGCAAGAAAAATATTTAAGGGAGAATTTAAAAATGTACCGTTGGTGATGTACATGATTGTTGTAATGCATTACATCCTACATCTCTCAGGCTGCAGCCAAAATAATTCTTGAGCTAGGGCATTAACCTATTAATATATTTTGAGAACAAATATAATTACAGTATGGAAATAAAAAAAAAAAAATATATATATAGATATATTGTTATATAGAACATTGAGAAACCTACATTTCTCAACCATTCCTCACAGCAAATACCGCCAAACTTAAAAGCATCATTTCCGTCAGCTGGCTTTGTTCCAGCAAAATTTGGTTTAGTAAGTGTGATCGCCATTGGCACATAAACGGCGCAAAACAAAGGTAAAAAAGGACCATAAATATCTGCCAGTTAGATTATGGTGTCACTATAAACGGGGTAGGGGCTCTGTTTGTGATCTTCCTAAAGCTTATTGCAACTGGGGAACCCAACATCTAGCGAGATAACCGCGATTGAATTTCAACTCCTGCCAGACATGGAGCTTACGCCGGTCTGGACCAGACACGGAACTCAAGCTCGATGCAGTCCCAGCTCCCCCACTGAGTATTAATGTTATCTTGGCTGCCCTTCACATGCCACTCTTTATCCATCGGGCCTTTGAAGCTTTACTTCTGCACACAGAGTCGAGTGTTTGCACTTTTGCTGCCATTTATTTAGAATATGGAGACAGTTACAGATGGATGCCTGGCGGTTGAACCTGGTGTCAAAAGAAGCCCCAGATAAAGTTATATCCCATGCTCAAACTTTTGGAGGCCAGTGACAAAGCGGGCTGTATAAACCGTTGTCTATTCGAAGTCACCATTAAAAAGCACTTAAGGTTTATATGGGCTCTCGCTCCTTTTGCATCTCACTTTTATGCTCAAGAAATGAAATAGAGCCCTTTTTCTAGACGAGGTCAGAGAAGGTATCTCCATTGATGTATTTTATGGCGATGTCTGGCATATTAAGATATTCTGTCTGTCAAGATGGCTTTTCTAGCATGAGAGTAAAATGTTGCTCCCAGATTTCTCAAAAGCTTCTGCTGCGGTCTTTACTGCCGTTTCGGTTCGGAACGAAACAGACCCCTAAAAAAAATCTTTCGTATCAGAAGGACAAGGCAATATTAAAAAAAAAACATACAAAAGTTGCCAGTTTTTAATGTATACTAACCCTGATGATATGCATTTCATCTTATCGTTATGCAAATAACATTTCAACGAAATAGTAACACGGTCACATTGTCTGGTTACAGGTCGGAGTAAGAAAAATATTCAAGGGACAATTTAAAAATGGACCTTTGGTGATGTACATGATTGTTGTAATGCATTCCATCCTACATCTCTCAGGCTGCAGCCAAAATAATTCTTATATATTAGGTTAACGCATTACATACTAATATATAATATATATTAATATATTTTGAGAACAAATATAATTACAGTATGAAATTTAAAATATATATATTGTTATAGAGAACGTTGAGAAAATAAATCAAAACCTATAAAGGCTAAAAGTTGAGAATATTAGTCTTGCCTGTGAAAGAGTTTTGTTTTAAGTTTAATTAACATAATTTTAGGAACTAAAAAAACCTCAATATATCATAATGCTGTATTTTGTGTGTATGATGCTGAATAGTAGCAGTAACTCATTTTAGCCAGTTGTTTGCTGTTTAGGACTTGCTGACGAGGACATTTTTAAATAATGCAGTCCATTTTATCCTTCATCATGTTTTAATATTGTGGGGGAAAAAAAATAAAAAATACCCGGAGGAACACAGACCCACGGAGTCATACCATATGAGATTTAAACCCAGGACCTTTCTGCTGTCGCTAAGGCGACAGAGCAAACCGCTGTGTCACAGTGCTGCACTGAGCCATCTTGCTCCGTTTAATATAATTTATGTTCAACTAACTGAAACTGATAACGACCGAGTTCAAAAGTTAGTTATGTAAGGTTTCCTATTAATAAGTCATTCTGTGAGCATGCATGCATTTACTCTCGAAATCTCCAAACATGAATTTAATCAAACGCTTGGCAACGTTAATCTTTCAATAACATCCATGCCTCAGATTCAAATAAAGACCTCCGATAAGCACAAAAAAACCCCCAAATGAACATAAATGTCAATTTAAAAGCCAGTGACGACCACAGGAATCAAAACTACAATAAAAGTATTTTAAAATATATTATTAGCTGTAAAATACTAGGAGAAAGAAACGTTTTATATTAAAACTCATCCGTTCTCTGCTTATCTTTCCTTATTTAGGCGGATGTTTCCCGGCTACAAGGTCAAAGTAACAGGGATGAACCCCAAAATTAAGTACATCCTGCTGATTGACATCGTACCAGCCGATGACCATCGTTACAAGTTCTGCGATAACAAATGGTGAGCGGAAAGGGTCCCTTCAGCCGCCGTTGCTGCTTTGTTAAATCGGAGTCCTCAGCGAAAATACAAACTTGTTTGCTTCCTGCGAGGATGCATTGTTGGCATATTTTTTTCCCCCCGACCGTGTCTCGAGACATTCATTCTGTTTGGCTTTTTCTCTTTGAAGAATTATCCATGCGTAAATCTCCTCCGCCTCCACATCTGCATCATGTGCATGTGCAGAGAGATCCATCAGTCTGGACCAGATAGGGTTCTGATCGTTGCACATCTGGTTTGCGTCACAATCGGCTCAATTTTTCGATCTGCGAAACTAGTGCTTTACCGAGCAACGGCAACATTAGACAGGGCCGTGTGTTTGGACGACGGGTTTCTGAATCGGCCGCGGAAAGCGCTCGTTAAGGAAACACCGATGTCCGTACGTCTGCTCGAGGCGAGCCGTGCCTGTGGATTGTCGTTAGCACGCTGTTAATTATTTTGGGTAACGCGAAAGTGGCCTGACAAAACCAGCAGCATTGGGAGATCTGGGTGATATACGCTGTCCTCCCTGTGACCCGGAGCCCGGGGCAGTGCCACCACATCATCGCATCAAGAGCCATAATGACTGGAGACCCTATGAATGTTCGAAAATGCATTAAGAACATTCAAAACGCAGGACACTGTAACTCCACGTTCCCATAAAACATCTCACTTGACTTCACATTTCTGCTAAAAAAACAATGTTTTATGAGCCATTTTTGGCAAGATGGGCTGAGATGTTAAGCTTTGCCATGCAGGGCTGGATCTGGAGTTTCTCAGCGACACCTTAGAAGGCACATAATTAGCAATGATGTTGTATTCAAAGCCACCGTCAGCATTCATCCATGAACTGCAATAGACACACCGACTACCACGTCGTATCTGCGAATGTTTTGCGTAAGTGAAGCGATCCATTGAGACGCTCATGGCTAGAGAATGAAGCGGGATTATTTTTAGTTTTTAGACGTAGGCATGTTTCTGCTATGTTCTCAGGATGGTGGCCGGAAAGGCGGAACCGGCCATGCCCGGGCGGCTGTACGTTCACCCCGACTCTCCGGCGACAGGCGCTCACTGGATGAGGCAACTGGTCTCTTTTCAGAAGTTAAAGCTAACAAATAATCACCTGGACCCCTTTGGGCACGTAAGTTACGTTCAAGTTCAAGTTATTTATTTATAGAGCGCTTTTTACAACAGTACATTGTCACAAAGCAGCTTTACAGAATGAAAAGCCTTAAACTTGAACTTGGCGTCATTACGCCCAACGTAAGTTACGTTCTGTTTGTGCAAACGAGCAACTAATCAACCAAATCCATCTACAGACATGACAGCTACAGTATGAGATGTTAATGAATCAGCATGAAGCCGTAGGGTTTATATACATCCATCATCTTCCGCTTTGTCCTCTATTAGGGTCGCGGGGGGGGGGGGGTGTTAGTGTTTAGCTTGTTCTCCTCTCAGTGCTGGGGATTCCGGGTTCGAATCCCAATCTGGGTGGTTTCCACGTTCTCCCCGTGTCCACGTAGGTTTCCTCCAGGTTCTCCGGTTTCCTCCCACAGTCCAAAACCATGGATCAAGCTCAATTGAGTTCTCCAAATTGCCCCTAATAGAGTGTGTGTGTCCCCAGTGATAGATTGGCGCCCTGTCCTGGGCCTAGCGCCCGAAATGTTCTCCTCTGGATGGGCATGGGGGAACCCCCCCCCAACCCTAGTAGAGGATAAAGCAGAGATAATGGATGGATGGAGTGACTAACTGATCATTACATAATGCAGTCTAAGGGTTAAGGACCCTGCTGATGGGTCCACCAGTAGCAGATGTTGAGTGCTGAGGGTTCAAACCTCTGAACATTTGGGTTTGTAGTGTAATAACCACTGACCCACCGCTGCCTCCCTCACGCCAAAAGAAAAGTCAAGTTTAACAGGGTCTCATCGACAACGCAATTAGAAGGTAAAACCAGATCCAGACAGAAGGAGAAATCCATTCCTTCTCACATCTCTACCACCCACACAGGTACATC
This sequence comes from Corydoras sp. C115, assembly GCA_019802505.1. Classification (NCBI taxonomy): domain Eukaryota; kingdom Metazoa; phylum Chordata; class Actinopteri; order Siluriformes; family Callichthyidae; genus Corydoras; species Corydoras sp. C115. The sequence goes on along the minus strand of JAFMOC010001016.1, from coordinate 21,034 downwards.
TCCTGTACATCTTAAGCAATGGGTCAGTTCTGAGAAAGACCAAGAAAGCGAGGGGAACAGAGCAAAGCTGAGGATTCTGACCACGGCCGTGCCGCCCAGGGGGACCTCAGGATGGCTTGTCTGAAGTCATCTCATCAGACGCGAGCTCATTAGGTTCATAACCTGTCGGATCTGTGCAGGCTTGGTCTGTCAGGAGTAGTTAAGTGCCTGGGAAGTGATAAGGGCGAGTAATGAGGCCAGCGAGAGGCTGCTAAGCCCCACTGACGCCCATATCAGCAGGAATACGCTGGTGAGCCACTGCGGGCCGACTAGCTGAGAGTACACATTGAAAATGTGCCACACCACATTCACAGCGGGACCTTGACAAAACAGTACAGACAGCAAATATCCCACCCCATTTTTTTTTTTTTTTTTTTGGGTTAAAATTGGTTTCGTCATAAAATTACACTGAAGAAACCAAAAAAAAAAAAAATGTATAAAAATAAAAAAGACAACATAATTATACAGCATGAGGGAGAACTCATAAAAAAATCACATGGTATCCCTTTTTAAAGCCGGACATCAGTCTGAAATCACTGTTCAACCGTCGACACATGGCTCCATTTTCTTGGTGGCGGCAACCGCCGAGGGTGGTGCGTACACCGGGATGCACGGTTTGACCGGCGGTTGCCCTCCGTGTTCTACATTTCCCCGACTCTTCTAAAATACGAGTGCTAGTAAACACTTTTCTCTGAGCAGGAAAGCTCTGTGGCCGCGTAGTCAAAGGAACGACGCCTTGACGCTCACTGGCTCTGACAGAGCTGTACTGGGGATGACCTTGAACTAACGCTCCACTGAGCATCTAACAAATGGATCCTCCCAGCAGACTGGTGCCCGAGTGGCGTTCCCATCGCTCCTGTGTGCACACCTATTAACCAGATTGCTCGGAATCAAATTTGGGATTTCTATTTATTGATTCGTCGTTCGGTACGAAGTACGTAAAGGTGAATCATCGTTCCGAAACCGCACCTTTCCATCGGAACGCTGCCGAAACGGGAAGACGACAAGAATGTCTGTGATTTGATTTGCTTGGCTTTCTACGCTTTGTTTTGTCCCCTAGATCATTTTAAATTCAATGCACAAATACCAGCCGCGGCTGCACATCGTAAAAGCCGACGAGAACAATGCCTTCGGTTCGAAGAACACCGCCTACTGCACCCACGTCTTCCAGGAGACGGCGTTTATCTCCGTCACCTCCTATCAGAATCACAAGGTACGATGTCCGTAGGGTCACATCGTCTAGAGGTTACTAAATACTGCAAACACAAGCCTAATATAGACTTCCTTTACAGATCACGCAGTTAAAGATCGAGAACAATCCTTTCGCCAAAGGTTTCCGTGGTAGTGACGAGGGAGATCTCCGTGTGTCCCGACTCCAGGGGTAAGTTCGACCAGAAGTGGCGACCTTTTTTCGGCTGAACACTGACAAATAAGGAAAGCTTTGAGACTTGTCCTGATGTCATCCCTTCAGTAAAGACTACCCGGTGATTTCCAAGAACATGGTACGTCAGCGACTTATAACGTCCCACACCCATCTGGCTGGAAAGCTGAGTGCAGGGGTGATCACTGGCCATCAGCCCGTTCACTCCCACTATCAGTACGAGAGTGGGGTCCCCATGTCCGGTTCTGACTCGCAGGAGCCATTAACGAACCCCTTCTCCTCTGGCAGAGAGCCCAGTCTGCTGTACCACTGCTTCAAACATAGAGGTATGGTATTCTAGAACCTGTTAACGTCCATTTATAAACCTAAAGGCAAACGGTCAGCCAGTTTGAGGTACACCGACCTGATTTCTGTACTCACGAAGGATTTTGGACACAGCTACTGCAAACACTGATAAGATCTGAGATTTTTAGCATTCCAGTAGCAACATGCTGAAATGGTTTAGTAGTTTTGGGTTACAGTGGTTCTAGTTGGTCCTTTAAATATCTGAGTCAACGCAAGTTTCCAAAAAATTTGCCTGTATTAATATTAGTAAAATTTACGTTTCCATACAAAGTAGTATGAAGCAAACATTTGTTTAGTCCATCCATCCATTATCTTCTGTTTTATCCTCTACTAGGGTCGCAGGGGGTTCCCCATACCCATCCAGGGAGAATGTTTTGGGCGCTGGGTAGCTACACCCAGTTACTCACACACTCACAAACACACTCTATATGGGGCAATTTGTAGAATTAAATTGACCTTGATCCATGTTTTTGGACTGTGGGAGGAAACCGGAGAACCCGGAGGAAACCCACGCGGACACGGGGAGAACATGCAAACTCCACCCAGATTGGGATTCAAACCCGGAATCCCTGGTGCTGAGAAAAAAAAAGAAAAAAAGAAAAAGAGCACGGTGAATCGATAGTGGCAAGAAAAATCTTCATGGTATGAGTTTTTTTTTTTTTTTTTTTTTTTAAAACAACAAACCTTGTGAGGACCGAGGCTTAGTGACGGTCTCTAAATTTCTTTAGAGAGCGCAAAGTGCAACAAGACAACGATTTAATCTCCCACTGTCAACTTAATTAAAAAATAATAATAATAAACTATATATATTCATTCATTCATTATCTCCCGCTTTATCCTCTATTAGGGTCGCGGTGGGGTTCCCCATGCCCATCCAGGAGAGAACATCTCGGGCACTGAGCAGACACACCCAGGACAGGGCGCCAATCCATCGCTGGGCACACACTCACTCACACAGACACACTCTATATGGGGCAATTTTTGAGAATTCAATTGACTTGATCCATGTTTTTGGACTGTGGGAGGAAACCGGAGAACCCGGAGGAAACCCACGCAGACACGGGGAGAACATGGAAACTCCACCCAGATTGGGATTTGAACCGGGAATCCCTAGTGCTGAGAGGAGAACGTGCTAACCACTAAGCCACAGTGCTGGCACTATATATATATATATATATATATATATATATATATATATATATATATATATATATATATATATATATATATATATATATATTACTATTATTATTAAAAAATGTGCAAGGATTTAGAACGGCCGAATCAATTACCAGACGTTAAATCAATGACACGTTTATTTCACCACCTAAAGAGAACGACGAAAAAAAGCGACTATCCGGAAACAAGCAAACAACTAAAAGATAAACCGAGCAAAACAAATAAAGACACCAACATTTTGGTAAAGTTATTAATTAACAGACTGGTGCAAATATTAGAATTAAAGTGTCTGTTTAGCTAAATTAAATTTCAGGCATTATTCACTTTCTTTTACATCAGATTTCTTGGGAAGGCCGGTGAGGTCGGGTATACGGTTTAAATAGCAATAATAATTTTCCCAGCAGGTTCCCATGAACGCCCTCCACGGTTATCTCCTGATTCATTCCTGTGATGCCTTATTCCTACAGAAAACAACAGACACATGGAGCTGGGCTGCAAGCGACCCTATCTGGATGCAGCATCCTCCGCCGTTTCAGAAGAGCACTACTTCCGCTCCCCTCCGTCCTACGAAACCTCTTTACTTCCGCATTCCTACTGTGCCGAGTCTCTGAGCTCCAGAGATGCCTGCATGTACGGTGGAATGGACGCGGAGGCCGGAGCTGGTGGCGAACCAGGCGCTGAGGACCTGGCGCCACCCTCTCTGAACTGTAACATGTGGGCTTCGGTGTCACCTTACCCTCGCTATGCCATGCAGACCATGGAGGCGGTGCCCTACCAGCACTTCAGCGCCCATTTCAGCAGCGCGGCCGGCACGGCGTCCATGCAGAGACCGCCGCCGACGCCTCCAGTTCCAGAGCTCATGCCTTTTACCGCACAACGGGCTCTGCCACCGGCACCTTCCTCCTCCTCGTCCTCCTCCTCTTCCCCTTCCGGTGCCTCATTCGACCGGATGAGCCACCCGGCTGTTTATCACCGAAAATCCGGATCGCCGCTACGGATTCACAGGGATTTCTCAGCCTATCCGACCCAGAGCCCCACCTCGAGAGAGTCGGTCTACCAGTATCAGATGGGCCTCAGCAGCATAGGAACCCACTGGACTGATGGGTGACCTCGCGCATCAAGTGATGGGTTGATGTTTGGCCCGACGTTTCTACTTTAAACAACACATCATCACGTCAACCATAAAGCAGGGAGATTATTTTTCTATACAGCCATAATAAACAAAACCCGCAGTGAACCAAACGGACATGGAACGGAACGCAGACGTCTGTGAGGAATAGAGACGTTTAAAATCTTTAAAATCTTATTCTGCTGTTCAGAGGTTTGAAACGACGACCATGTCGTGTTGTAAACGAAAAGAAAAAAAGAAAAGTCATTTAATCCATCCATCCATTATCTGGGGGGGGGGGGGGGGTTCCCCATGCCCATCCAGGGGAGAACGTTTCGGGCGCTGGGCAGATACACCCAGGACAGGGCGCCAATCTATTGCTGGGCACACACTCACTCACACAGACACACTCTATATGGGGGCAATTTGGAGAATTCAATTGACCTTGATCCATGTTTTTGGACTGTGGGAGGAAACCGGAGAACCCGGAGGAAACCCACGCGGACACAGGGAGAACATGGGAACGCTGAGAGACGAACGTGCTGACCACTAAGCCACCGTGCCGCCCCAAGTCATTTAATAAAATTAAAATAAAATACTATACTATACTATTTTCATTCATTTATTATCTCCCGCTTTATCCTCTATTAGGGTCGCGGTGGGGTTCCCCATGCCCATCCAGGGGAGAACGTCTCGGGCGCTGGGCAGATAGACCCAGGACAGGGCGCCAATCCATCGCTGGGCACACACTCACTCACACAGACACACTCTATATGGGGCAATTTTGAGAATTCAGTTGACTTGATCCATGTTTTTGGACTGTGGGAGGAAACTGGAGAACCCGGAGGAAACCCACGCAGACACGGGGAGAACATGGAAACTCCACCCAGATGGGGATTCGAACCGGGAATCCCTAGCGCCGAGAGGCGAATGTGCTGACCACTAAGCCACCGTGTCGCCCCTTAACTATTTTATTATTAATAATAAAAATAGATGTTATAACCGTTTTTTTTGCCAAATTAAGTAATCAGACACTTCGGTCAGGGTCTACAGGACGCGGTAGCTCAGTGGTTTCGGGTGTTGGGCTATCAATCTGAAGGTTGTGGGTTCAAATCCCAGGTCCACTGAAGTTACCAATGTGGGTCCTTGAGCAAGACCCTTAACCCTCATTGCTCCAGGGGGCGCTGTGATGAACCCTGTGCTCACCTTGTAAGTCGCTTTGGATAAAAAAAAAAAAAAGACCAAATGTAAACTTTATATATTTATATAACGCTTCCTTACAGGAGACCTTTGTCTCAATAGCACATCGTCTCAAAGCAGCTGTCCAGTGTTTTAAGCCTCAACTCCCAAAAAAATGCTGACGCGACAGAGACGAGAGAACGAGAACTCTGTGGTGTTGTTGGGTTTTAGGGAACGTTCAGTGGACGACTCCTCCTCGTTCAGTGGACACACAGCATCAACGGTGTCCATGTACAGATTGTGTAATGATCAGGTGTCCCTTTTCCAAAACTTAAGCAGTTGAGTGAGGCCACCCTGACAGACGGCAAATCCACCAGTCCAATAAAACTCCAGGTTCCGTCCAGTAAATGTATATTATGTACCAAGTGTTAACATCATCATCATTATGTGAGACGTCCTCCATTTCAAACCTCTGATCAGTCATGGTAAATGTTTGAGGATCATACAGTATTAAATTCCTATGTGAATCTATAGTTTATATTTATTTGACTGATGTTTGTCATTAAGATAATATTTACATTGTTTGGAATTGTGCACAATAGATATGCTTAACTGCAGTATAAGGGTCTCAAACTTACAAAGAACGGCGGATCAAAGCACAATCTTCCTCTATACTGTAGGTTTTTATGAGAGGCATGTTGAAGTGAATGACTTAAATTGTAAAATATCGACCAAGCTGTTTGTTTACAACAAATAAATATAACCAGCATTTATAAATGTGCAAATCAGTACCGCAATCTCTATTTATTTTTTATATTACATATAGCCCAGCGATGGATTGGCACCCTGTCCTGGGTCTATCTGCCCAGCGCCCGAGACGTTCTCCCCTGGATGGGCATGGGGAACCCCACCGCGACCCTAATAGAGGATAAAGCGGGAGATAATGAATGAATATTACATATAATGTATTTTAAGTACTGTGATTTAGAGAAACAGGGAGAATAGAGTAAACTTTACAGTTTCCATCATTATCATTCATTATCTTCCGCTTTATCCTCTATTAGGGTCGCGGTGGGGTTCCCCATGCCCATCCAGGGGAGAACGTTTCAGGCGCTGGGCAGATAGACCCAATTTTGAGAATTCAATTGACTTGATCCATGTTTTTGGACTGTGGGAGGAAACCGGAGAACCCGGAGGAAACCCACGCAGACACGGGGAGAACATGGAAACTCCACCCAGATGGGGATTCGAACCGGGAATCCCTAGCGCTGAGAGGCGAACGTGCTGACCACTAAGCCACCGTGCCGCCCTTTACAGTTTTATATCATTCATAATAAAAATTTATATTTGTTTGTATTCCAATTTTTATATATAGTATAATCTGTGTCAGGACATCCCTATTTTCCCTGATTATCAGCTGGTGTACTTTAAAATATGTAAATTATATGTCATAATAAATCCCAGTTTAATATACAGTAAGCCGATTTTCAACATGGTTCATATTATAGTGAAATATATGCTTGAAGCACTTTATTAAATTCTAATAGGCAGTGATGATACCGACTGTCAGCACTAAAAATATATATATGCAGCACATTTTTTATTACAGTTTTGCCTATATCATCTATTATGTTCCGCTTTATCCTCTATTAGGGCGGGGGGAGGGGGTTCCTCATGCCCATCCAGGGGAGAACGTTTCGGGCGCTGGGCAGATACACCCAGGACAGGACGCCAATCTATCGCTGGGCACACACTCACAAACACACTCTATATGGGGCAATTTGGAGGATTCCGTTGACCTTGATCCATGTTTTTGGACTGTGGGAGGAAACCGAAGAACCCGGAGGAAACCCACACAGACACCGGGAGAACATGGAAACTCAGATTGGGATTCAAACCAGGAATCCCTAGTGGTGAGAGGCGAATGCCACCGTGCCGCCTATTTTGCCTATACCTTTTTAAAAAAAATAAAAATAAAATAAAAATAATTATATATATATATAGAATCAGCCACCAATGTAAAATTTAAAACGTTTGTTATTTTAAATTATCAATCATGTTACCTGAAGGTTCATTTCATAACAAAACTAAATGTTATCGAAAGAGGAACAAAATAAAATGTTCTAGATTCTGGTTTACGGTACGGCTCTACTAACAATTTCAATTTGCATTATTATCAATAACAGTATGAGTAATGATAATTTGTAACAGTATGATAATTTGCATTATCAATAACAGTATGAGTTTCGCAGTGTTTACTTTAAATGAGGTCACATTCTTAAAATAATCTAAATCAAATCGACCTTTTTCCTAAACGTCCAGCAAAAATGGCATTTGCAAAATGGCAAAAATAGAAATCAAAACAATGCCAAGGTAACTGCACTCAACCTTCCATTAACTGTAGTAATGCGAGGTACATCCGTTTAAAACCGGCTGCTTCCTAAAGACGAGTAGAGAATCGTTCAAATGTTTTCAGACACGGTGAAGAATGAAAATGAGGAGAATACGGCAACATTTCAGCCTCATCTAGTTGAAGTTCAAGTGATTTATTTGTAGAGTGCTTTTTAAAACATCGTCACAAAGCAGCTTTATAGAATGAAAAGCCTTTAAACCCCCAAAGAGCAAGCTGAAGCGACAGTGGCAAGAAAAAACTCCCTGTTATGTTGTTTTTTTTAAGGAATAAACCTTGTGAGGACCAAGACTCAGTGGGGGTCTCATCCTCCTTGAGCGGCCAGGCAGCAACAACAATGTAGGACAGCCGTTGGACACAAATAGTGTCGAGATCGGGTGACTGTATTTAACAAATGGAAAAACTAACAACTGAAAGTCCATTAAGGGCGTCCTGCAGGACCGCCCGTCCATCCAATTAATATCCAGCTTCCATCTGTGTACTGTGCAGTGCATTATTACAAAGTGGACAGTTAGGGGGACCCACCAACTTGTCTAGACTGGGTCATGCTTCCAATGAGCCAATTAGGTTGATTAACTGCTCCACATTGGGAGGACTTCAGACCCAAGCCAAGCACTCTCTCTAAAACTGTTATATACAAAAGCCCGGACACTTTGAGCCTAAAGCACGTGAGGTGATTTATTAACAAGTTCAAGTTCTTCATTTATGTCGCGCTTTTTACAACAGTACATCGTCACAAAGCAGCTTTACAGAATGAAAAGCCTTTAAACCCCCAAAGAGCCAGCCGAAGCGTCAGTGGCAAGACAAAACTCCCTTTTATGTTGTTATTCAAGGAAGAAACCTTGGGAGGACCAAGACTCAGTGGGGGACTCGTCCTCCTTGAGCGGTCAGGCAGCAGCAACAACTAACCCCCGTCTCGTTCCGGGCTTGGTGGATGTTTCCGGCAAATGGTGAACATGTTCGTTTTGCATAATTGGGCTTTCGTGGTGTTTTTTTTGCGGGGAAGAAAATCCACGGGAAAAAAAAAAACAAAAAAAAAACCTTCATTTAACTAACTTGGAGAAAGAAAAAAAAATACGAAAAAAGCCAAACAAAACTTCCACATTAACTAAACATAAGTTTCCCGTGCATACCATAGTGCTAACCACTCTTTCCACTAATCACTGGAACCATGTGGAGGTTTGTGAGGTATATCGAGCTTATATATCGAGCTTGGGTGAGGTATATCGAACACACACACACATTCCCAATTATAAGATAATAAGTCTGGTTTAACTTGATGTAACCGCCCCAAACACCTGTTACTTTTGTGCTACCATTACAACAACCAGATATTAGACACCAGGCACCATTAATATAAAGATCAGACATTGATGGAACTCCAAACAACTATATGTAGTTTATTAAAATAAGTCTGGATCTGAGGGGCGGCACGGTGACTTAGTGGTTGACATGTTCTCCTCTCAGCGTTGGGGATTCCCAGTTCAAATCCCAATCTGGGTGGAGTTTCCATGTTCTCCCCGTGTCTGCGTGGGTTTCCTCCAGGTTCTCCGGTTTCCTCCCACAGTCCAAAAACATGGATCAAGGTCAATATAGAGTGAGTTTGTGTCTGTGTGAGTGAGAATGTGTCCAGCGATAGATTGGCGCCCTGTCTTGGGTGTATCTGCCCAGCGCCCGAGACCTTCTCCCCTGGATGGACATGGGGAACCCCCCCACGCAACTCTAATATACGATATAGAGGAAGATAATGGATGGAAGTCTGGATCTGGACCGCCTTAATACCTTAATAGAGACTATAAATAGCCCTGACGTAGGAAATATGTTTTTATTTTGGATAAAGCTCAGGATTCTGGTGTGCGTCTGCTAAACTGTGTGTTTGAGGGAGATGAGTATTCAGTTTGTGTCGTTGCTCCGAACTCAGAAAGTTCAGCATAGCGCACTTAAGGCAACGTGACTTCAAAAAGATTCTTTACTGGATGGACCTTAAAAAAAGAAAAGCTCATTACGCTAAGACCAGAAAAGAACAGAACTCTTAAGAAGTCAAAGGCCGCAGTGACTGAGCTGCAGAGATCTGTACAAGACTGAAAATGTAAACCAGCGGGCGATTGGCTGGAACACAAAAGACCAAACGGACTGATCTGGACTCGGTAAGCCGGCTCGCTCCTGTAGTGAGGCAGGATGTTTCTGAGAAGCATATGGTGGTTAAATGACCTCTGCGATGTACTTTTCTTGAAACTCTACATTTAAGAAGACGTTTCCATAAATTACAGGCGGTTTTTTGCACTTAAGGGTCTTGCTCAAGGACCCTCACTGGTAACTTCAGCGGACCTGGGATTTGAACCACCAACCTTCAGATTGATAACCCAACACTCTAACCACTGAGCTACCACTCCCTCAGCATGTAAATGAGTGTAAAGTAAGTTTGGGAAGCAGACTAGACCAGAGACCAGACTGTACTCTGTTTCATGTACGTTTTGGTAACTTTTTGGTAACTTTTTTCCTCCAGTGATCATAGAGGACAAATACTTTGCTCTAGACTTGAAAGAAATTGAGAGAAGAGCTGAAAATTTTGGTACACTGGGGATAAGACACCATAATTCTCCTACAAGTGCCACTGTATTAAAGGTAATAACATTGATCCATCAATTATCTTCCGTTTTATCCTCTATTAGGGTCGCGGGGGGGTTCCCCATGCCCATCCAGGGGAGAACGTCTCGGGCGCTGGGCAGATACACTCAGGACAGGGCGCCAATCTATCATTGGGCACACACACACTCGCACTCTATATGGGGCAATTTGGAGAATTCAGTTTACCTTGATCCATGTTTTTTTCCTTGATCCATGTGTGAGGAAACCGGAGAACCCGGAGGAAACCCACGTGGACATGGGGAGAACATGGATACTCTATCCAGATTGGGATTCGAACTTGGCGTTTCCATGTTCTCCCCGTGTCTGCGTGTGTTTCCTCCGGGTTCTCCAGTTTCCTCCCACAGTCCAAAAACATGGATCAAGTCAATGGAGTTCTCCAAATTGCCCCATATAGAGTGTGTCTGTGTGAGTGTGTGTGTGCCCAGCGATAGATTGGCGTCCTGTCCTGGGTGTATCTGCCCAGCGCCCAAGATGTTCTCCCCTGGATGGGCATAGGGAACCCCCCCCCCCCCCGACCCTAATATAGGATAAAACGGAAGATGATGGATGAAAGGATTATATTTAGTCATGACATTTATTTAGTTACTGTAGTGACAGAGCACTCTACTGAGCCATTTTCCTGACCGGACAAGTTGCAGTTAGTACAGATATAGGGGCAATTTGAATAACTTTCATGCACCCATTTATGAAAAGGTCTTTGGAACGAGTTAGAGAAAGGCACAGGGAGGACATGCTGACTTTGCACTGAAAGGATCCTTGTTCGCATCAACCGGGAATCGAACCCAGCAGCATCTTGCTGTGAGGTGCAAGCACTAACCCGCTGCACCACTGTGATGTCATGATTGTAGCACAAAATAGTCATACTTTACCATCAAACCCCGTTCTACTGGAACACCACACCAATTTTTAATTAGATAAAAGAATAAACACAAATAGATGGTGACGAACCTCCAAACAAACGAATCGGGACTTGATGGATTTACAAACTACAACAAATAGAATTTCACAGTAAACAGTGCATACAATCGTTTATTCAACATGACTACCGACGCAGTCGTATAATAATATGTAAGGATTAATGACAAATGCGGGAATCCGAAGACGGTGAATGTTAAAGGTGATCTCACGGTTGAGTTGTGTCTACAGCCTGGAGAGAGCCGATTCGAGGGCAGAACCGAAGTGCCGAGGGAAGCAACCAGATCTGGGGGAGAAGCATAACATCACAGGTTCCCGTTATCCTTTAAAAAAAAAAAAGCAAGAACCAAGAAGTGCACGCGAGAACAATGCATGACGGGAAAGGATTCCATTAATTCCTGCTCTGTGAACTTGGAATGATTATCAGCGTAAAAAAAACATGTGGTTGCAATGACCTGAGATCGAGATCAAGAGTATTACAGAGGAAGAAGTCTTTTTTTTTTTTTTTTTTTTTTCTTTCTGCTTTTAAAAAACCGGGACACCTTCACACACTTAAGCTCCGCTCTGATAAATCTCACGCCGCTTTAAAAGAACGCCGTCATCCGATCGAAACGTAACGAGACGTCTTTCGTCGTAACAGAAGCCCGCGAGGCCGACGAGACTACGGGTCAGGGCGAAAAGATTTATACGACGGAACTTCCCACACGAGGCACTCCATCTCCATTAAAGAGAAGTGAGCTTTAAGCCCCGCAGAACGGTATAGCTTGCAATATCTATTTGTGTAAAGTTTGAAATTGGCGGGGGGGTGGGGGCATCTGGAATTCATTGGAGGTGTATCTGGTTGTACCTCTCCCCGGCTCGGCCTTACCCTTCTCCCGCCGCTTCCCACTGTCGTCGTTTAAATCCCGTTTGAGGACTACCTTGGCTGGGCACACCATGACCTGGGAGCTTAAGTCTCCTTCCCATATAAAAAGCATGGCCTTGCTTCTCGAAGGAGCACTCAGAAACACACTTTAAATACTTTAGAGGGGATTTAATATCAAGTCCATTACAGCCTGTTTGGAGCCCAGTAAATAGTCAATTAGTGGATCGTTTTGATTCGATCCACATGCGGCCGGATGTGCCGGGGCAACCAGATGGCTTTACATGATCAACACTCCACCAGCGCTGCGAGGGTGCAATACGGAGGTGACGCATTACAGAGTACGCTGTTCTTTCTTCGACCCCCCCCCCAAATAAAATCCAAATAAAGGATCCATCGGAACGCTTCTAGAAGGTAGAACATCACACTGCGATCGACGTCTCGAGGAGAACAGCACGGCGATAACGACGTTTGCGTAACGACCCTCGGATGATCGTTACAGCGAAACAGGGCGAACTCGGGCTCCGGGGGGAGGGCCATGCCGCCGACTCCTGCTGGTGGAAGTTCAAATTTAGTGTTGGGACGCTTAAGTGTGGCGGTGCCCCCCCCCCGATCAAAAGATACATCTGGTTGACTCCAATAAAACATAAACCACACTGTAGAAAATTGGGGTTCGGTGGTACTAAGTGGCCCGGGATGAAAGCACCAATAAAAATCAATGATGGCATTGCGAGGGCGCTACAGATTAGACTGTGCTAACAGAACAGAGGTCGGATTAAGTTTTCATCCATCCGTTTGTATAAAGCCTTCGATCCGCAGTGCGTTGTTATTAGGGCACAGAAATATCGGGGGGGGGGGGGGGGGGATCAAACAACAATAACAAAACTCTGGTTATGGAATCGGCGGTTTTATAGTCGCCGTCGTTAAACCCGCGTCGGAACAACAACTGGAAATAAAATGTGTATGTTTGTGTAAAATCAATAAAAGTCTATTTGAAAGAGTGCTGCCTGCGGGTGTCACTTATTGCACATGTAAGGTTTTCCTAGTGCTCCTAAAGACGCAACATAATATTACTGCTGTGTCAGCATATTAATGTCTTGAAGTATGTTTAACCTTAAGGGTTTGAGATCGAGACATAAACGTTCATCTTACATTTACATTTTCATTTGGTCATTTATTGGACGCTTTTGTAAGTATCCAAAGCGACTTACAAGGTGAGCACAGGGTTGCCAACAACACCCCTGCAGCAATGAGGGTTAAGGGTCTCGCTCAAGGACCCCCACGGGTAACTTCAGTGGACCTGGGATTTGAACCCCCAACCTTCAGATTGATAGTCCAACACTCTAACCACTGAGCTACGACGTCCCCTTATTCTTCATTCATCCATCATCTTCTGCTTTATCCTCTATTAGGGTCGCGGTGAGGTTCCTCCTGTCTCGGGTGCTGGGCAGATAGACCCAGGACAGGGCGCCAATCCATCACTGGGTACACACTCACTCACACAGACACACTCTATATGGGGGAATTTGGAGAACTCAATTAACTTGACCCATGTTTTTGGACTGTGGGAGGAAACCGGAGAACCCGGAGGAAACCCACGCGGACACGGGGAGAACATGGAAACTCCACCCAGATGGGGATTCGAACCGGGAATCCCTAGCGCTGAGAGGCGAACGTGCTGACCACTAAGCCACCGTGCCCCCCCCCTATTCTTATTATATCTTATTCATATATCCTTAATTTTGGTCATTAAGCAGACGGTTTTCCCCCAAAGCGACTAACAAACTTCTTAACGTAGATGGGGTCAAGTTTCCATGTTCTCGCCGTGTCCGCGTGGGTTTCCTCCGGGTTCTCCTGTTTCCTCCCACAGTCCAAAAACATGGGACAAGGTCAGTTGAGTTCTCCAAATTGCCCCATATAGAGTGTGTGTGTGAGTGAGTGTGTGCCCAGTGATAGATTGGCATCCTGTCCTGGGGGTATCTGCCCAGCATCCAAAACGTTCTCCCCTGGATGGGCATGGGGAACCCTAGTAGAGGATAAAGTGGAAGATAATGGAGGGATGGATGGATGGGTGGGGGTCAGAACACAGAGTTGGTCTTACAGCCTCCCTGAAGCAATGAGGGTTAAGGACCCACACTGGTAACTTCAGTGGACCTGGGATTCGAACCCACAACCTTCAGATTGACAACCCAACGTCCTAACCACCGAGCTACCACACATACAGTACTAGTCATGTTTAATCGAACCCCATTTGTCCTCCACTTACTGTCCATGTTCTCAGTTTGTAGTTCTGCAGTTCCACTCTGTAGTCCATCTGTTTGTTCTACAGTACATACTGTGTACTGTTCTAATGCTCAGAACCCCAATAGTACCACCACAGAGCAGGGGTTATTGGGTGGGTGTGTTAGTTCCTATCCCAGCAGTGTCACTGAGGTGGAGAAATGAACCCCCCCCCCCCTCACCACATCAGTGTCACTGCAGAACCGACCATAAACAATCCACCACCCAAATGATACCTGTTCTGTGATGCTCCTGACCAACAGAGAACAGAGAACCAACAGAACACCGATGGACTACAGTCTGGAATTGGAGAACTACAAAGTCCACCTGCATAGGGGGAGGAAATAAAGAATGGAGCAAGAAGGGGGCGTGGTCTAACTTTTGACTGGTACTGTGTAAACAGACCACCTATCCAAAAAAAATAGTCCCACACTAATATTTCTATAGGGCCAATGGTTTCTGAAACATGCCATATTTAAACATGTATTCTGTAGCGAATGTGTTCAATATTAAAACTCGTTAATTAAAATGCGTTAATTAAGCAGGGCTTTCCCCGACATTTCCATACTCAGGTCTTCTGACAGTTCAACGTATTTCTAAAAATAGGATTGGGTTTCCTTTTTGCCAAAATGTACAGCATCAATACCCCCTCTACTGTCGGAACTCTGTCACTACAGGCCGTTGCACAGGGTCAGGAATGAAGCCGAGCATGTCTACTGAAGAAACATGTACCATCCCAACTTTTTGTGTTAATTATTTCATCCAGGGGCGGCACGGTGGCTTAGTGCTTTAGCACGTTCGCCTCTCAGCCCTAGGGATTCCCTGTTCGAATCCCCATCTGGGTGGAGTTTCCATGTTCTCCCCGTGTCCGCGTGGGTTTCCTCCGGGTTCTCCGGTTTCCTCCCACAGTCCAAAAACATGGCTCAAGTCAATTGAATTCTCAAAAATTGCCCCATATAGAGTGTGTTTGAGTGAGTGAGTGTGTGTCCAGTGATGGATTGGCGTCCTGTCCTGGGTCTATCTGCCCAGCGCCCGAGACGTTCTCCCCTGGATGGGTATGGGGAACCCCACCGCGACCCTAATAGAGGATAAAGCGGAAGATAATGAATGAATGAATGAACTTACAAGGTGAGCACAGGGTTAATTACAGCACCCATGGAGCAATGAGGGTTAAGGGTCTTGCTCAAGGACCCACATTGGTCAAGTCAATTGAATTCTCAAAAATTGCCCCATATAGAGTGTGTATGTGTGAGTGAGTGTGTGCACAGTGATGGATTGGCGCCCTGTCCTGGGTCTATCTGCCCAGCGCCCGAGACGTTCTCCCCTGGATGGGTATGGGGAATCCCACCGTGACCCTAATAGAGGATAAAGCGGGAGATAATGAATGAAAGGATATTTCATCCAGAACCCAGGGACTGTTTATAAGCGAGAATGTCCCAACAGCTGACAGAAACGAAGGACTTCAGTCACCTCAGTCACCGTACTCAACCCGAGGTCTCGCCCACACTGACCATCTGTTTCATTCGAATAACAAATCAAGAATTTGATTGTCCGAAAGATTGTGCACGGCTGGCTACCCGTCTCCAAAACCAGGGAAATAAATGCTTAGACGGCAAAACGTCAGGCCTCATCTTCTCATCGAAATGTGGTAGACCGGATTAAATCTCAAGCAGGAACTTGGTTCGGA
>JAFMOC010001016.1:0-2500 GCA_019802505.1 Corydoras sp. C115 | reverse complement strand
CACAGTGGCTTAGTGGTTTAGCATGTTCTCCTCTCGGTGCTAGGGATTCCCGGTTCGAATCCCCATCTGGGTGGAGTTTCCATGTTCTCCCCGTGTCTGCGTGGGTTTCCTCCCACAGTCCAAAAAACATGGATCAAGTCAATTGAGTTCTCCAAATTGCCCCATATAGAGTGTGTTTGTGTGAGTGAGTTTGTGCCCAGCGATGGATTGGCGCCCTGTCCTGGGTCTATCTGCCCAGCGCCCGAAACATTCTCCCCTGGATGGGCATGGGGAACCCCCCCGCGACCCTAATAGAGGATCAAGCGGAAGATAATGAATGAATAAAGACATAACGGTAACAGATTTAATAAATCAAGCTTCTAGACTAGTTCTCCAAATTGCCCCATATAGTGTGTGTCTGTGTGAGTGAGTGTGTGTCCAGTGATAGATTGGCCCGAAACGTTCTCCCCTGGATGGGCATGAGGAACCCCCCACGACCCTAATAGAGGATAAAGTGATGGCAAAAACAGCAACACTCTTTGGCACCCACTCTGATGAGTAAAGAGGCATCAGGGTGAGTGCCATAATGAGAAGGGCGTTGCTGTTTTTGCCATCATCACCTCATGAACGCTGGAGACACCTAATCAACATAATCACATAACGTTGAGTAAACGATCAGCTGGGGGTTGAATCATTTTACATTTACATTTAGTCATTTAGCAGACGCTTTTATCCAAAGCGACTCACAAATGAGAACACCACAAGTCAGAAGCCATGGAGAAAACCAACTATACTGTAAGTTCATCAAACCTGATTGTTATTCGAAGCTGCGCCCCCCCCCCCCCCCCCCCCCCCTTTTTTTATTTTTTTATTTATTTTTTTTTTATAACAGGTATTTGGTAAATAGATGCGTCTTAAGTAGTTTCTTAAAACTGTTTAGAGATTCTGCCTTACGGACAGAGTTGGGAAGATCGTTCCACCATTTTGCAGTGGTGAACGCCACAGAATGAGAATTAGCTCCTCGGTGAGGTGGAACCGCCAGGCGGCCATCATCACTGGAGCGAAGTGAACGAGTTGGAGTGTATTTTGAAAAGATAGAGTGAAGGTAAGAGGGGGAAGATCCAGAAATGGTTCTGTATGCCAGAGTCAGCGACTTGTACTGAATGCGAGCAGCTACAGGGAGCCAATGGAGGGAAGTGAGTAATGGAGAGACATGAGTTCGCTTGGGGGTTAAACACGAGTCGGGCTGCAGAGTTTTGAATTAGTTGAAGAGGTCTGATGGTGGAAGTTGGGATACCGGCAAGTAGTGCATTACAAATCAACGCAAAAAGGTGGCCGAGCTTCAGATCCGAGGTTTACAGCAGATGGAAACATCACAGATTAGTAAAGCGACGGCTCGGTCCATGCTGATCGAGTACGTGAGGGCATGTATGTCTCCAATCCACGAGCCATCAGATAGCCGCCATCACCGGCACCCAAAGATAAACAGTCGTGGGCAGCCGCAGTCCAGACAAAGGCAGCCAATCTCCAAATGACACAAACAAGCTCGTTAGATAATTACAGAATCAGGAAACGGTGTGGAAATCGGGACGGTGCATGTCTAGCTCGGACATCCAAATTGAATTCCTCAGGCGTGATGGAGCAGATAGCCGTCTGCCTCGGAACGATGACACGGAACAAGATAACGCCACAAAAAAACGCACCACATGACCTGAAAGAACCAACTCCCTGCCCTTATAGCTTTAATTTAGATTATATTCCAATAGACGATGGGCGGCATCAGTGGCTTACAGTTGTGGTTTTATGCACGGTTTCTATGCTCTCAAGCTCTAGGGATTCCCCCGGTTTTCCAAATCCCCATCCTGGGGTTGGAAGTTTGCCATGGGGGGGGGGGTCGTTTCCTGCCGTGTCCCGCGTGGTTTCCTCCGGGTTTCTCCGGTTTCCTCCACAAGTTCACAAAAACATGGATCAAGTCATCTTGAGTTTGCTCGTAAACTTGTTGCCCCAAATCGAGTTGTTGTTTGAGTGTGTGTTTGTGGCCCTTAGCGATGGATTGGGCGCCCTTGGTCCTGGGTCTTATCTTTGCCCAGCCGCCCGTATGACGTTCCTCAGACCCTGGATCGGGCACATTCGGTGGACCCCACCTGCGACCCGCAATGATGGATAAAATCGGGAGATAATGAATTGAACAGGATAGTCAAAGACGAGGGCAGCGGCAACGTGGCTTAGTGGTTAAGCACGTTCGTGTCTCCTCTCAGCGCTATATGATTTCCCGGTTTCCAATCGACCAATGCTGGGTGGAGTTTCCATGTTCTCGCCGTGTCCGCGTGGGGTTGTCCTCCCGTGTTCCTCCCTTTTTCCGTCCCACAGTCCACAAAACATGGATCAAGTACAATTTCTATTTCTCCAATTGGGCTCCATATACAGTGTGTCTGTGTAGTGAGTGTGGCCATGCGATGGATTGGCGTCCTGTCCCTGGGTGTCTGAGCGCCTGAAACCTTCTCCCCTGGGGAAAGGGGCC
>JAFMOC010001015.1:0-48337 GCA_019802505.1 Corydoras sp. C115 | reverse complement strand
ATTCAACACTTTAAGACTGTAACTGTCCTCAGTGAGAACAACCAAGAAAACATCAGCAGTGATGAGAGTTCGATGATGAGACGCAACATAGAAACGTCATTCATTGGTAGAAAGTGAGGAAGGATAAATCCAGCTGGAGCTAAATTCAATCCCGAGTTTGCTGTTATGGAAACAGAAAACCATGAAGAAGAAACCTAATTTCATTTCAGTGCTCACTCACATTCGGAGAAAATCAGAAAAAAATGTCTGCTTTGACTTGAACAAAAATTGTTTCATTATTACTATTTATCAAGCAGCAGAACATGATTATGACTTAATATTTTAACATAAAGTTATATAAGATCTTACTCTCCTGCTTCCACCATATACAGTAAATTAAAGTTAAAACAGAACTTCCATTGATCGATTATTTTAATCAGGATCAAGTGCTTTGCAAGGAAGGCGCTATGCTACAACACTTCCACAATGTGCTCCAGCATCAGATCGGAACACAAAAGATTCCTTCAAACTAGGCACAAAATTGATAACGAATCTGACTACGAAATCAGAAGATTTTAGGTTTGGACTCGACAGTCAGTTTTTAGTGTCACTCCATTACTCACTTCCCTCCATTGTCGTTCCTTTAGCTGCTCGGGGCATTCCAGTACAAGTCACTGACTCTGTCTGGCCTACAGAACTATTTCTGGATCTTTCCCCCTCCTACTACCTTCACTCTTTTCAAAAATACCTCCGACTCGTTCACAATTCGGGGCTAAGTGATGATTGCCGCCTGGCTATTCCACCTCTAACCGAGGAGCTAATTCTCCACTCCGTGGCGTTCACACACTGTGCAAAATGGTGGAACGATCTTCCCAACTCTGTCCCTAAGGCAGAATCACTAAACAGTTTAAGTACTTAAGACGCATCTCTTTAACAAATACCTGTTGTAGGAAAAAAAAATAAAGGGGGCACCAAGGATGTAAGTTAAATTCCACATTCCGCATCTTCTTTATTCTCTCTTTGCGTGTTTGGTTTTCTTTACCAGTGTAACTTCTTGCAGGAAGATATTGAACGAATGGTTCTCATAAAGAATTTCCTTAAAAAAAACGACTCTGGTGGGACTCGAACCCACAACCTTTGAATGACCACAATACCTTAGAAGTCCAATGCGCTATCCATTGCGCCACAGAGCCATCTGTATAAAAGACATATAATATAAAATACAATATAATAAATATAAAATTTTTTATTCATTCATTCATTATCTTCCGCTTTATCCTATATTAGGGTCCCGTGGGTTTCCCCATGAACGGCTCAGGCGCTGGGTAGATACACCCAGGACAGGGTGCCAATCTATCACTCTATATGGGGCAGTTTGGAGAATTCAATTGACTTTTGACTGTGGGAGGAAACTGGAGAGCCCAGAGAAAACCCACACACGGGGGACACGGGGAGAACATGGAGACTTCAACCAGATTGGGATTCGAAGCGGGAATCCCTAGTGCTGAGAGGCGAACATGCTAACCACTAAGCCGCCTAAATGGAAACATATATTGCTTAAATGGTTTCGTTGTTAAATACTGTATATGTTTTTAGTGTTTTAACACAGATTCTGTCTCCTGACAGGAACTGACACAGAACAAAGAGTCCAAGGGTCAATTTATTTGCTAATGAATTAGTTTTATAACTTCACCAGATAATGTTATGTTACTCATTACCCACATTTTACACCATCTTAAATAGTGTCCCCTTAGCAGAGAGCACTTTAAAATATACACATTATCAGATGTTCCCTATGTAGTGCACTTGTTCACAGTAACATAACTAAATGAAATTGTGCACCTATAGTTTCTGCACTCGCTGCATTTCTCAGTTCTCTCCATTAATTCTCACTCCATATTGTTCAGCACTGCTTAATGGTGAATTGATCTCACATTTACATTTAGTCATTTAGCAGACGCTTTTATCAAAATCAACTTACCAATGAGAGAACAAGTCAGGAGTTAAGGAGGAAGCAGCTACATTGGAGTATTATCAATCCTGATCATTATCCAATATGTTTAAAGTGCCTTGATCATTCCCATTTTTTATTTATTTATTTTGTCTATAATGCTGAGACATTTAGCATCTTTAATAAACAAAACATTTATTTTCTGAAAACACTTAAAGGAAACGTGAGACATTAAAGGATTTGTAGGGAGACATTTTAACATCATTATGGAGTTTATTCATTTATTTTAATATTGTTTGTTGTGGCTGTGATTGTGCAGTCTTTTATATTTTAATATTAAATTTTATAATAAACACCCTCATTATAAATTCAGGGGTTTTTGCCTGAGTATGAAGATAAAAAGTTTATGAACAGCTAAAGGCTGAATTACTGTATTCTGTTAGTATGGATAAGTGATTATTTTGTTGAACTTAGATTTTATTTACACAGACTGTAAAATATTAAATCACAAAACACTGTTAGGACTGTAACTGTGACTTTAGTTTACTGAAGCTACATGTCTGCACTCTACTGGGTTCTTGTCATGTTCTGGAGAAATAGTCGATTCACAAGCAACAGAATTCACATTGACAATTGTTAAATAGATTAGATATAAACTTTAGTATATTTATTATAATTACAAAGAAGGGGCGGCATGGTGGCTTAGTGGTTAGCATGGTCGCCTCTCAGCACAAGGGATTCCCGGTTCAAAGTTTCCATGTTCAACCCGTGTCTGTGTGGGTTTCCTTCGGGTTCTCCGGTTTCCTCCCACAGTCCAAAAACATGGATCAAGTCAATCAAGTCTCCAAATTGCCCCATATATTGTGTGTTTGTGTGAGTGTGTGCCCAGTGATAGATTGGCGCCCTGTCCTGGGTGTATCTGCCCAGCGCCTGAAACGTTCTCCCCTGGATGGGCATGGGGAACCCCACCGCGACCCTAGTAGATAAGATAAGATAAGATAAGATAAGATAATAAAATAAACCTTTATTTGTCCCACAATGGGGAAATTCACATTTCTCAGCAGCAGTTACAGAGGAGGGTGAAAAGGTATACAGTCATTAAAGAGATTTAAACTAGGAAAAATTTTAAATACAGTTAGAAATCTATATATACAAGATAAAAATCAAATTTTCTAATTTGTTATTTACAGTCCTACAGGAATGAAATAAATCAAATATTGCACATGTGGTGTCTGATTAAGCAGCAGACAGTTATTACAGTTATTACATACAGATGATTGAAATGTATTGCACCATCAATGATACATTTATTGCACAGTTATTTTTAGTTTGGTTTGGAGTGATTACTGGGAGCAGTGCTGATTGTGCAGTCTCACTGAAGCAGGAATGAAGGACCTGCAGTAACGCTCCCTGACACACTTCGGATGACATAGCCTGTCACTGAAATTACTGCCCAGTGCTGCTAGAGTCTCAAACATGGAGTGGGATTCATTGTCCATAAGAGTTGCTAGCTTGTTTAGCATCCTCTTGTCTCCCACCACCTGCACTGGGTCTAAGCGTTCCCCCGGGACAGAGCTGGCCTTCCTAATTAGTTTGTCCAGTCTGTTCCTGTCTGCATTTGTGATGCTGCTGCCCCAGCACACCACTCCATAAAAAATGGCTGATGCCACCACTGTGTCAAAAAAGGTTCTCAGGAGTGGCCCCCGCACCCCAAACGACCTTAGTCTCCTCAGCAGATACAGTCTGCTCTGTCGTTTTTTATAAAGTGCAGTGATGTTGTCTGACCAGTCCAGTTTTGTGTTAAGGTGAACACCCAGGTACTTATAAGAGGACTTATGACCGTTTTATTGGAACATAACGTACAACACCAATCCACATAACTTCGATAATTGCAATTTAAATCACTTCTGATATAGTCAAACTGAAAACTTTGAACATTAATTCAAAGATCATCCCCCAAAATAAAATCTAGGGATTCCCAGTTCGAGTTTCCATGTTCTCCCCGTGTCTGCGTGGGTTTCCTCCGGGTTCTCTGGTTTCCTCCAACAGTCCAAAAACATGGATCTAGTCAATTGAGTTATCCAAATTGCCCCATATATGTGTGCGTGTCTGAGTGAGTGTGTGCCCAGCGATTGATTGGCACCCTGTCCTGGGTGTATCTGCCCAGCGCCCGAAACGTTCTCCCCTACTGTATATCCTAATATAAGATAAAGCAGAAGATAATGGATGGATGGATAATTGACATTTTTTCTGTCCAAAGAAATTCTTATTTTGTACTGCATTTCATAACTAAATAAACAGGTTACAAACTTACTCCTTTTTCAGAATGGTTGAGAGGTCTAAGGCGCCAGACTCAAGGTACTTCACCTTCCACATGAGAATTCTGATCTCCATTTGCAGGTGTGGGTTCAAATCCCACTTCTGACATAATTCTATTAAAAATGTTTTCCTGCAGCTCTAAAAAGAATGATTTAACTGACAACAGTGAAGAAACAGACAATACAAAATTGTAAAGACCCATTATTTACTTTCTGATGATTTAAACTCCAACATCACATTAATATTTGTTTAATGTGGGTTCATTAGTTTTCATTTAACTAGTACCAAATAGTGCAACAGACACTACGTATGTGCCCTAGTTGTCTGTGTACAGTATAAACTATGAAGTGCACTTTGTTACCAATCAATAGCATTTGACATTCTGCCAGGGAATGAAACAAAACGCAACTGAACAAATGTAACAAAGTAAACTACATTTATTTTACAGATTCATTTGAGTATAATTTTAAGTGTAAAACAGTAAACTATAAAACTATTCCTATATTTTCAAACAGTAAATTTAAAGTTACTGGATGGATTGATGCCCTGTCCTGGGTGTATCTGCCCAGCGCCCGAGACGTTCTCCCCTGGATGGGCATGGGGAACCCCACCGCGACCCTAATAGATGATAAAGTGGAAGATAATGGATGGATGGAAGAAGTGTATTAAACAATAACTCTTATACATCGGATAACTCAATAACATCGGATCAGAAATATACAGGTTCTCATTAATTCATTTCATTCATTCATTATCTCCCACTTTATCCTCTATTAGGGTCGCGGTGGTTTTCCCCATGCCCATTCAGGGGAGAATGTCTCAGGCGCTGGGCAGACACACCCAGGACAGGGCGCCAATCCATCGTAGGGCACACACTCACTCACACAGACACACTCTATATGGGGCAATTTTTGAGAATTCAATTGACTTGATGCATGTTCTTGGACTGTGGGAGGAAACAGGAGAACCTGGAGGAAACCCACACAGACACGGGGAGAACATGGAAACTCTACCCAGATGGGGATTTGAACCGGGAATCCCTAGCACTGAGAGGCGAATGTGCTAACCACTAAGCCACCGTGTCGCCCTCATTAATTCATCTCATTTTAATTAGTGCATTATTATTAACTGTTCTTTGTATCAGGCAGCATGGTGGCTTAGTGCTAGGGATTTTTGTTTCAAATTTCAAGTTTCCGTATTCCCCCATTGTCCAAGCTTTCCTCCGGGTTCTCCAGTTTTCTCCCACATTCCAAAAACATGGATCAAGGTAAAATGAATGCTTCAAATTGCCCCATATGGAGTGTGTTTGTGAGTGAGAGTGTTCCCAGTGCCCCTGGATGTGCCCCTGGACGACCCTAGTAGAAGATAATGGATGTGTCTTCTTTATATCTGCAAATAAGTTCCCTTATGTAGATATAAGATATGTAGTCTTTATCTTTGTGTAAGACTCACACACACTAATACATTTTCTGACTTTGTACCAATATAGTTAAATTGGAAGGGCATTAGAGTGAATATCTAAAGCTCCCTAGATCAATCCTGGGTTAAGGCAGATCTTGACATCTTTTGTCTGTGCACTACATACTTCAAAATTGAATAACAATTAATACCTACTTTAGACAAATTTAATATAAAAAACTAGGATCAGTTGATTAATTGAAAATAAAAACATTTTATAAAGAAGCTTGCCGTGATCCGGTTTGGAACCACTATACGATCACGGCATACCACTTGGCCCCGAAAGCAGCAGTTTATAGAACCCTTTGAAGTTCTAATTTTTCCAGTTGATCGTGGGGCTTAAAAACACAGTTCTCACATAGCGGGAGAAGCCTGCTAGATTTCTAGGTGACCACTGAGTCAAACTTCTGAACCATAGTAAGGGAGGGATATTTGTTTTAATCTGATGTTGAGTGCATTTGGAAGTATGGCAGACTGAAATCTGAGGTTTGAACCATATTCGCCATAATGCCCTTTCAAATGTTTTTCATTGATCAGGACTTGAAAAAAAAAGCAGTGCTTTCCAACGTTTCCAAATTCTTACTTTGGTAGACATTCATGGGCTTTAACAAACAGCACCTTAAAAATAAAATCTTTCCCATACCGGGAGTTGAACCCGGGCCGCCTGGGTGAAAACCAGGAATCCTAACCGCTAGACCATATGGGACACAAACTGCTCTTCTAAATTTGATTTAATTGAGCTGAATTCTTTTTGAGGTTCACTATTTGGAAAAAAGATATAGTTCATCAAGCAACCAGTTCAACCATGAACACACATGCTGTTTGTCTAAAAAACTGAATGATAGATTTACATTAACATTCTGTGAATTAAGAACAACAAACAATTAAATCTTTCTAATAAACATATCACACCATATCACATAACAGACCAATTTTACAAGTATTCTCAGCGACAATATTTATCCAAACAGAGCACTCATTTTTGTTTCCTTTATTGTAGTACACATAAATGAATACATAAACCAAAACCAGTGTAAGAACTTGTGCTCAATCACATGTCCATTGTGTCGCCATTAGGGCGATATAGATAGAGAATTTTATAATGACACATTGAGAAATGATAGGACCTTTTATTTTGATACCATTTCCTGTACCATCTGTTGAAATCAGTTTCTACTTAAGTATTTCCTGACCGTGAACGATGCTAGAAGCAAAGTCGTAAGTAAAACTCATTGTTAAGTTAAATAATTGATAGAATAAGTTAAGTTGAAAGAGAAGGTAATAAATAGTTTAAAAGATCATTTTTATTTTACATGTATTTACAAGGATATTCATGAGACTTCATGTGAAGCTGAACTTTATGTTTAAAAAAAATCAAACTTTGTTTTGTTGCAGTTTTCACTCTGATATGTAATACTGGATTCTTCAGTAAACAACAGTGAAATGTTAACTACAGTACAGACTCCTGTTTTTTTTGTATCAGGGTTTAACTTGTTGGATAGCTTGAGTCGCTACACTGCAGTGAAGACAACATAACATACAACATACTGTGTCAATTTACAGGTACAACGTACTGTAATAAAAGAAATCGCACCCTGAACATTGTGTCTTTGATTGTTACTGTACTGTATCTATTGTGTGTAATGGATCCTCCATGGAGTTTACAGTACTCATTTCTGCATTGAGTTGTGATATTACTGCATTTTCTGCATTATTCATTATTCCTATGAAATGCAGAAATCTATAGTAAATGCCCAATACATATTTGAGAATAAATAAGGGTTGCTCAAATGCATCCTGGCAGTTGTGAAACTGTTAAAAGAACAGTGTCACACTCTGAAAATTGTGTTTTCAATATTTTTGGTAATGTGGTTAATGATGCTCAGTAGTGTGTACATTTTTGCAGGCCTTGAGCGGAATTGTGGTGTCAAAGTTTGCTTTTGAGCATATGAGCAACTGTTTTTTGTGTGATGTATTTGTTTTGAAAAGAGATTGTGAGGTTGTGTGTATGTAGCTTTAGAAAAGTGTTTTGTATTTAGAGTTTGTGAAAAATGAGGAGCAATGTCATGAAACATATTTAAGTAATATAGAAAAACTATAATCAATATATTTGGTAATTTAACACAAATAGTAATCAAATAAATAACACAATGTTCATTATGAGTTTTTCACAATGTTCATTATGAGTTTTAAACTACAAGCATCATAACCACTCTGAACATACTCTCTTCCTCCATTCTGCCAAAAGCAAAAGGAGCATTCATCAATGAAATAAAGCAGATGAACTAATTCATCACTCCATATCTGATTCATGCTTTGAAGAGAGTATCTTGATTCTTCATCATGGTTAGGATGGCACAACACTTTCTAATCACATTTCCAAGTTATAAACTATAGAAATGATCTCTGAAAGTATAGTCTTAATCCTGAAAATGTAAAGTACAATTGAGTGCACTACAAGGTTACTGTTTATGTAGATGGTAGTTTAGTCTGTATATGTAGTAACTTGTTTTGTGGAGCCCCCACCTGGCATAAATAAATTACTGCAACCAATGTGACACACTGACGCGTTAACATTCAGTCTCCTCTGCAGATCTGTAGTGTGAATGTGGAACTTTTTTTTCTTTTATCTCTGAATTTTAAATTTTTGTTATAACGAAACGTTAAATTGAATTATTCTGTTAAAAATCTATTGTATTTCACATGATAAAATATCAAAATGGTGGCTTAGTGGTTAGCACGTTCGCCTCTCAGCTTTAGGGATTCCCGGTTTGAATCCCGATCTAGGTGGAGTTTCCATGTTCTCCCCATGTCCGCATGGGTTTCCTCCGGGTTTTCTGGTTTCCTCTCACAGTCCAAAAACATGGATCAAGTCAATTGAGTACTCCAAATTGCCCCAAATAGAGTATGCCTGTTTGAGTGAGTGTGTGCCCTGGATGGGCATGGGGAACCACCCCACGGCCCTAATACAGGATAAAAGTGGAAGATAATGGATGAATGAATGAAAATATCAAATTTGATTTTTAAATTCATTCATTCATTATTTCCCACTTTATCCTCTATTAGGGTCACGGTGGGGTTCCCCATGCCCAACCAGGGGAGAACATCTCGGGCGCTGGGCAGATAGACCCAGGAAAGGGCGCCAATCTATCGCTGGGCACACACTCACTCACACAGACACACTCTATATGGGGAAATTTGGAGTACTCAATTGACTTAATCCATGTTTTTGGACTGTGGGAGGAAACCGGAGAACCCAGAGGAAACCCACGCAGATAACATGGAAACTCCACCCAGATGGGGAGTCGAACCGGGAATCCCTAGCCCTGAGAGGCAAACGTGCTAACCACTAAGCCACCGTGCCTCCTTGATTTTCATATGTAATACTTATTTTCATTTGTATTAATTTAATATAATGTTGCTTTTGTCATCTATAGAACCAAATCTCTTAAACTACTCACAGTGTCTGTAATATCTCACCCCCTCATTCTTTTTTGTTTCTTTTATCGTAGTACACATAAATGAACACATACAATAAACCACAACCAGAGTAAGTACTTGTGCTCAATTACAGGTTCATTATACTAATACTTTATATAGAACTTTATTAAAGCATATTACACTGTAATATGCTGTGCATGTACCGTTTCTGATGAACGCTGAAACCTTACTGACGAGCCTGTCAACAGGAATGAAAACAAAATAGAGAACTGTCCATGAACTTTCTCAACAAAAAAGAGTTAATTTTTCCCTTAGTGCATAGACTGACATAAAGTCTCTGTTCTTCACAAAATAAAATATAAATAAGAAAACATTTCTATCAAAATTCAATATAATAATTCAATATTCAATAATAAACATTTCAGGGGCTTATTAAAACAACCTATCTGGAAGTAGTCCCTGTTAATATAGTGGACAGTATCTTTACCTCTCACGCAGAAGACGGGAGTTCGATTCCCTGACAGGGAGAACTAGCTTTTGCTCTTTGTTAATGGAAACTATTAATGTTGTTAATGGAAACACATAAAGCTTCAAGGATAAATATCGTCTTGTCTGCTTTTAATATCCATAAACCGACAAAAAAAGGTGTTTTTTTTCTTTTATTTAATATAAACATTGATTAATTAAGGAAATTACATCTACATCTTTGAACACATGGGCAGCACCGTGGCTTAGTGGTTAGCACGTTCGCCTCCCACAGTCCAAAAACATGAATCAAGTCAATTGAGTTCTCCAAATTGCCCCATATAGAGTGTGTATGTGTGCGTGTCTGTGTGAGTGAGTGTGTGCCCAGCGATAGATTGGCGCCCTATCCTGGGTGTATCTGCCCAGTGCCCGAAACTTTCTCCCCTGGATGGGCATGGGGAATCCCACCACAACCCTAATATAGGAAAAAGCGGAAGATAGTGAATGAATGAATGATAGTGTGGCCAAAAGAACTGTTAGTTTTCCAAGGAAACCAGCCAAGACTTTGCCTCCAGTTAAAAAAAAGAATTGAGCCATACAATGGAGAATGCAGGTAACGATCCCACTACCTCTCGCATGCTAAGCGAGCACTCCACCATTTGAGCTAATTTGAGAAATAATCTTCTCTTAGGGCAACACTTCTCAAACATGATCACTATAAACTTTCCATTGCAAATCCAGCCCAGAATCTAGACTGAAAATGATCAGACTGGAATGTTTCCGCAAATTGTCAGGCCGATTAGCTCAGTTGGTTAGAGCGTGGTGCTAATAACGCCAATGTCACAGGTTCGATCCCTGTATCGGCCAACTTTTCAATGTATTTGTGGTATTAAAGGAAAACAACCTTTCTTAGGGAAATGAAGCAGACAACAACAACATAACAAACACCATGACTTAAAACTATTTGAAATTGTTATCAATTTTTCAAGTTAAAAAATTTACAGACTTGATATTGTGGCAAAAAGAATTGTTAATTTTCCATGGCACCGGCCATGAATTTTCCTTAACCATTTTCCTCTTGCATTTGAGCTAATTTCCCCTTTGTCCCTTTTCGCCCGTGTGTCCAGCAGTGACATTATTGACAATAACACACACGCTTCACATGAGCGCTTCACCTTCGTATCAATGAGTGATAAACAAAACATTATTTTAAATCATAAAGCACAGATTAATAGAAACAGCATATAAACAGTTGCGGCAGTTTTTTTTATAAACTACGTTCGGTAATTTGGCCACTAGATGGAAGTATTTGATTGTTAGAGAAACAGACAGTTTTTGCTCTAAATTTACTTCACTGACAAGTAGCTTAAACTATAGCAGTTGATATAAAAGCTCTTCCCTAATGTAAAATTTAAAAGAATTAAGAATTAAATAACCGGGTTCCTGCTATGTGAGAGCTTGATTTAGGTCCCGAGATCAATTAGCAAAATTTAAAAGCTCTTTTAAAACTGCTGCTGTTTCATTAACATCCAGTTTTATGAAAGGGTGTAGGAAGGGCTTTGTGGTGTGCTGTGATCGTAGTGCGGTTAGTATGGCTGCACCTAACAATCAATATTTTTTTTTTTCGATTAGTCGATTAATCTAAAAGCTAAACCTTAGTGTTTGGATTTGAAATTAAGTGTTTGGGTTTGAAATTAAAATAACGTTTCCAAAATAATGAAAAATAAAAACCTTTAATGTTGAAATATTTTCTTTAATTAAACACAGTGCTCTTAATGGCACTATAGAAACCCAAATATGTTTTTGCATTAGCAGCTTTATCATAGATAAAATCTCAGCAACAAGAGATTCAATAATTCATAATATAAAGCACATTAGAATGATTGTGGAACATTTTTAAGTTAGTTACTATTATTCAAATGTTTTATCAAAAATGCTGGACGTTCATTTTTTTGCCCCAGTGCTCTGCGTTGTGCCTGCAGCAACTCTGGTCATGGCAAACTTTATTTTGAATGAATCATTAATTTTTGTTCAGAAATAAGCATTTGGACAGTGATGGATTGGCGCCCTGTCCTGGGTCTATCTGCCCAGCGCCTGAGACGCTCTCCCCTGGATGGGCATGGGGAACCCCACCGCGACCCTAATAGAGGATAAAGCGGGAGATAATGAATGAATGAATGAATGAATGAATGAATAAGCATTTGGATGTTTTTATGGTTTTATATTATTATACTTATAATATTAAACTGAACAAAATACTTTGAAGTTTTAGGATTAGCCTGCTCCAACTGTGGTATCTTTCTTTAGTGGTCTTTACAGAAAGTGCTATTATGCTGGGGTTTGTTATTGTTTGAATTATTCACAATTCATAATATTCATATTACAAAACGCTTTCAGATTGTGTCATTTCAATATCTTTACTCTGTCCTGGATTGCATGAAAACATTTTTTCATTTAGGTTTAAAGTCTACTCTTTAGACTGCGTAAAGTTTATTTTAAAAGAGACAACTGCTGAAATAGTAAAAACACTAATAATAACAATAATAAAACACTTAATTTTTGCACAAACCTTTGACTGAAACAAGTTTTGTCTGCAATCCTTATTATACAGCTTATAAAAATGTTCAGCTCTGCTGTATTCAATCAATTCAATTCTTTAGATTTTCTTTGTCTAGCGTATGTGTTAATTTTTATAAAATTTTGAAGTGGAGAGTCAAAACACTTCACGCTGTTAAATTCTGCTAAAACCTGGTCTCGAACCAGGAACCTTTAGAGCTTCAGTCTAAGGCTCTCCCAACTGAGATACTTCAGCAAAAAAAACAGCACATTTAATTATCAAAATACTGTTCTAAATAATGACTGGTTTAAAAATACTTTTGCCTTAAAAATACAGTTTAATGAATGAAGACAGCAAATTACAGTAAATTAAATTTTTATTAAATAATATTCAGAAATCAATTTTAAAAGCCAACACAGATCTCACCAAGATTTGAACTCGGATCACTGGGTTCAAAATCCAGAGTGCTAACCATTACACCATGCAACCACAAAACACTGGTCAAGAATGTTATTCTGCTTCTGTAAAAGAAGGAAAAGGAAAATGTAAAGTAAAAGTTAGTTATTGTTTGCTGTATCTATCTAACACACTCACTCACACAGCCACACACTATATGGGGCAATTTGG
This sequence comes from Corydoras sp. C115, assembly GCA_019802505.1. Lineage (NCBI taxonomy): Eukaryota > Metazoa > Chordata > Actinopteri > Siluriformes > Callichthyidae > Corydoras > Corydoras sp. C115. The sequence goes on along the minus strand of JAFMOC010001015.1, from coordinate 35,540 downwards.
CAAATGCAATCGACCTTGATTCATGTTTTTTGGACTGTGGGAGGAAACCGGAGAACCCAGAGGAAACCCACACGGACACGAGGAGAACATGGAAACTAATGATAATAATAATAATTATAATAATAATTTAATTATTATTATTATTAGTAGTAATTGTATTAGTAATACATAACACAATCAGAAGGCAAATTATCAGGCAACTTTTGGCACATTTTGGAGATTTATCTTCTGATAAATAACACTGTTGAAATCTTATTTTTAATAGAAAACTGATTAAATATTACAATAAATTTGATAAGACTTGTGACTGTACAGGGCGGCACGGTGGCTTAGTGGTTAGCATGTCTGCCTCTCAGCACTAGGGATTCCCGGTTCGAATCCCCATCTGGGTGGAGTTTCAAGTTGCCCCATGTAGAGTGTGTTTGTGTGCGTTTGTGTGCGTGTGTGTGAATGTGTGCCCAGTGATAGATTGGCACCCTGTCCTGGGTGTATCTGCCCAGTGCCCGAAACGTTCTTCCCTGGATGGGCATGGGGAACCCCACCGCGACCCTAATATGGGATAAAGCAGAAGATAATGAATGAATGTGACTGTACACTGTGGTTTTAACCTGCTTACTGGAGCTCTTTATTAACAGTTTATTTTATTTTATTAATTCTAGTTAGGCGTTTAAGATCAGATTTAATACATTGGGAAGGGGAAAGACAGATGATTAAAAAGCCCCAGACTATGCTCCTAAAGAAGCACAATTTAGGAACCCAAAAAAACACCACTTTTATATATGACAACATATATGACAACATAGACACAGACATGGTCATGGTTTTTGGACCAGCTGCAACTTAAAGTATGAGTACGGAGTCTTCAGCCCGGCTAGCTCAGTCGGTAGAGCATGAGACTCTTAATCTCAGGGTCGTGGGTTCGAGCCCCACGTTGGGCGAGTGGTATTTTGATTTAGTTGAAAGCTATTCATTGCCAAATGTGTCGACAGTGATGATCATTTCTTACTGCTTATTGACCTTACAAATTTCCTTGCATGCATCTGAATAATTTCGTTTTGCACAATAAACATGACAAATGAAGCATCTGTAAAACTGCAATTTCCCTCCTAGGATTAACAAAGCATTGTGATTCATGTGTGGGATAGAACCACCAGCGTTTTGTTTGATAGCTGAATACGTTACCACATAACCAACCTGGCTGGATTTCTTTAGTTTGGTTTGCTTCAATTTCCTCCCACAGTCTAAAAATATGGATCAAGGTAAATTGAATGCTATAAATTGCCCCATATAGAGTGTGTTTGTTGTGTGTGTGAGTCTGTGCCTAGCAATAGATTGGAGCCCTGTCCTGGGTGCAACCCAAAACAACAACATGAATTGTGTTGTAAAAAGTGTTTAAAACTTAATTTACATAAAAACTTTAATCAGATTTTTACGGTGTGCAGGCTATGATTTCACATGAAATCCACATCTTTGAGTCCAACATTAATGTATCGAGGATTTTTTTTTACTATGCACAGAAACAAAAAAAAAAAAAAAAAAAAAAGATAAAGATGAACAGAACAACTAACAGAGTTGCCAGATTCCACAAAACCCTTCACCTAAATCAGTTTTAAATCTGTTAACCTGAAAAGCTGAAATTGCTCCAAAATGTAGTGTCGTAGGATTTCAGCATTTTGTTCTCCCATATGAATAAACATAGAACTTTCCATAGTAACTGAGAATGATTGGATTGAAACTGTTTTGAAAGGAATACATGTCTTGTGGCATTAACATTCTTATGTACAGTAGGATTTGTAATTTTTTTTTTGCATTATTATAACAAAAAGGATTGATCTCAATAATCCTGACAATAACCTACCCCAACTTTAATCAAATATTCTAAAGTTTGTCTAAATATTGTTCTAACTTTGTAGCAGTTATAGTAAAATCACTGTATTGACGAGAAAAGTTGCTAAAATGTGCCCTCTGTTGGCAGTTAGGATTCCTGATTTTCACCCAGATAGCCTGATGCCAAGCAGCTTTTTGAACACCACTAACAAATAGATCACATGGAATTTGTGACACTGTCCACTGCACTGACAAGGAAGGTGTAAACGTGGGAGGAAACCAGAGAAAACCCACGCGGACACAGAGTCAGGGCAGAGTCAGGGCACTTCAGCCACAGTGCTTGGTGGGACTGGGAATTGAACCAGAGACCTTCAGACCACAAGGCTGGTTCCTTAACCACAAGCCTTTAACTGCTCAGGCAGGTAGAGATACCACTATACTAACGAGGACTGCTTCAGCTGTTGTTTAACCTTTAAGTTCAGTAGATTTGTATGGGATACAAATACAGATGAGCATCACAATGACCTGACATGTCATATATTACTGTTGAAATATTGAAATATTTGTGATGCTCACGCATATAACTTTGGTTGAGAATTTCCAGGTTCAAACCTTAGCTCTTGAGTATGTGTTCTTGTCTGTATGTCTGCCCTCCTCACAGTTAACTTGGTGAATGACTGTCTGCAATACTTCCAAATGTGCTCAACATCAGAATAAAACAAATATTCTTCCAAACTGGTGACTGGTGTGGGCCACTGGCACAATGGGTAATACATCTAACTATGGCTCAGGAGGTTCTAGGTTCGACTTCTGCCAGACTCAGTTGTCAGCTAGAAATCTAGCAGGCTTCTCCCGCTATGTGAGAGCAATGTTTTTAAGCCCCAAGATCAACTGGCAAAATTAGAACTTTAAAGGGTTCTATGACATACTGCTCTAAGGGTGAAGTGGTGTGCTGTGATCAGTTCTCTGTGTTGTGGCCACAGCAACCCCTGTTCGAATCCGGGTCACATCAAGCTTGTTCAGAATATATTTTTTATTTTCAATAAATCAACTGATTCTGTGTTCTTTATATTTCATTTGTCTAAAGTAGGTATTAATTGTAATTAATTATGTAGTGCACAGATAAAATATGTCAAGTTCTGCCTTAAACCAGGATCAATCCAGGGATCCTTTCGATCTTCACTTTAATGCCCTTCCAAATGAGCTATTTCAGTACAAAATCATAAAATGTATTAGTGTGTGTGAGGCTTACACAAAGATAAAGACCACATATCTTATATCTACATAAGTGAACTTATTTGCAGACATAAAGAAGATGCATTTATTATCTTCTACTAGGGTCGCGGGGGGGTTCCCCATTCCCATCCAAGGGAGAACGTTTTGGGCACTCTCACTCACGAACAGACTCCATGTGGGGCAATTTGGAGCATTCAATTTACCTTGATCCATGTTTTTGGAATGTGGGAGAAAACTAGAGAACCCGGAGGAAAGCCTGGACATGGGGAATATGGAAACTCTACCCAGATTGGGATTTGAACCAAAAAATTCTAACACTGAGCAGCAACTGGGCTAACCACTAAGCCACCGTGCTGTACGCTTCCAAAAACAGTTGTGTCTAATAATGCACTAATTAAAATGAGATAAATTAAACCTGTATATTTCAGATCCAATGTCTGAAGTGTTGTTGTATAATACACTTCTTGTTTTACAGAATCCGGCTCCAGATTAACTTTCTTTCTAGTTTCTCTGTCATGTGTCTGTTTTTCTGTGGAGAAGTTTTTAATCACGACTGTTAACCATAGTCAGATTGTGACCTGTGGCTTTATCTTTCAAAATATCACGTTTGACACTATCCAACTCCAACAATCTGCTTGTTGCATTGGGTCACTTGAATTCTGTGAATAATAGATTGTATCTAATATAAGAGAATTTCTTGTTGAACTGTTTTCAACAGGCTTTAATCTCATATTATAAATGTCTAAAATCTGTTACTGCATTCCTGTATTGGCAGGTTTTGCAAAGTAATTTTGGAATTAAAGGCAAACAGTATTTCTCAGGAAAATAAAAAAGACACCAACAACAGAACAGACCCAGTACAGTAAAACAATTTGAAGATCTAATAAGTCATCAGCATCCAAAAACTTACAGACTTGATATTGTGGCCAAAATAATTGTTAGTGTCTAAAGAAGGTGTACTTCATGGTGGACAATGCGAGCAAACTAATCGAGCCCTCTACTCACTGAGCTAACTCTACTTTAAACGCTTACTTAAGTTGATATATCTAAAGGTGATCACTCTATAATGTTAAACTTTCCACTTGAGAAAGCTTATTCTGCTCCCGCTACCTCACACTTGCAACCTGAGTGCTCTAACATTTTAGTTACACATTTCTCCTGAGAATTTTAATTTTCTCTTAGGCCGATTGAGCTAAAAATTATCATTATAAACTTACCAATGGGGCGGCACGGTGGCTTAGTGGTTAGCACGTTCGCCTGTCAGCATTCCAGGTTCAAATCCCCATCTGGGTGGAGTTATCATGTTCTCCCCATGTCCGTGTGGGTTTCCTCCCACAGTCCAAAAACATGGATCAAGTCAATTGAGTTCTCCAAATTGCCCCATGTAGAGCGTGTCTGTGTGAGTGAGTGTGTGCCCAGTGATAGATTGGCACTCTGTCCTGGGTGTATCTGCCCAGCGCCTGAAACGTTTTCCCCTGGATGGGCATAGGGAACCCCCCCGTGACCCTAACATAGGATAAAGCGGAAGATAATGAATGAATGAATGAAACTTACCAATGCAAAGCCAGCCTGGAAGCCAGACAGCTAATGATCAGTGTGCAGCGCTGCCTGTGGTTGTCAGGCTGATTAGATCAGTTGTTTAGAGTGTGATGCTGATAATGTCAAGGGCTTAGGTTCCCTATATCTGTCATTCTTGCAAAGAAATTTTGTAATATTAAAGGCAAACAGTTTTTCTCAGGAAAATAAAACAGACACCAACAACAGAACAAACACAATAACTTAAAACATTGTAATAAATTCATCAAGTCCAAAAATTTATAGACTTCATATTTTGGGCAAAAGAATTGTTAGTTTTTAAAGGAACCAGCCATAATTTTTCCTCCAGCAAAAAATATAATAATTGAGCCATACACTCTACCACTTGAGCTAATTCCCCATAACCTTAATCTTCATTTAGGGCAATACATCTCAAACATGTTTACTATAAACTTTCCAATGCACATCCAGCACAGAATGTAGACAGAAATTGATCAGACTGGAATGTTTCCATTAGTTGTTAGGCTGTTTAGTTCAGTTGGTTAGCGAGTGGTGCTAATAATGCCAAGGGCATACGTTCGAGCCCTGTAATTTTACGTTATTGTGGTATTAAAGGCAAACAGCCTTTCTTAGGGAAATGAAACAGACAACAACAACAGAACAAACACAATAAATTAAAACTATTTGAGATTGTAATCAGTTTTTCAACTTCAAAAAATTACAATTCATAATATAAAGCACATTAGAATGATGGTGGAACATTTTAACATTAGTCTTTTACTATTACTGAAATGTCTTATCAAAAATGCTGGGTGTAGATTTTTTTTGCCCCAGTCATAGTGGTTAGTGCCCACTAATTTTCACAAAAGCTATGTTAACACCCACCACAGGATCCACCGAAATTTGAACTCGGATCACTGCCTTCAGAGTCCAGAGTGCTAACCATCACACCATGGAACCACGAAACATAACGTGCTAAAGAATGTCATTTTTTTTTTAATTTAAAGGAAAAGTTAGTTATTGTTTGATGTGTCCATCTGTTCTTTAGATTTTCTTCTAATGTCTAATGTAGGTATTAGGGGTGAGCTGCAATATTCGCTGATTCGACGATTCGATTCGGAGAACCGTAGTCGACTATGAACCTCATAGTCGAATGTACCATTTTGACCACATGGTGGTGTCCGTGGCTGCTGCTAAGTTTTAGTTTTTACATGAACTGTCTTTGTTTTCGTTATATATATATAGCCTTTTGTCAAATAAAATCATCCTAATTTTTTGTTTTTTTTTAGGTTTTCCCTTTGAAGTGGAAAAAAGTCCAGAACGGGGATCCCATTTACGGTGCTCTAGAAAAACAAGTAAAATATAAAAAAAATATATTTTTTTAAAACCACGCTTATAGCGCCATCTTGTGGTGAAATTTTAACTGATTCGACTATCAGTCGACTACAGGGAAAATCTGACGATTTAGATTCGACTATGAAAATCCTTTGTTGAATACACCCCTAGTAGGTATTAGTTGTAATTGAATTATGTAGTGGACAAACAAAACATACATTACATGGTTTTAACCTGCTTACTGGAGCTCTCTATAAACAGTTTATTTTTAAATTCTATTTAGGAGTTTATGATCAGATGTAATACATTGGGAAGGGAAAAGACAGATGATAAAAAAGCCCCAGACTATGCCCCTAAAGAAGCACAATTTAGGAACCTAAAAAAAGCACCTTTATATATGACAACACAGACACAGACATGATCACGGTTTTTGGACCAGCCGCTACTTAAAGACCGACAGGCATTTTGCGAGCTTGAAAATGGGATTTTCAGCCTGGCTAGCTCAGTTGGTGGAGTATGAGACTCTTAATCTCAGACTCGTGGGTTTGAGCCCCACGTTGGGTGAGTGTTGTTTTTATTAAGTTGAAAGCCAATCATTGTCAAATGGATTGACAGCGATGATTATTTCTTACTGCTTATTGACCTTACAAATTTCCTTGCATACATCCGAGTTATTTCTTTGTGCACAATAAGCAGGGCAAAGAGAAATAAAGACAACTGATATTCTTACCTACTTCTGTATGTAACACGTCCTGTCCTGGGTGAAACTTGAAACAACAACATGAAATGAATTGTGTTGTAAAATGTATTTAGTTGCTAGACATAACTTATCAATTTTTACAGTCTGCAGACTATGAGCTTTACATGAAATCCACATCTTTTTGTCCATCATTAATGTATCGAGGAACATTTTTTACGTAGTAAAGTAACAAAAAGTAGTAAATTTGATCCAGTATTCAGTGACAACTAAATCCAGCAACAACAAAATGTCTGTACATTGTCATTTATTTAGAGAAGCATCAGGGTCAAAGTAAATCTATTGTTTTAAATGTTAAATATTCAGTGACTTTTTTTTACATACATCAGAAAAACACCACCTATCAGTAATCAAGTGCATCCTCTGTTATGGTCTCTGGATTATCCCACGCACGAAGCTCTGGCACCAGGTGCCATTGAAGTTACAGAGCTTTTGTGTGTGGGTCTTTTATCCTGGAGATCCTAATCAGGGCTAACGTGCACCAGCTGCAGATTCCTTATTTAAGGAGCTGCTCTGTGGTTGTTTAGTGTGGCAGCCTTGAGTTTGCCACCAAATGATTGACTCTTGGAAGTGTAGGGTTAGTGGGTACGACTGGGCCCGTTTAGAGGGGTCAGCCGTGGTACCGTCAGGAGACGGGAGGTATTTCAGCTCTTTGTTAAGCAGGAAAAGTAATTTACTCCTGGAGTTGCTGGGACCTCTGTAAACTAAGGTCTACACTTCAGCAATGTGTCATATGGGACCCGAGCCTGCATGGTGCTCCCGAGGCTGCTAAGTGCTCAGCTCTGACTCAGCAGCCCCAGGTTTGAGACCAGGTGACTAAAAAAATATCAATTTGTGTTTTCCCTTTTGTTTAATTGGTGTCTTCTCTCATTCTCTAAGTTTTTAGGTGCAGAGTGGGAAGCAGGTCCACCTCTTGAGTGGAAAAACTGCATTTGTGTCCTGCTCTTAAGTCGTGGAGCCTGGTTGGCTCAACCAGTATTAACTCCCCAGTGGCACAGCAGTAGCCCTCTGGTTTAGGAATTGGTAGCCCAGGGTTCTAATCCACCCCTTTACGTTTGAATAACTTTTCAGTTATGTTCATAGCTTTCGGTTCTTTCCCCGGGGTCTCCTCCCAGCTGTCAATCTCACGCACCATCTTCCCATCACTCGTGAACAAGACCCCGAGATACTTAAACTCCTCCACTTGAGGCAAGATCTGATCCCTGACCCAGAGAGGACTCTCTACCCTTTTCCGGCTGAGAACCATGGCCTCAGATTTGGAGGTGCTGATTCTCATCCCGGCCGCTTCACACTCAGCTGCAAACCGATCCAGTAAGAGCTGAAGTTCACAGCCTGATGATGCTAACAGGACCACATCGTCTGCAAACAGCAGCGACGTGATCGTCAGATCACCAAACCGGACACCCTCCATCCCCTGGCTGCGCCTAGAAATTCTGTCCATGTAAATTATGAACAGAACCGGTGACGAAGGACAACCCTGACGGAGTCCAACCCTCACTGGAAACCAGTCCGTCTTACTGCCGGCCATGCGAACCAAGCTCCTGCTTCGCAAATACAGGGACTGAATGGCCCGTAGTAAGGAGCCATGTACCCCATACTCACGAAGCACCTCCCACAGAATACCCCGAGGGACACAGTCGAAAGCCTTCTCCAGATCTACAAAGCACATGTAGACTGGTTGGGCAAACTCCCATGAACCCTCGAGGATCCTGGAGAGAGTGAAGAGCTGGTCCAGTGTTCCACGACCAGGACGAAAACCACACTGCTCCTCCTGGATCCGAGGTTCGACTATCAGTCTGACTCTCTTCTCCAGTACCCCTGCATAGACTTTGCCGGGGAGGCTGAGGAGTGTAATTCCCCTGTAATTGGAACACACCCTCCGGTCCCCCTTTTTAAAAAGAGGCACCACCACCCCCGTCTGCCAGTCCAGAGGCACTGCCCCCGATGACCATGCAATGTTGAAAAGGCGCGTCAGCCAAGACTGCCCCACAACATCCAGAGCTTTGAGGAACTCCGGGCGGATCTCATCCACCCCAGAAGCCCTGCCACCAAGGAGCCCTCTGACTACCTTAGCGACTTCAGCCACAGTGATGGACAAGCCTCCCCCCGGGTCCTCTGACTCTGCCTCCTCTCCGGAGGGCATATTGGTGGGATTGAGAAGGTCCTTGAAGTATTCCTTCCACCGCCTAATGACGTCTCCAGTCGAAGTCAACAGTGCACCCCCTCCACTATATACTGTGTTGGTGGCACACTGCTTTCCCCTCCTGAGTCGCCTGACAGTTTGCCAGAATCTTCTAGGAGCCGACCGAAAGTAATTTTCCAAAGTCTCACCGAACTCCTCCCACACCCGGGTTTTTGCCTCCACGACGCACGAAGCCGCAAATCGCTTGGCCTGTCGGTATCGGTCAGCTGCTTCTGGAGTCCCACAAGCCAACCATGCCTGATAGGACTCCTTCTTCAGCTTGACGGCATCCCTTACACGGGGTGACCACCACCGTGTTCGAGGGTTACCGCCACGACAGGCACCGACTACCTTTCGACCACAGCTCCTGTCCGCCGCCTCAACAATGGAGGAACGGAACATGGCCCATTCAGGCTCAATGTCCCCCACCTCCCCCGGAATGTGGTTGAAGCTCTGACGGAGGTGAGAGTTGAACATCTGTCTGACGGGTTCTTCTGCCAGACGTTCCCAGCAAACCCTCACTATACGTTTAGGTCTGCCTGGTCTGACCGGCATCTTCCCCCGCCATCTGATCCAACTCACCACCAGGTGGTGATCAGTTGACAGCTCAGCTCCTCTCTTCACCCGAGTGTCCAAGACACATGGCCGCAAGTCCAATGACACCACTACAAAGTCGATCATTGAACTGCGGCCTAGGGCATCCTGGCGCCATGTGCACTTATGGATACCCTTGTGCTCGAACATGGTGTTCGTGATGGACAAATCGTGATTGGCACAGAAGTCCAACAACTGAACACCACTCGGGTTCAGATCAGAGAGGCCGTTCCTCCCAATCACACCTCTCCAGGTCTCACTGTCATTGCCCACGTGAGCGTTGAAGTCCCCCAGTAAGACTACAGAGTCTCCAGGGGGAGCATTTTCCAGTACCCCCCCCCCACGGACTCCAAGAAGGCTGGGTACTTTGAACTGCCGTTCGGCGCATAAGAGCAGACAACAGTCAGTACCCGTTCCCCAACCCGAAGGCGTAGGGAAGCTACCCTCTCGTCCACCGGAGAAAACTCCAACATGCACGCGTCAAGCCGGGGGGCCACGAGAAAGCCCACACCTGCCCGACGCCTCTCACCATGGGCAACTCCAGAAAAGAACAGAGTCCAGCCCCTCTCAAGGAGATTGGACCCAGAACCCAAGCTGTGCGTTGAGGTGAGCCCGACTATATCTAGCCGGTATCTCTCAACCTCCCGCACCAGCTCAGGCTCCTTCCCTGCCAGTGAAGTGACGTTCCAAGTTCCGAAAGCCAATTTCAGCAACCGAGGATCGCGACGCCCAGGCCCACGCCTCCGGCCACCGCCCGATCCACACTGCACCGAACCCCTATTACTAACCCCCCTACAGGTGGTGAGCCCATTTGAGGGGGAACCCATGTAACTCTTTTGGGCTGGGCCCGGCCGGGCACCACGGGAAAGTGCCCGACCACCAGGCGCTCGCTGACGAACCCCATCCCCGGGCCTGGCTCCAGGGTGGGGCCCCGATAACCCTATATCGGGCAGGGTACACGTATTCCTGGTGTTTCTTTTCATAGGGGTTTTTATTGGACCACTCTTTGTCTGGCCTGTCACCTAGGACCAATTTGCCTTGGGAGACCCTGCCAGGGGCTTTTTGCCCCAGACAACATAGCTCCTAGGATCATTCAAGCACGCAAACTCCTCCACCACGGTAAGGTGGTGATCCAAGGAGGAGTAAGGAGGTGATCCAAGGAGGAGTTGTTTAATTGGTGTCTTCTCTCTTTCTCTAAGTTTTTAGGTGCAGAGTGGGAAGCAGGTCCACCTCTTGAGTGGGGAAAAACTGCATTTGTGTCCTGCTCTTAAGTCGTGGAGCCTGGTTGGCTCAACCAGTATTAACTCCCCAGTGGCACAGCAGTAGCCCTCTGGTTTAGGAATTGGTAGCCCAGGGTTCTAATCCACCCCTTTACGTTTGAATAACTTTTCAGTTATGTTCATAGCTTTCGGTTCGCTGTTACCGTAATACCGATAATGCGTTTATCTGACCCTTTAGCTCTGCTATATCTTGAGAATGCGTGGTCAGACGTTTGACCGATGTCTTCCAGTGCACCATCTGCGGCCCAGGTTGGCTGCTGCGTGAAGTGGTCAGACATTTGTCCGCAATCTTCGGGCAACCTGTTAGCTTCCCACTCTCAATTTTAGGTCCAATACAGCTCGTCTAATGGGTTGCACGTCTTCTCCAGCCTGATCTCTGCTGTTTAAATCTGTGATCAGGAAAATATAATGATGAAAATAACTGTGGTACAATGTAAACACATTAAATTAAAGTTTTCATTGGTTTACCTTTTAAATAAACCCTATGATTGCGATCATACCCCAAATTGTTATGTATCTGCTCGGCTATAAATTCTAAATCGTAACACGGTTTAAGTAATGAGCTATGCAGATTGCAAAACATAGCAGTAGTGTATAAGATGCACAATGTGTCGTATCGTTTTCAAAACGTGTTTCAAAGTCAAAAAAGATGTACGTGTTACTGGGCGATCTTAATTTAACAGGTTTTATGTAACATGTGTTTAAGGTCTGAAATTAGAATCTCTCCGCAGTGGACGCATCTCCCCGTTCTACATGTGTGCGTCTGCCTTTTAATCATGCCTACCTAATAAACACGACCGCAATTTTTACTAAATTTGTTTAGTTCGCACGGTGAAGCGTCTACACCCGTATGGGGTTGCGTAGTCTGCTTTTTATGCGCGGCGTAGCAGTAATCTGATTTGCAGTAACGGGAACAATCGGCACAATATTTATTTTTTCCCGGCGTCTTGTGACACACATCATTTAAACATGCGTTGCATGAATATTTACATCTGTGGTTCCAGAGGTTTGTGTAACCCCCTAGCAATATTTGCATACGTACGACGTCCCTATGAAACTTTTTTAATTTTTTATCATGCAATAATGACCATCGTGCAGATATAGAAACACCGTACGTTCGTGGGGGACGTCTTGAGACTGATGTTTTACCAAATCACCCAGAGTATTTCTGTAAAAAACAACAATTTTGATGTCAAACTTTCAAATTTAACCACGTCGCTTAAACAGACCCTGTGGTCGCGATCGTACCCCAACTTGTGTATCTGTTCGGCAATAAATTCTAATTCGTAGCACAGTTTACCAGGGTTTAAATAATGAGCTATGCAGATTGCAAAACATAGCTGGTTGGTCATATTTGTCGGACAGAATAAATGCATTCTGTTTTTATTTATAATTTGATCGTGAGCCAGATCGCGTAATTTACGGCGACCACCTCCGTTTTTATTTAAAACTATTGATATGGTTAACGACAATATATTGTTTGCCCGAATGCTTTTGTTGCTCTGTACCACCTTGTCTATATTCTCTAAAACCCTGTCTGTACAGTTTGGATCATCCGAAGATACTAAAACACTTACCGGTGATAAAAAATCTTCACCGTTTAATGTAACATTAATTAAGCCGTTTCTGCCCGCTAGCAGCCTGGCAAAAGACACTGCTTCGGCTAACGCTCCGAGTGTATAATTAACATAAGCCGCCTTATCTGTGGATGCTGCGGCGGCTAAATTCAAATCCCACACCGTTAAATCCCACACCGTTAAATCTGGTTCTTGGGGTCATGAGGTAATCCCCAAATTTTCCACCGCGCGTCACAAGACGATTCAAAGATTTGTCAGACAGCCCAAAATTATGTTTTGAAGCATCAAAAACCTCGGTCCCCCCACCGTTTTCAATCACCGTTTCTAAAGAATTTGATACGTTCATTTTCAGCATTAAGTGTTTGTATTTGATCATTTAGATGCGTAAGCGATCAAGATTCACTGATGGGGAAATTATTAGGAATCAAACCACTTTGATTCGGAGACAATGCTACGTCGGCCCCATTTTGCGCGTGTTTACGATTTAAACACAAAATCCTGGCCGTTAGTGGTAATACACCCCACGCCTCGTGCAAACCATTGTTAAAACAGTTAGAGGCCATTTTTTTTATTTGTTTTAATTAAATATTTAGAATTTTATTTTCTAATAAAATAAATGGTGACAATATTTTAATCACAAACAGACGAGCTATACGAGATAATCGCAAAGCTTTCTGTTTAACCCAAACAACGGCTATGAACCGTGGTTTTTTGAAAACACTTTTATTTACAAATAAAAGAAATATGAAATAAAATAAACATTTTGGGGGCAGTATTTTTATTCACATACCCGATGTTCCAGGGACAGGCGTGCTTTGAGAATTTTAATTGCAACACCCTGTTTAACCCGAACATCAGGTTGACTATAGATGAACAATGGCGCTCATTTTCTAAACATGCGTTTTGTATGTTGGTAATATTAGCGATTAAAACTTTGTCCCGAATTTTATTGGCTATATCCTGTACCCTTAACAATTCAGATAAACCGTTAATCTGTTCCTTTAATGCATTTATTTCTTGAGAACAACCGCACAGCGTCACCTTTTGCGGGGCGTCGGATGCACAGGTAGCTCCCCCGGATAGCAGCAGCGAAGTGGTCGGCTCGGGCGTATGACACGGTGGCTCCTGTTGTTCCGCCGTTAAAAGAAACTCGCACGGCGAGTTTTCCGCCCAGGTCGGCTGCCCCAGAGCAATTGGCGTCTCCCGTTATGGAAATACTAAGGTGTTCCAAAAGTCGTCATCAAACGGCATCTGTTCTCCGATGTTCAAATCTGTGATCGAAAAAATGTAAAGGTTATGAAAACATCTATTTGGCATAATATAAAACGCTTTAAATTATAGTTTTCATATGACATACCTTTAAACCGTTTTCTGGCTGGCGAATCGCGTTCGGGTAAACGGCCGCATGCGTTTGTTCAGGCGAAAAAGTCTGATAACCTGCCGTATGCTCGGCTTCAGTCGAATACGATCGATTGTCTGTGAAAAATAATGCGTTAGTTTATGTATTATGGCTTATTTTTGTGAACGAAATGTTTATTTAATAATAATAACATTACTAACATGCCTTCACAAGCCTGCGCCGATTCTGAAATGATCCTCACGGCGTTCAAAAGCTCCTCGTCAGTAATATCTAAATATTAACGAAAAACCTTTTTATAAACAGAAAAAAATGTTATAAAAGTGTATTCGTTAAGCTACATAGCATATAATAATAAATATAGACGTACCGTAGAAATAGGCCATTTTCAAACTTGTAGTGTCAGCTTGCTTAAGCGTCGGAAGACTGCGACTGGTCAGCGTTTCACTCGTGAGCAAAATAACTATGCTTTCGGCCAAGTTTAAATGAACAGCCGATTTTTCGCGCCTTTTCTCACAACCAGTAAAAAATAAGCTTTTAAAATTCGGTGGGTTTGTCTGATAGCTGTGTATTCCGACTGCGTCTGCACGCCAAACGGGCGTTTTCACACGTTTTGCGTCTCGCCGATCAAATCAATGCGTCTTGCCGATCAGATCAATGCGCGTGCTTGGTAATACAACAATGGTATTTACGACTCTCTGTTTTTTCTAAATAATCGCGCCGGCGCCGACTATTTCACATGATAAACACAAATGGTTTATAACCTCATAAAGTGATAAATACACTTATCTTAAGAACACCTGTGAGACGCTGTGGCGCCAGTTTTAAATATACAAATTCCTTTCCCAGAGCCGTAAATAATTATAAAAACGAATCTCTTTGGTTTTTAACTAAAAAACAACTTGTAACATATAGCTTACAAAATAGCTTTTATAATGAAGGAACCTGTTTAGTGCAAATAAAAATATAAAAACGAATCTCTTTGGTTTTAAAACATAACATATTGCTTTACAAAAGCGCTTTTATAATAACAGTTTAGTGCAAATAAAAATATAAAAACGAACCTCTTTAGTTTTTAACTAAAAACAAACTTGTAACATATAACTTACAAACTTACAAACAGTATAGAACAAATAACACTTGTTTAAAAACACTGCTTGCTTTTTGTTTCAAGTTTCAAGTTTCAAGTTTTTGTCATTTGTGCTCCATGTTGGTACATGTGCACATAGAAATTCTTGAGGTGAGGCATCTGGATATAGACTCTACAAGAACATAAAGTAAAATGAAATACACAATATTTACATATGCATGCGCCGTAAAATATATATATATATACAATTTAAAGTGACTGGTGTACAATTTAAAGTGGCTGGTGTGAAGTGTCATAGTAAAAGCGGGAGTGTGGGAGTTTTTAACTGTTCATTTTGTTTAGTAGCCTGATGGCTTGCGGGTAAAAACTGTTCAATAGCCGGGTTGTTTTGGCCGGGAAGCTTCTGTTCCTTCTTCCTGATGGCAGTAAGGTGAACAGTCCATGTGCTGGATGACTGCTGTCCAGCTGGATCCTGCGAATCTTCCTTGTGCTGCGGGTTTGGTAGATGTCCATAATAGCAGGGAGTTTGTTCCCAATTATGGACTCGGCTGTCCTCACCACCCTCTTCAGGGCCTTGTGGTCACAGGTGGAGCAGCTACCGTACCAGACGGTGATGCAGCCTGTGAGGATGCTCTCGATGGTGCACCTGTAGAAGTTGGTGAGGATGTGGGGTTGGAGACCGAATTTCTTAAGCCTCCGCAGGAAGAAGAGGCGCTGACGTGCAGTTTTCACTGCAGTGCTGATGTGATGGGTCCAGGTGAGGTCTTCAGTGAGGTGGACACCAAGAAACCTCACACTGCTGACTCTTTCCACTGCGGCTCCATTGATGTAAAGAGGAGCGTGACTCCCCTTCTGCTGCTTCCTGTAGTCCACGATGATCTCCTTGGTTTTGCTGACATTGAGACAGAGGTGGTTTTCAGAGCTCCACTGTGCCAGAGTGCAGATCTCGTCTCTGTAGGCCTTCTCATCGCCGTCGGTGATAAGGCCTAGGACTGGAACGTAGAGTTTTACCGGAGCTCTCACCAGTGCAGCCATTCTGCGGCGCACCGGAAGTAGTGAGACTACTAGTTTTGGACTATCATTTTATTTTTTATTGCTACTTTTGTTAAATCTCAACAATAACTTACAACTATTTACAAAAAGGTTAACAAAAGCTTAACTTTTACTAAATGTTAACGCCGAAGACTCTCTTTGTCTTCTAACACTTTTAAAAATACACCAAGTTTTACTAAAACCTAATGCTGCACCTAATGTCTTCTAACACTTTTAAAAAACACACCATGTTTTACTAAAACCTAATGCATTAGTCCATGCTTTGTCTACTAACAAACTTTTTAAAAATAGTTTACACAGAAGTCCACGCTTTGTTTTATAAAAAAAAACAATTTAAAACTGTTTACAAACTTTTTAAACAAATGATTTAAATTACCAGAATTTAGCTAGTGTCTTATCCTTTTAATACACATTATTTAGATTACCAGGTTTTAGTGAGGGACTCAGAGTTTTAAAACTTTAAACAAATGATTTTATTCACTTTTATACCACACGCTATAACATTTTTATATGTTAAAACATTAGGGGGGTAGATGGCTGGGTCTGGGAGGAGGAGGGTTGTGAAATGTCTGACACACCTCCTAGGGGGGTTAGGAGGGGTTACAACCCCCACCAAGGGACAAACCCTACCGGATGTACCACCCACTATTGCACATTCCATAAACCGGATGTCCCGCCCCCATGTCATAAATCAGGGTCATAAATCAATCAAATTTGACACATTGTGCATCTTATACACTACTCATGTGTTAATGAAGGAAATTGACCATATCTGAAGCTTTTTTTGTCTTTAAAATGCTCCCAGCGCTGAAACGTGTGAAGTGATCAATGATGTGCAGGTACCACACACCAGGCTCCAGCTCATGCAAATCCATTGCTACTGTCTCATTGTACTCAGTAGCCAGAGGCAAGCCAACAGCAGGTCTGGGTTTTGTCTTGCAATATCGCTGACATACATCACAGTCACGAACTATTTCTTGCAGAATAACCCCACATTGCTTATCTGTATTACCAGAGCTTTGGATGAGCCTCAATAATCTCTCTGCAGATGCGTGACCAAACTGCTTATGTAGCTTCACAAACATTTTTTGTTTTTCTTTTGTAGTCATTTTGTCAGTTACAATAAGAACTTCATTTTCAGTCAAGCTTGTTGTAGTCTTTTTATCTCTAATGTCCACACAATAATGTCCTGAACTAGTGAGCTCCGGTGGAATAGGCTGCTTAAACATGACAACATTGTCATTCTCCATGTCTAAAACAGTTCCTGCTTTCTTCAGGGATGTTTTGCTCAGCAAAAGGGGAATATCAACGGGAACTACTTCACTTTCAATGTGACATGTAGTTTGCCCAATTTTGGCTGGAAGTTTCACTCTTCTGCTGGAGTACACGACTTTTCCATCCCCAAATCGAAATGATTTACAGCTGGAAGTCTCCGTTTTCAGTATTTTGTTAATTTGACTTTGGCTGAGGTCAGTCATATAACTATCTAGCCATTTCTGACCGCATACTGTACGTGTGCATGCAGTATCTATAATGGCTGACCCCAGTGCTTCAGTCAGGAAGATTTCAGAGTCTGTCATGGAGGCTTTAGTGAACAGGGTAATATTACACTCTTCCACTTTTTCGTCTTCAGTTAAATTTACATTGTCACTTTTCCGGTTAGGAAAATCTTTAGCCCAGTGGTATGTGCTCTAACATATAGCACATCTTGTTCGCTTACCATACTTGTCCAGAGGATTTGTACCTTGTGGTGGTTGTCGCTGTCCACTCCTCGATAAAGTACCGTAGCTCCGTTTGTATTTCGCACCTGTTTTCTGCTCCGTAAAAAAAAACGCATCCTGATCCAGCTGGATTCCACTCCATGTGCCACCTTTTCCTCCAAAAATTCGTTTTAGCGCGGACTTCATAGACGCAAATGTTAAGTCTGTGCAGGCTGTTAGAGCAAGTTGTCTGCTTTTTTCATCAAGACAAGCTGTATCTAAAAGTTTAAACGCTAGCACAGCATCAGGCAGCGTCATGTTGTACTTTTTCATTCGGTTATAGCGCTGTTCAAAGTCTATTACATAGTCCGCCATAGAGACAGTGTCGTTCTTTGAAATAGAGTCAAAATATGAGTAGGCTTCATACGCCCGGTCTTTTTCTTCCCTCTGAAACACCGAGTCCAGTTTTGCAAGCAATGTGTCCATGCCATCATCTTTGTCCAAATCATCAGCGGGTATTTCCATAGCCGTCTCTCTTGCTCTCCCCTCGAGGCCCAGCGCCACCGCCAGTGTATGTTTTTTTTTATCCAGCTCTGTAACACGTCTCCAGATGCTGACTTCATTCTTCCAGCACTCGTATGACCTGGCTTCGTCGAACTTTGGTGGTACTTTATAATTGGTAACCATCTTCTGCTACCAATGTTAAAACGAATTCACGTCTTATTTTAAACAGAAGATTTTTATTTTTCCATAACCACCTCCAAGATACAACTTTTCCTCACGTTTACATCCGAACTAAACCTCTCCCGCCAAGCACCTCCTCCTTCTACTACATTACCGTATATATCCCAATATACTCGCCCCCTCACTTATTAGAACAAATAACATTGTAAATCACAAGTTAACAGGTTCTACGACATTACCGAATTTCAGCGTTCTACGCCAAAAGCTGCGGGACGAGAAAGAGCTAGAAAATCCCGCGAGAATAATAATAATAATAAGAAGAAGATAATGACGAACAGCAAGTTGGCTCTTCCTGTTACGATGGGAGGGATAATAGGAGCCAAGATACAGGGGAGTAGTGGCAGGGTGACAGATGCCACTAAACGGCGTGTATATATATATATATATATATATATATATATATATATATATATATATATATATATAATATATATACGTATATAAGGGTATAAGATATGTAATAATAATAATAATAATAAGTATTAATATATAATTAGGAATATATATATATATATGCCTATTAACAATCGGCACTCCCGCGGCGCGCTGGGAGTAACGCACAAACGTCCCGACCGAGGTTCGAACCGGCGGGCTGTGACGTTCGAGCTGCCGAACTAAACCAATGCGCCACCTAGGCTTTCCGGAAAGTAGCGCGAGGAGCGTTCTAGCCCCTATGGCAGCCGAGCAGTAAAAAAGAAACGAAACACAAAAACCTCCGCTAAAGCGAGGCGCGCATATCGCGCTAAACCAAAATAAATAAATAAACTAAAAAGCAGCTGAAAAACGCTGACTCCGCGACCGCGGCGCAAAAACCCCGAACCGAAATGACGCCGGTGTGACGTCACCGAGTGACGCACACACGGCTTCCCTGATCCCCAACTCTGAACCCGAACGCTGTGCTCTCGAGCGCCCTGCCGCCTCCACGGATGAGCGGCGTTCGACCGGACGCGTTATCGGCACACAGTAATATACACACAGGGTAGAAGTGATCGTGATATTGCCCCAGGGCGTACCCCGGCAACCAATATCATAGGACAGTGGGAATATAACGTAAGAAGAGGACCCACTGTCAATTCAACATTGGGCATTGCTCCAACGACCACACACTGCGCGTGAAAAAGGCGATGGCGTGGCGAGGAAGCACCGCCACAGACCGTGTTAAATAAGGAGGCTGGCAGCTGGGTCTCATCAGACCTGATTGCCGCTGTGCCTCCTGGGAGTTGGAGTTTTACTCCTTACACGGCGAGATGGCGGCGTGCGTCTCTGTCGCCCCCCTGTGGCGACACGGCCTGTGACAGTACCCCCCCCTCTAGGGGCGGCTCCCGACGACCCCATTTCAGCAGCCCGGTTGCGTCTGAACTCCCGGATGAGTTCAGGGTCTAGGATGTTGCGGGCCGGAACCCAGGAGCGCTCCTCTGGGCCATAGCCCTCCTAGTCAACAAGGTACTGGGTGGAGCCCTGGACCTTTCGGGAGTCCAGCAACCCTCGCACTGTGTATGCAGGGCCCCCTGCGATAGTTTGTGGGGGAGGTGGCGGGGTCTGGGGTGCCAAGGTCTGACATAAATAGGGCTTGAGTCTGGACACGTGGAACGTGGGATGTATCTTCATGGCTGAAGGCAATTGCAATCTATATGTGACCGGGTTGATGCGTCGGACTACCTTAAATGGTCCCACATATTTTGGCGCCAGCTTGCCGGCTCGCCCTTTCAGGGGAATGTCGCGGGAGGACAACCAGACCCTTTGACCTGGGCGGTATGAGGGTCCTAGCTGCCGTTTGCGATCTGACTTGCGTCACATGGTTTCCACGCTTGCCTTCAGGATGGCCCGAGCCTTGCGCCAAGTACGGCGGCACCGACGCACGTACTGTTGGGCTCCGGGAACTCCTACCTCAGCCTCCTGGTCAGGGAACATGGGTGCAGGGTACCCAAATTGGCATTCGAATGGGGACATGCCAATTGCTGAATGCCACAGAGTGTTATGCGCATATTCAGCCCAAGGTAGAAGCTCTGCCCAAGAGGTAGGATGGTCGGCCGCGAGGCACCGGAGCATACGGCCTAGCTCCTGGTTGAGCCTTTCTGTCTGGCCGTTGGATTCCGGGTGAAACCCAGATGACAGGCTTACAGTGGCCCCCAAGGCTTGCCCAAATGCCTTCCAGAACCGGCTGGCGAATTGAGGGCCCCGGTCGGAGACTATGTCTCGAGGAATCCCATGAGCCCGGACCACATGTTGGACTAGGAGATCCGCTGTCTCCTTGGCATTGGGCAACTTGAGTAGAGCCACGAATTTGCTCGCCTTGGAGAACCTGTCTACCATCACCAGGATAACCGTGTTGTTTTTGGAGGGCGGCAACCCCGTTATAAAATCTAGGGCAATGTGTGACCAAGGCCGCGAGGGAACTGGGAGAGGGCGTAATAGCCCAGGGGTGCGCCCCCGGGGGGTCTTGCTGCGAGCACACGTTTCACATGCCGCCACAAACTCTCGGACGGAGCTCTCCATCCCTGGCCACCAAAATCTGCGTTGCAGGAACTCCAGGGTCCTGGTGACCCCTGGATGGGCCGAAAATGGGGACGAATGCCCCCATTCTAGCACTCTCCTGCGGAGTTCTGGAGGAACGAATAACCGGCCTGGTGGATTGCCGCCAGGTCCTGGGTTCCGCTGGAGGGCCTCCTTTACCTGTGCCTCAATGGGCCAGGTCAGGGCTGCCACGACACGGGGTTGTGGCAGGATGGGTTCGGAGTCCGGGTTGGACTCCTTCTCTCCCTGAGACCACAGCCGTGAGAGAGCGTCCGGCTTGGCATTCTTGGAGCCCGGCCTATAGGTCAGTGTGAAGGCAAAGCGCTCAAAGAAAAGTGACCAGCGCGCTTGCCGGGCATTGAGACGCTTCGCCTGCTGAACATAGGCCAGGTTTTTGTGGTCTGTCCAGACCAGAAACGGGTGTTTGGCTCCCTCTAGCCAGTGCCTCCACTCCTCGAGTGCCAACTTCACTGCCAACAGTTCTCGGTCCCCTACCGGGTAATTACGCTCGGCGGGGGTTAGCCGACGAGAAAAGTAGGCACAGGGGTGAAGTTTGGGGGGAATCCCAACGCGTTGGGAGAGTACTGCTCCGACCCCCACTTCAGAGGCATCTACCTCCACTATGAAGGGTTCCTCCGGATCAGGGAGTTGGAGGACTGGCGGCTCCGTTAGCCGAACCCGGAGGGTATCAAATGCCCGCTGGGCATCTGGTGACCATCGAAATGGACCGGGGGTCTTCCGGGTCAGCGCTGTTAGGGGGGCCGCTACCGCACTATAATTCCTCACGAATTTGCGGAAGAAATTAGCGAAGCCTAGGAAGCGCTGGACCTCCCGGAGTGAGGTTGGACGTGGCCAACCTGTCACCGCTTGGATCTTGGTCTGATCCATCCTCAGGGTGCCTTGGGATATAATGAATCCCAAGAAGGATACTGTCGCGGTGTGGAAGTTGGACTTCTCCAATTTGACATACAGGTGGTTGTCGAGGAGAAGCTGAAGGACACGACGAACATGACCTATGTGCTCCTTGAGTGACCGGCTATAGATCAGGATGTCGTCGAGGTATACATAGGCGTAGCGGTCAAGCGCCTCCCTCAAGACGTCATTGATGAACCGCTGGAAGACAGCTGGCGCGTTCATTAACCCAAAAGGCATGACCAGATATTCGTAATGCCCGGTCGGCGTAAGGAACGCTGTCTTCCATTCATCCCCCTGTCTAATGCGAATCAGGTTGTAGGCGCTGCGAAGATCCAACTTGGTAAAAATCGTGGCCTTCTGCAGCGCCTCAAACCCGGTGGACATCAGTGGCAGGGGGTAACGATCCCTGACGGTTATGCTGTTCAGCCCGCGGTAATCGATACACGGGCGTAACGTGCCATCCTTCTTCCCGACAAAGAAGAAGCCTGCCCCCGCGGGTGAGGAGGATGGTCGGATGAAGCCCATGTCCAACGCCTCCCGGATATAAGCCTCCATAGCGGTGCGTTACGTGGCATTTAAGGCGAAAAGCCTACCCCTGGGTGGTGACGTGCCGGGGAGGAGATTAATGGCACAGTCATGGGCACGGTGAGGTGGTAGGACATGGGCTCGAGCAACGCTGAACACCTCTCCAAGGTCATGGTATTCCTGCCGAACCTTGGAGAGATCAACGGTGGTGTGTGGGATGGGTCCTGGGGTCTCCCGACGCAGCAGGCATGCCTCACTACACCGAGGTGCCCAGCCATAAACCGATCGCGATTGCCAATCGATACGCGGGTTATGCTTTTCCAACCATGGGAAACCTAAGATCAGCATGAGCCAGGGAGCCCTGGTGATGTAAAATTCAAGGGTCTCCTCGTGCCCCCCAATGCGAAGGCGGACCGGATGGGTAGCATGAGTGATGGGACCTGCTCCTAGCATCCGGCCGTCCAAAGCCACCACCGCTAGCGGTGCCGGCAGGGTCACGACGGGTAGATCTAAGTTTCTTACCAGCTCATCATCAATAAAGTTTCCCGCAGCCCCAGAGTCTACATAGATCCCGACCTCGGCCTTAGACTTGTTTCCCCACATTAACTGACCCCTTAAGGTGACGCCAACGGGGTTAGGTAATTTAGGACCTAGGTTCCGCCCTTCCTGACCGAACCTGGCCCGGGCGTTTCCTGACGGTCGCGTTGGTGGTCGGGCGCCCCCTAGCTGCATCGCCCCAGACCTCATTCTCGCAGGGTTACGAGCCGGGGCAGGCCAGGCAGGCCGAGGGCTGAGGGCCCTTGTGCGATTGGCCCTTTCCCTGGCGCGTTGACGCAGGCGTGTGTCTACGCGAATGCATGTTTCAAACATTTCCGTAAGGCAGGTAGGCAGGTCCCGAGGTGCAAGCTCGTCCTTCATCCGTTCGCTGAGGCCCTGGTGGAAGATACCTAGCAAGGCGCCCTCGCACCACCCGCTCTCCGCAGCCAGGGTGCGGAACTCAAGCACATAATCAGCGGCGGACCGCACCCCCTGGGTCAGGGAGAGTAAGCGCGGGCCGGTTTCACGCCCCTCCCTGGGGTTGTAAAAGGTCTGACGGATTGCCTGACGGAAAGTTCGTTCCGTGGTACACTCACTGGCATCTGTCTCCCACAGAGCATTAGCCCAGGTTAAGGCCTTGCCAGTGAGTAAGGAAATCATAAAGGCTACCTTAGAACGCTCTGTGGGAAACCTAGAAGGTTGCTGTTCGATAGCCA
This sequence comes from Corydoras sp. C115, assembly GCA_019802505.1. NCBI lineage: Eukaryota > Metazoa > Chordata > Actinopteri > Siluriformes > Callichthyidae > Corydoras > Corydoras sp. C115. The sequence goes on along the minus strand of JAFMOC010001015.1, from coordinate 12,065 downwards.
GTGAGCATTGGAGCAGGAATCCCCTGCACTGCTCTGCTACCCCAGCAAACCTCTCTGGGGTAGCAATTTGTGCGTCCGGGCCCCCGGGAGGGAGTTCGGATGCCCCCAACCTAGAGGGTGATTCAGGCTTGGGAACAGCCTCGGCACGCTGTTCTGCAATCCGGGTCAGCTGCTGCATAATTTGTTGCAGGAGCTGTTCATGGCGGCCGATGGCTGCCCCCTGGAATCGCAAAATCTCCCTGATAGGCGGGTCCCCTGCTGGTTCCATCTATGGCCACGCCGTACTGTTACGATGGGAGGGATAATAGGAGCCAAGATACAGGGGAGTAGTGGCAGGGTGACAGATGCCACTTAACGGCGTGTATATATATATATATATATATATATATATATATATATATATATATATATATATACGTATATATAAGTATATAAGGGTAATAAGATATAATAATAAGTATTAATAATAATAATATATAATTAGGAATATATATATATATATGCCTATTAACAATCGGCACTCCCGCGGCGCGCTGGGAGTAATGCGCAAACGTCCCGACCGAGGTTCGAACCGGCGGGCTGTGACGTTCGAGCCGCCGAACTTAACCGATGCGCCACCTAGGCTTTCCGGAAAGTAGCGCGAGGAGCGTTCTAGCCCCTATGGCAGCCGAGCAGTAAAAAAAGAAACGAAACACAAAAACCTCCGCTAAAGCGAGGCGCGCATATCGCGCTAAACCAAAATAAATAAATAAACTAAAAAGCAGCTGAAAAAACGCTGACTCCGCGACCGCGGCGCAAAAACCCCGAACCGAAATGACGCCGGTGTGACGTCACCGAGTGACGCACACACGGCTTCCCTGATCCCCAACTCTGAACCCGAACGCTGTGCTCTCGAGCGCCCTGCCGCCTCCACGGATGAGCGGCGTTCGACCGGACGCGTTATCGGCACACAGTAATATACACACAGGGTAGAAGTGATCGTGATATTGCCCCAGGGCGTACCCCGGCAACCAATATCATAGGACAGTGGGAATATAACGTAAGAAGAGGACCCACTGTCAATTCAACATTGGGCATTGCTCCAACGACCACACACTGCGCGTGAAAAAGGCGACGGCGTGGCGAGGAAGCACCGCCACAGACCGTGTTAAATAAGGACGCTGGCAGCTGGGTCTCATCAGACCTGATTGCCGCTGTGCCTCCTGGGAGTTGGAGTTTTACTCCTTACACGGCGAGATGGCGGCGTGCGTCTCTGTCGCCCCCCTGTGGCGACACGGCCTGTGACACTTCCAAGCCAACTTAATAAATCATGCTTTTTATTATAAACAATGCAAGACTAAAATTAAAATGTGACCCTCATTAAGTTAACGAATGAATGAATGAAGACGCTAACGGGGTTGGAGATGCTGTAGGTCTCACCTCCGGTGGTAGGGACACGTCGGTGCGAGCCAGTTTGGTCAGAAGAAGCCTCACGGCCTTGACGTGCTTCGCTTTTATGGCCATGAAGAGAACTTGCATGGGGACGCACGAGGTGTTGGGGTTGGCGTCGCGATTTAACAGCATTTTCATCGTTTCCCAGTGCGAAGTCGGACTGTCCGGAGTAAAGCATCAGTTAGTCTTAATAATATTCAACCAATAAATATCGGTGCGGTGATGATAACATTGTGTTGACTCACAAACTCCATCTAACAAGATGTTCACACATGTTATCATCACCCCACCAAAATACCTCATTTATATGCTGCTATATTTATATTTCATTTATATTTAATATTCTATATTTATATCTATTTTATACTACATTATATATAGTGTATAAATATATATTCTTAAACATACATATATCTATAGTTAAAATATTCTATATTATATTTATATCTGCAGTTGTACATTATATATATTCATAGTTGTATATTATTATATTTCACATATCTATATACTGTAAGAGGCGGTCCGCGTGGGATTCGTCGATTAATCGAAAAAAATAATCGGCCGATTAATCGATTATCAAAATAATCGTTAGTTGCAGCCCTAGAGGTAACATTGGCGTACATGGTTATAAGCGGGGCAGTCGATGAGAATGTGTTTCAGTGCTATTGGGATGTCACATGGTCGACAGGACGGTATTTCGTCTTTTGTTCGGCCCGTTTATCCATCCATCCATCATCATCCGCTTTATCCTCACTCACACAGACACACACTCTATATGGGGCAATTTGGAGAATTCAATTGACCTTGATCCATGTTTTTGGACTGTGGGAGGAAACCGGAGAACCCGGAGGAAACCCACGCGGACACGGGGAGGACATGGAAACTCCACCCAGATTGGGGATTCGAACCTGGAATTCCTAGCGCTGAGAGGAGAACATGCCAAAGCACTAAGCCAGCGTGCCGCCCTCGGCCCGTTTAATTAGAAGCTGATTTGCGAGATCAGGCAACGGTGATGGATGAAGGGCTCACAGTCGCTGTTCTAATTCATCCCAAACACTCTGCGGTAACCACTTTGTGTGGGCCAGTTCAATACGCATGCCCAAAGTGAACAGGGCCTTCCCTAAATTGCTCCCACGCAGTTTATCCTTTAATGAGGGCTTCAGTTTGGTTCTACTCGCCGAGACGACGCACTGATATCGAAAGGACGGAACCCGGGTTCCGCTACGAACCCACAGACTCACTCGATCTGCAGGAGCGCCCTCATGTGGTCTGTAGGAGCCTCATCGTCGGGACACTCTGCAGTGGACGCAGCGTCTTCATCCGGAGAGTCGTTCACCTGAAGGAACAGATCACATGATTATTAATCAGGCTAATTAAACATGCAGAAAGCCCTTCCACAAGAATCCATTCATTATCATCCGCTTTATCCTCTATTAGGGTCGGGGGGGGGGGGGGGGGCACACACTGGACACACACTCACTCACACACACACTCTATGTGGGGCAATTTGGAGAACTCAATTGACCTTGATCCATGTTTTTGGACTGTGGGAGTAAACCGGAGAACCCGGAGGAAACCCATGCGGACACGGGGAGAACATGGAAACTCCACCCAGATTGGGATTCGAACCGGGTGGGAGGGGGTCCCCATGCCCATCCAGGGGAGAACATTTCGGGCGCTGGGCAGATACACCCAGGACAGGACACCAATCCATCGTTGGGCACACACTCACTCACACACACACTCTATATGGGGCAATTTGGAGAATTCAATTGACTTGATCCATGTTTTTGGACTGTGGGAGGGGCCTCGGGCCACTTCGTGTTCAACAAATTGGGCCCCCGGGGTCCAAAAGATTAAGAGCCCCTGACGTGCACAGACCTTGGGTTTACTGCTGCTTTTGTGGAGCGTCCTTTCGGCCTCGGTTTTGTGGAGCAGCCGGAGCAGGTAACAGAGGACCCCGCAGGCGGTCAGCGGAGACAGGCCCTCGTCGTTCACATGATTGTTGTCGGCGCCGCAGATCAGCAGCAAGTCCATTGCGGGCCGGTGACAATTCACCTGCAGGTCAACACAATGCATCATCGACACGCTGCCGTTTTGAGACGACGCTTCCATCTGCTGGCAAACGTGTGCAAACGCAATGAAACAATAGACCTCGATTTGTTTCATGTTCTAAATGGAACCTTAAAATCCATCCATCATCTTCCACTTCATCCTATATCATGGGGGGGTCTCCAAGCCCATCCAGTGGAGAACGCTTCAGGCGCTGGGCAGATACACCCAGGACAGGGCGCCAATCCATCACTGGGCACACACTCACACACACACACACACACTCTATATGGGGCAATTTGGAGAACTCAATTGACTTGATCCATGTTTTTTGGACTGTGGGAGGAAACCGGAGAACCCGGAGGAAACCCACGCGGACACAGGGAGGACATGCAAACTCCATCCAGATGGGGATTCGAACCGGGAATCCCTAGCGCTGAGAGGAGAACATGCTAAACCACTAAGCCACCGTGCCGCCTATTTAATTTAATTACCCCCCCCCTCACGACCATAATAGAGGATAAAGCGGAAGATAATGAATGAATGAATGAATGGGGCGGCACGGTGGCTTAGTGCTTTAGCATGTTCTTCTCTCAGCACTAGGGATTCCCGGTTCGACTCCCCATCTGGGTGGAGTTTGCATGTTCTCCTCTTGTCCGCGTGGGTTTCCTCCGAGTTCTCCGGTTTCCTCCCACAGTCCAAAAACAAGTCAAGTCAATTGAGTTCTCCAAATTGCCCCATATAGAGTGTGTGTGTGTGTGTGTGTGTGTGAGTGAGTGTGTGTCCAGTGATAGATTCGCGTCCTGTCCTGGGTGTATCTGCCCAGCGCCCATGCCATGGATGGGCATGGGGAACCCCCCCCCCCCTCGCGACCCTAATAGATGTTAAATGTGCAAATGAAGGTATATCAATCTGGGATAGGCTTAAGTAGTAAAAACATTTACAAGACACTTTTAAGGGCTGGGGGGGGGGTCATACCGGGACAGCACCCCAGAAGCGACGAGGGTAAGGGTCACACTTAAGGGCCCCCGTTGGTAACTTCGGTGAACATGGGTTTTTGAGCCGGATAGCCCAACACCCTGACCCCTTATGACCGTCATATAGACTCCCGCGGTTTGTACCGTGGCTATGATGAGCGGGGTGTTCCCACGCGCGTCCGTGACGTTGGCCGTGAGCGGCCCCATCCATAAGCTCTCGATTCCAAGCAGCTCCTTCACGGCGTCCAGGTTGCCCAGTGACGCCTCTGTAAAGAGACTCTCAGACCTGAGCTCCAGCGGGCCTTTGGGTCCAAATGGCTCCCTGTTCATAGCCAGGATGGCGGAGACATCCCAGTCCAACTCTTCCGCCTGGAACCTGTGAACACACAACGTCGGATCCTCAATCCGGAATTCCATAAAGCAGGGGTGTCCACACTTTTCTGCCCCGAGATCTGCTTTTCCATTGGACGAGTCGTCGAGATCGACCACGGTTCATCATTTCTTTAGGCTTTTATATTGAAACCTGTTCACACACATCATGTTAGTATTGGGGGGGGCACGGTGGCTTAGTGCTTTAGCATGTTCTCCTCTCAGCACTAGGGATTCCCGGTGCGAATCCCAATCTGGGTGGAATTTCCATGTCCTCCCCGTGTCCGCGTAGGGTTCCTCCTCCCAAAAACATGGATCAAGTTGATTGAATTCTCCTAACTGCCCCATATAGAGTGTGTGTGTGCACAGAGATAGATTGCCCCCGTGTCCTGGGTGTATCTGCCCAGCGCCTGAGACGCTCTCCCCTGGATGGGCATGGGGAAACCCCCCCCACAGGGATTTAGGCACGGGGCGTGGCCACGTGTCGGTTTTTGGAACAGCGAGAGAGACGGGGGGGGGGGGGGGGATTTTTCACAATTCGGAATGAATCACTTTTGCGTGCGCAAAGTTCATTGAATTCTCCAAATTGCCCCATATAGATTGTGTGTGTGTGTGTGAGCACAGAGATAGATTGCCCCACTGTCCTGGGTGTATCTGCTCAGCCCCTGGGACGCTTTCCCCTGGATGGGCATGGGAACCCCCCCCCCCCCCCCGGGGATTTAAAGGAACACTCCTGATGAACGCGCTCCTACTGAGAAGCTGATTGGTTGAACCTAATTGGGATTTCGTGCGGAGCGGTTCCCAAAGACGGACGCCTGAGCTCAGAACAGAGGGTCGTGGAGCGGACCTGTGTGTGTAGATGTGCGCCTTAATCATCTCCAGCAGGGGGAAGTTCTCCTTTGGAAGAAGTGCAGGTGGAACTTGGTCTTCCAGTACCGCGGTAACCGCAGATTAGACAGAATCACGGGGAACCATCTGATGTCGATCACCCAGTTGTGCTCGATTTTAGGGTCATCGTCTAAATACACAGGCTTGTCCTGTACAGAGGAATGATCAGCCACATCAACACACGACGGAGAAATCAGACAAACAAGAGCAAAAAATTATTTGGATCAAGTCAATTGAGTTCTCCAAATTGCCCCATATAGAGTGTGTGTGTGTTAGTGAGTGTGTGTTCAGTGACAGATTGGTGCCCTGTCCTGGGTGTATCTGCCCAGCGCCCGAAACGTTCTCCCCTGGATGGGTATGGGGAACCCCCCCCCCTCCCTAATAGGGGATAAAGCGGAAGACAATGGATGAATGAAGGGGGCGGCACGGTGGCTTAGTGTTTAGCATGTTCTCCTCTCAGCGCTAGGGATTCCCGGGTTCGCATCCCCATCTGTGTGGATGTCCTCCCCGTGTCTGCGTGGGTTTCCTCCGGGTTCTCCGGTTTCCTCCCACAGTGCAAAAACATGGATCAGGTCAATTGAGTTCTCCAAGGACAGGGCGCCAATCTATCACTGGACACACACCCACACACACTCTATATGGGGCAATTTGGAGAACTCAATTGACTTTGATCCATGTTTTTGGACTGTGGGAGGAAACTGGAGAACCCGGAGGAAACCCACGCGGACACGGGGAGGACGTGGAAACTCCACCCAGATGGGGATTCGAACTGGGGATTCGCCACTAAGTCCAAAAACATGAATCAAGTCAATTGAATTCTCCAAATTGCCCCATATAGAGTGTGTATGTGTGAGTGAGTGTGTGTCCAGCGATAGATTGTCCCCCTGTCCTGGGTGTATCTGCCCAGCGCCTGAAACGTTCTCCCCTGGATGGGCATGGGGAACCCCCCCCCCCCCGCGACCCTAATAGAGGATAAAGCGGAAGATAATGAATGAATGAATTCAGTTCTAAGTCTGATCAGAGATCAGAGGACCGCGGTAAGGAATAAGGTCATTAAAGGAACAGATAATTATTTGGGATCTGAACTTGGTGCGTCCACTCACTTGAGGTGGCTGTGAGAGTATAAGGCTTCTGTACTCGGGAAAGTCCCTCAGGGTGAAGCTGTTCTCCACAACGGAGCAGATACGCTGGAGCCTTTTGGAGTTCCATATACCCACGTCCTGACGACCGTCAGGGTACGTCATCACTCCGGGTCCCAGGCGATAGTCTTCGTGGTAGAGACCCTGTGGGGTACAGATACAGATACAGCCTTCCACAATAAAAGTATGTAATGCTGCAACATCCACACGCTAAAAACCCTAAAACAAAAACAATAATCGGTGTATTAACTTTAAAAACACAACATCTCCCGCTTTATCCTCTATTATGGTCGCGGTGGGGTTCCCCATGCCCATCCAGGGGAGAACGTCTCGGGCGCTTGGCAGATACAACCAGGACAGGACGCCAATCCATCGCTGGACACACACTCACTCACAAAAACACACTCTCTATGGGGCAATTTGGAGAACTCAATTGACCTTGATCCATGTTTTTGGACTGTGGGAGGAAACCGGAGAACCCGGAGAAAAGCCACGCGGGCACGGGGAGAACATGCAAACTCCACCCAGATAGGGAGTCGAACCGGGAATTCCTAGCGCTGAGAGGAGAACATGCCAAACCACTAAACCACTGTGCCGCCCCCTTCATCATTCATTCATTCACTCATTATCTTCCGCTTTATCCTCTATGAGGGTCGTGGGGGGGGGGGGGGGTTCCCCCATGCCCATCCAGGGGAGAACGTTTTGGGCGCTGGGCAGATACACCCAGGACAGGGAGGCGATCCATCACGGGACACACACTCACTCACACAGACACACTCTATATGGGGCAATTTGGAGAACTCAATTGACTTGATCCATGTTTTTGGACTGCGGGAGGAAACCGGAGAACCCGGAGGAAACCCACGCGGACACGGGGAGAACATGCAAACTCCACCCGATTGGGGATTCGAACCGGGAATCCCTAGTGCTGAGAGGAGAACATGCTAAAGCACTAAGCCACCGAGCCGCCCTGAAATTATTTGGTTCGTATAAATAATTTCTTACTATTTTTTATTTAATTGTTTTTATATTTTAATGCCATGAGGTTCCGCTCCTCCTTAAATCGTTTAGAAGTCTTCTAGGGATTCCCGGTTCGAATCCCCATCTAGGTGGAGTTTCCATGTCCTCCCCGTGTCTGCGTGGGTTTCCTCCGGGTTCTCCGCTTTCCTCCCACAGTCCAAAAACATGGATCAAGTCAATTGAATTCTCAAAATTGCCCCATATAGAGTGTGTGTGTGTGAGTGAGTGTGTGTCCAGCGATGGATTGGCGCCCTGTCCTGGGTGTATCTGCCCAGCGCCCGAGACGTTCTCCCCGTGACCCTTATAGAGGATAAAGCGAAAGATAATGAATGAATAATATCTGGACATGGCTGTCCTACACTGTTGTCGCTGCCCGGCCGCTCGAGGAGGACGAGTCCCCCACTGAGTCTCGGTCCTCACAAGGTTTCCTCCTTGAATAACAACATAACAGGGAGTTTTGTCTTGCAGCTGTCTCTTGGTCTCGCTCTTTGGGGGTTTAAAGGCTTTTCATTCTGTAAAGCTGCTTTGTGACGACGTTCTGACGTTCTGAAAGCGCGACAGAAATAAATGACTTGAACTTGAACTCACCCCGTCTCTAAGGGAGACCCTGGACCCCCTGCGGAGAGAACCCAATTCGGCCGCTCGTATTGGCGATCTTGCTCTATCGGTCATTACCTAAAGCTCATGACCATAGGTGAGGGTCAGAACGTAGATCGACTGGTAAAGCCCCGCCCCCATCCATCTGTCCATCTCACGCTACATCTGACCATCACTCGTGAACAAGATACTCATTATCTTCCGCTTTTATCCTCTATTAGGGTCGCGGGGGGGGGGGGGGGGGGGGGGGGGGGTCCCCATGCCCATCCAGGGGAGAACGTCTTGGGCGCTGGACAGGGCGCCAATCTATCACTGGACACACACTCACATTCACACAGACACACTCTATATGGGCCAATTTGGAGAACTCAATTGATGTGATCCATGTTTTTGGACTGTGGGAGGAAACCAGAAAAGCCGGAGGAAACCCACGCAGACACGGGGAGGACATGCAAACTCCACGCAGAGTTTATATACACCAACCGGAATACCAGCTGGTCTTAGCCACAAAGCCGTACCAAGTGATGCCAAACAAACATGTTGCCGAACCACCACATACCAGAGCTCGGAAAGACACCAAACTGTATAAACCAATGCGAGGCACAGATAAAACTCAAAGGAGCCACTTCCACACGCAGGCCACTGAGTGAAACTCTCTCCACGAGGGATGTGAAGACACCGACCTCTGTCTTCACGGACATTGTTCATGAGCGAGCAGCGGCAGCAAAACTAATGCTAATGGCCGTGAAGAACTGCGTGAAACAGCCAGAGCTTACTCCCCCCACCACGTCGGCTTCATGAGTTTAAATACTCCCGCCCACGCTGGATGATGTAACCAATAATGCCACATGGCTGCAACGCAATTAACAGCACCGGAGCACCACCACAACTGTGAGGAATTTGGGTTGTGGCAAGCTCCCAAGAAAACAAAATTTGAATTTAAAATAAAAAAAAATAAAAATAAAAAAATAAAAAAAATAAAAATATATATATATATATATTGCTGCTGTTTCATTAACATCTAGTTTTAGGAACTGCTCTTTTAAGGGCATAGTGTTGTTCCGTGGACAAATAGTGGTTAGTACTCTGTGTTGTGGTCGCAGCAACTCCTGTTTGAAACGGAGTCATGACAAGCTCTTTATTTTACAAAACTTTATTTTCAATCAATCAATCAATCAATCAATCAATCAACTGATCCTGTGTTCTTTAGATTTTGTTTGTCTAAAGTAAGTATTTATTGTAATTGAATTATGGACTGCAGAGACAAAAGATGTCAAGTTATGCCAAATAATTACAATTAAGAAAAAATATGTTAAAAGATCTTTGATTTTTGATACAGCAGATTTATTTCATCAGTAAAGTATCTGTTTTAAGTTCAATCAAGTGATATATATTATACTCCATGATGCACAGAAACTAAATTAAGTTGGAACTCTAACCCTATTTCTTTCACTGAACATAGCGTTTTAGAGTTAAAAAAAATCAAAACAAATCTTCTCTATAATGTGTCTATATAAACATTTTTCAGACAAACATGTAAATTGCGCTCTGGTGCCACTTTAGGGTGGAGAAGGGCAGCAGCATTATCGGTCACATGATCATATGCACCTGTCCATTTAGTGACTCAGGTCTGAAACACAGGGCATGGTGATGGAGTGCTGCGTTGTGTACAAACTTAAAGGCATGTGAGTTGTGTGCGTCTTTGATGAACTGTAAGTAATCACAGATGCTCCAGACTAGAAACGTTTATTCAGCCCATAACGATAATGCTATTGTTACTGTTTTATAAATATATTTTTGCATATCTGAATATAGTAAATTGTTATAATTATTGTATAACAATTTACGTTTTTCTGATATATGTAAAATAAGTTTACATTCAATTTTGAACTTTATGCAAAAAATATATTAAAGGAAAAACAGTTCGCACAACAAAAATTGATTGGCTGGCAACAGCTTATCAAATAACAAGGTACTGCTGGGATTTGAACCCAGGATCTCCTGTTTACTAGACAGGCACTTTAACCAACTAAGCCACAGCACCACATTAGAACTGACTACAGTCACTGCACATGGCTTGTCATGTCACAAATATTTAAATAACAGCAAATAAGCAGCAAGTTTACTAAATAAACCACAGAGACAGATTAAAGTGACAGAAAAAAGACTCTATAGTTCTATAATTGTGCAGTAGACTTTATCATACATGAGAGTGGAGGACATTAGAGCTGTAGTGATTAGCAGTGCTGCTTTCTAAGTTCTTAATCTGCTTTGATTTCTGCTCATTAAAAATCCAGAGTGGTGGACACCATGTCAAATTTCTAGAAAAAGTGGTGACTGCTCTAGTTTGGAGTGGCCCTTATGCATCTTAATTATTTTCTCAATATTCATGTCTTGATGGTATTTTCCTGATTATAAAAAAGTCTTCACAATAGCTGCTAGCATGGCTAAGCAATAATAAAGCCCTAGATTTAAATGAATGAATTTAAGGTTAAAACACCCAGCCAAAGAAAGCAAACTCTTTTTTTTCAGATTCTTATGTCACTAATTCCCATCATGACTCCAGCACTTACTAATGGACTTTCCTGAAGGCAAAAAAGGTGATGTACAGAGCCTTAAAAAGGAAGTTGTAAGAAAAACGTTAATCTGACAAAAAACCTGAATAATTTACCATCTGGTCTTCAGCAGAATGAAATATTTTTAACGATTGTATCCTGGACTAGCTCACACTGACCACAGTTTGTAAGAGTAGTGTTTATCTCCTGTGTTGATTCTGATTAGTTAGAGGGATAGAAGTGTAAGGTGAAAACACAGTCAGATATTCAACTACATGCTTTTGTAAATTACAACTTTATTTATTTAAAATTAATTTATTTGATAAATTATTAACTTCATATATTATTTATTATAAAATAATTAACGTGTTTATATTGTAGTGTATAAATAATTTCCCTTGAACCAATTTATTCTGTACTAATACTTTGTTTAGGACATTCTTTTGTCTCAAATCTCTCTACAGTTCTTATATTAGTGCACTATCTAGTGTGTGAAACACAGGATGGAAAGTCACAAGTAGTGAAACTTTTTAAAAAATAGAATGTGTATTACCTTTAGTCCAGCCTTGTGTCCTTCTTCTTTGTCCCATCGAAACTAACAGTACTGTAACTGAAGATGTATGACTGCTGCCCTCTTGAGATGAGAAATTACATTTACATTTCACCTACATTTCATGGAATATATTATAAATGTGTTAAAAATCAAATAAATTAATCGATACACTGTGTAACAAAAGAAAGATTATAGCAGATTAGAAATATTGTAAAATTATGTTTTAAAAATAAACTCATTTCATCTCTAAACCTTAAATTTCTAATCTTGAATTCCATCAATTGCGGCACGGTGGCTTAGTGGTTAGCACGTTCGCCTCTCAGCGCTAGGGCTTCCTGGTTTGAATCCCCATCTGGGTGGAGTTTCCATGTTGTCCGCGTGGGTTTCCTCCGGGTTCTCCGGTTTCCTCCCACAGTATAAAAACATGGATCAAGTCAAATGAGTTCTCCAAATTGCCCCGTATGGAGTGCGTGTCTGTGTGAGT